>JBBGZY010001820.1:625000-714307 GCA_037952925.1 Lithobates clamitans | reverse complement strand
TGTCCTAAGATCCAACATAAACCACTTACGGGCCCGCCGCACGCCGTTATACGTCCTAACTTTGAAGAGGGATATCTTTGTTATGGCAGCAGCTAGCTGCCATAATCCTGGTAGCCTCTTCTTCAGTGGGCAGTCTGCTTTCCATTAATAGTGGTCTTTGCAGCGGATTCGCCACAAGATCACTTTTATCGGGAGAGGGGGGGGGCCCCCTCCCGCCGCGCTCCAGTGCTCTCCGCCGCTTACCAGAGCCGTCGGTAGCGGCAGAGGCGATCGGATGCTTCTCCTTTCTGGGTATGGAGACGACTGTGATCAGCACAGGGCCAATCAGCACTGTCCAGACAGAGGGTCAGGGGTCCTGCAGCCTCATAGGACAGTCAGAGGAGAATGAAAACTCCTCCTACAAGCTTTAACCAGACAGTGATAGAAGTCACAAGACTGCTGTATATTGCTAATGAGAAAAAGGTATTTAGCAGTTTTATATTTACTAAAATAATTGCATTTCCGTGTTTTGTGGGAGACCGCGTCTGGTGAATGCAGGGTCGGGGTTTAGTAACGCTTTTAGTCTCAGATAGAGGTATAGTGCAAAGTATACACCACAAACTTTGACTGCTGCAGACAGGCACAGTGTTTTTGGAGACGTGCCATCAGCTTTTTTGTTGATGGTAGTCCAATGACTTTAGGATTTAACCTCTGAAAAGGGATGTATTGTGTTAGCCAAGCCTTTGCTATGACTTGTTTAGCGGCCTGGAGAACATGAGTCATTGGAGTGAATTGGGTTTTGAAGATCTCCATGAGTTTTCCCGTAGAGTAGCACTTCTGGTGGGTTCATCATGAGAGCTTGTTGAGTAATTGAGTTTCCATGTTCTGCGTAGTGTGGGAGACCGGATATAGTGAATGCAGGGTCCGGGGTTCAGGAACATTTTAAAGCCAAAGTGCTGAACTCTTAAAGATTCTCCCTCGCAGTTGGGCTGCATCTGCACTGCAAGGGGTTGCCTGCCCATATGAGTCTAGGGGGGCATGGAAAAGTAGATTTATACTTACCCAATCCTCTGCTCCTCCATGCTGCTAGACCGGTCTTCACGGTGTCTTCTTACCTATGCCCTAGCAGTCCAAGGTCCTGATATCCTCAAGACCGATGCAGGGTTCACAGCCCTGTGCTGGACAAGAGGATGCCGAGGAACGTTCACTGCTGAAACATGGGGAGTGCCATCTGCTAGGGCAAGTGGTTCTCAAGTACCCCCCGACAGGCCATGTCTGCAGGTTTCCCTTTTATCTTGCACAGGTGTTTTAACCACTTAACGACCGGCTCACACAGATATACTGTGGCAGGTCGGCTCTCCTGCGGGAACCTACCCCCCCCCTACAGTTAGAACACACCCAAGGAACACACTTAACCCCTTGATCATCCCCCTAGTGTTAACCCCTTCCCTGCCAGTGACCTTTTTACATTGAGCAGTGCATTTTTTATAGCACTGATCAATGTAATAATGTCACTGGTCCCCAAAAAGTGTCATTTTGGGGTGAGATTTGTCCACCGCAATGTCGTAGTCCTGCTAAAAATGCAGATCGCCGCCATTACCAGTAAAAGTCCCTAAATCTATCCCATAGTTTGTAGACTCAATAAGTTTTGCGAAAAAAAAAAAATGTTGCCAGTTCCTCTGCTTTCATAATAATAATAATAAAAAAAAAACTAACCACACTAAGCAGGAGAGCACAATGTGGTCAATTCTCTAGCTACGCCGGGAACTCCGTGTGCTCTCCTCCAATGATCGGACTTGTCCTGACACGCCCCCACTGCACAGCCATTCACTGGGAAGCTCGGTGTGCTTCTGCTTCTCCTCCCTCCCAGCTCTTATGCAGCTGAGAACAGAGGGAATGTGACCACATACAAAAAAGGAAAATAAATAAAAAGGCGGCGGGGGTTATATCTATACACAAAGGCGTTGTTTTACATGGTTATTGTTTACAAATGACTTTTAAAAAGGTGCAGCGATCCTCGGGACTTATTGCACTAATTGAAGACTGGGTGTGGCTTTCCTCTAATAATATAATGATATATATATATATATATATATATATATATATATATATATATATATATATATATATATATATATATATATATATACATACATACATACACATTTTTTTTTTTTCTTGTGGTATGAACTATTGTAATCTCCTATCCAAAGTCAAAACCTGTGGCCAGCTACATAGCAGAGACTTGGCTGCACAGTATTATATAGTCTATGCTGGGCTTTTACAGGCCTGTCCCCCATTGTCCTCCCTCCCTGGAAAATTCCCCCCCTCCCCTGTGTCACAGGTGTATGGGTGATGGGCAGGTAGGTGAGCACAATACAGAACACCCTACACCGGGCTCAGCAGAGAGTCAGTCAGGTCATAATGGATAGCAGGACTGGCTTCGTGGGTGTAGGGTCGCCTCTGCAATGTGGCCCTGTCAGGCAGGAACCTTGGGCCCCTGTGGAGCCTGCAGTGGGCACAGATGGAGGCTGGGACAAGGAGTCGTGGATCTTACACTGGTAGGTGATCGCTGCCGTATCGCCTCTCATATTTGGGGAAATAAATCTGCTAGACTGATAAAATGCGGAGCTGTACGTTATCGGCCAATCAGATTCATGATCTTGTATATGAATACAAGGTTTATTGAAGATTGTGTGTGGTGTGTGTGTTTTTCTTTGGGGGAAAAAAAAAAAAGGCCAAGTATTTTCTACACCCTGTTTTAAAAAAAAAAAAAAAAAAAAAAAAGTTTCTGTTCTTCTTCCAAATATATTTCTTCTAAGTTCCTCGAAGTGGTCTTTTTTGACCCTCGAGTACTATCCAAAGGTCGTTTAGGGTCAATTAATCTTTTGAGGTCTCTATACAGTCCCACACCAGTCTATATAGTTTGTTTGTTTTCAATTTCAAATAATTAAAAAAATATATTATTAATTGTAATAACTTTGTAAAATATTTCCATAATTCTATAATACATTTTTGGGGGTCAATGAGCTGAAGAAATTTAGAAACAAATATTCTGTCAGTGAGAAGTATAGTTTGGGGGGGGGGGGTTGGAGCAAGTAAAGTCAGTGATGCTATAACTCCTTACCTGCAGGATTGTTCAGGAGGGATCATACATATTCCCTGTCTTGCGGATTTTCTGTGGAAGCAAAGAATTCCTGTTAAATAGTAACCGCTGGTACAATGATTGCCATCAGTGCCGGGTCAAGGAAATCTAGGACCCAGGGGGAACATCCCCCCCCCCCCCCAAGATGTATGAGCATTAAGTGTCCGCACAAACCCCCCCCCCCAAACAAAAAAACTAGGCACTAATCTGCATGGTTTTTCTTCTATGCATAAATTCCCCCTCCTCCCAGTACAAATCTGCTGCCCCCTGCTGAAATCCACCCCCCCCAGCACAAATCTTTGCTCCCAAGTCCCCCCCGCCCAGCTCAAATTCCCCTTTCTGTAAAAAAAAAAAAAAAAAAAAATTGGAAAAAAAAAAAAATCGCCCCTCCTAGCACAAATCCTCTAACCCTAAAATTCCCTCTCCTAGTACAAATCTTCCTACTAACCCCCCTCCTGACACAAATCTCGCTAAATCTCCACTCTCAGCACACCCCCCCCCCCCCCAAATGTATCCTCCTAGAACAATACTTACCCCCTGCCACCACCTCCCCCCCCCCCCCCCCCCCCCCCCCCCCCCCCCAAATTCCCCCTTCCAACACAAATCTAATCTCCTTGCAGTCACACACCCCCCGGTCCCCTACCACAACTCACTCACATGATACCACAGTACCCGGAGCAGCCGCCCCTCCTGCCCACCCCTTGTCCCAGCCCTGATTTGCAATGGTCTTCCAGTTCCTGTGCCGACATCACTGCCCCAACCCATCGGAATAAATTTTGCAAGGCATGTGATAGGCGACTGCACCCAGCAAGTGACCCCTTGTGGTCACTAGGCAGCAGGGTAGCCGCTCGGCATGGGAACCGGAAAGCCAGGATGATAACTGTTGTAGCGGCGCCTACTACAATGATTCCCTGCATCGTCCAAAACGGTCACACAGCATGGATATACTTCCATTAGGATCAGTGCAAACCATACCTGGAGTTCAGGTACATCTAAAGAGTCCTGGCTAAGAGTAGATACCACGGGATACATGCTAGACCTGACCTCTGTGTGCCTCTCCGAAAGTTGAAAAACGTAACTCCCCTTTCTCCTATGTCATCACTTAGTGGCTTAACTGTTGGTCTCTTTTTCGTCCCCCAATTGAGTTCTGCGGTAGTCCGACCAGTGAGGGATCAGCGTCCATTAGGGAAAGTGGCAGTTGCATTGTCTGTTTGAGGGGGTCTCCGGTGTGACCTGCCCATAATCCTGACCAAATGTCCTTTCCAAACAGCCTACCCAATAAAGTTTAATTGGCCATAAACTGGTACCCGACTACCCCCAACCCCCACCGACCAGAGTCGGATACCAATTAATGGCCAATTAAAGGCTGCACTTTATTACTGGCCCGCCATCTCTTATGGGCAATAACAGAACTGATCTCCTCCATTTTGGAGTCTCCTGGTGATGTCTCCTCAGTTGTGTCCCCAGAAACTGAACCTTTTTTTTTGCTTTCCACCAGAGCCCGTCGGACTGCACCAGCCGAAGGTTGAAGAGGGGACTCCGTCTGAAATCGTAAGTGACAATCCCACCGCTCTCCATTTATAGAAGGTGACCAAAGATGTGGGTTGGGTTCACCAGGCCTCCTGGCAAGCCGTAAAGCTCTCCCCCCACTCTAAATTTGACTTGTGTTCATCAAGCTGAAATTGCACTTAAGGCATGCTAGTTTGTGTGCTAAACATGCAAAATAACAGTCCAGGGGGAAGTGGGGAACCAGCAATCGCGTTGGATCAAGCAATGCAGCAATAATTACAAGTCATCTTGATGGGTTTCCCACATCCCTGACCACCCCCCATGCGGAAGAAATCTTCAGTGTGTAGACTAACTAGTACTTCAGTCAAAGGCCACAGTAAAATCAAACACTAATAATTAAAAACCTATTGTTTAAAAGCTTCTCCCTAATTTCAGTGTTTACCGGCTTATCCAACTATCAATAGATGCCGACCTGTAACCTATATACTATGCCGACCTGTAACCTATATACTATGCCGACCTGTAACCTTTATACTCTCGCTTAGGAACCAGTCTAAACAGACAAAGCCAAAAACAAAAAACTTGGGTTTGTCTGTTTAGCCGGGTAAGTAGCACCTAAGGCATGCTAAAATTGCACCATAATATTGACTAAGGGCTAATTTGGCATGCCTTAAGTGCACTTTAAGGTGCCTTGCTGTAAGTCCGCCTGTAGCTTGATGGATCCGGGCTTTTGTGTTTCCCTCTGCTGTGCGCTCTATAGCTTTTCATATTGTCATCTCCGTGTACATTGAAAATAGGCCCCATATAGGACTTGGACTTGAATACTTCCTTTAAGGATATTTTTGCATGGTGGTGTTGTGTGTTTGTTTTTTTTTTGCTTTTTTGTTAAAGGTCTGAACAATTAATTTCTTTTTAAGGAGGACTCTGCGCAGTCTAAGGAAAGGGCCTGGCCGAGGCTGTACAGGCAACTGGGCAACGTCATGCGTCAGCCGATCTCTCCTTGGCAACTTTGAGGTAAGACGTGAAAGAGGAAAGGAAGGTGACGTCAGGAATAGATCTGTAGAAGGCCCATCCAATCTCTTTGTTTGGGTGTTTACAATGTTCTGGACCAAGCCAGTACTGTTAGTAGAAAAGATTTTAGTTTTTGTTTTTTGTTTTTCCTATCTCAGGAATCTATTCTGAGGGGCCGGTTTGCTCCGTCTGGTCAGATTGAAGGCTTTACTGCAGAGATTGGTGCCAGCGGATCATACTGCCCCCAGCACGTCACCCTGCCAGTAGAGGTCACCTATTTCCACATATCCGAGCACAGCGCCCCCTCGCCTTTCCTGGTGAGTAAGAGCGGTACAAGGGATGTGTTCTCTCTGCCAGTCCACGTATGATACAGGTTGTCCATGTACTCTTATTTTATTTTTTATTTTCCCGCTCTCTCGCGCTCTCTCTCGCTCTCCCTGTCATGTTACAACCAAAAACATAAATGTATTTTATTGGGATTTTATGTGATAGACCAACACAAAGTGGCACATAATTGTGAAGTGGAAGGAAAATGATAAATGGTTTTAAAAAGTGTGGGTGACATTTGTATTCAGCCCCCTTTTACTCTGATACCTCTAACTAAAATCTACTTAGTAAATAGAGTCCACCTGTGTGTAATTTTAATATCAGTATAAATAGAACTGTTCTGTGAAGCCCTCAGAGGTTTGTTGGAGAATCTTAGTGGACAAACCGCATCATGAAGGTCAAGGAACACACCAGACAGGTCAGGGATAAAGTTGTGGAGAAGTTTACAAAAACTGAACCTACGCTTTTCTGTCCCCCCCCCCCCCCTCTGGTGTCACATTTGGCACTTTTCAGGGGGGAGGGGGGTGCAGATACCTGTCTAAGACAGGTATTTGTGCCCACTTCCGGCATAGACTCCCACGGGTCCCAGTAGATAGCGGGGACCACTTAGGACGCACAGCGGGACTCACGCATGCACAGTAGGGAATCGGGAAGTGAAGTCGCAACACTTCACTTCCTGATTCCCTCACAGAGAATGGCGGCGGCAGCTGCCGAGAAACGAGGGATGGTTCGGCCTCGGGTGCCGACACCGCTGAATTCGGGGACAGGTAAGTGTCCTTATTTTAAAAGTCAGCAGCTGCAGTATTTGTAGCTGCTGACTTTAAAAAAAAAAATAAATAAATTTGCGGGACTCCCTCTTTAAAGCAGGATTAGGTTATGGAAAAAAAAAAAAAAAAATAATGTCCCAAGCTTTGAACATCTCACGGAGCACTGTTCAATCCAACATCCCAAAATGGAAAGAGTATGGCACAACTGGAAACCTACCAAGACATGGCCGTCCACCTAAACTGACCGGCAGGGGAAGGAGAACATTCATCAGAGAATCAGCCAAGAGGCCCATGGTAACTCTGGAGGAGCTGCAGAGATCCACAGCTCAGGTGGGAGAATCTGTCCACAGGACAACTATTAGTCGTGTTCTCCACAAATCTGACCTTTATGGAAGAGTGACAAGAAAAAAGCCATAAGAAATCCCGTTTGCAGTTTGTGAGAAGCCATGTGGAGGACACAGCAAACATGTGGAAGAAGGTGCTCTGGTCAGATGAGATCAAAATAGAACTTTTTGGCCTAAAAACAAAACGTGAAACGTGTGGCAGAAAACTAACACTGCACATCACCCTGAACACACCATCCCCACTGTGAAACATGGTGGTGACAGCATCATGTTGTGGGGATGTTTTTCTTCAGCAGGGACGGGGAAGCTGCTCAGAGTTGGTGGGAAGATGGATGGAGCCAAATACAAGGCAATCTTAGAAGAAAACCTGTTAGAGTCTGCAAAAGACTTGAGACTGGGGCGGAGGTTCACCTTCCAGCAGGACAACGACCCTAAACATACAGCCAGAGCTACAATGGAATGGTTAAGATCAAAGCATATTTATGTGTTAGAATGGCCCAGTCAAAGTCCAGACCTAAATCCAATTGAGAATCTGTGGAAAGACTTGAATTGCTGTTCACAGACGCTCTCCATCCAATCTGACAGAGCTTGAGATATTTTGCAAAGAGGAATGGGCAAAAAATGTCCCTCTCTAGATGTACAAAGCTGGTAGAGACATCCCCAAAAAGACTTGCAGCTGTAATTCCAGAGAAAGGAGGTTCTACAAAGTATTGACTCCGGGGGGCGCCATACAAATGTACCCCACACTTTTCACATTTATTTCTAAACCTTTTAGAAAACCATTTATCATTTTCCGTTCACAATTACCGTATATACTCGAGTATAAGCCGAGTTTTTTAGCACATTTTTTTGTGCTGAAAGTGCCCCCCTCGGCTTATACTCGAGTCGAGCACTTTTCTGCAGCAGAGAATGACATTTTCCAAACCAACTTTGGGGCCCCGTATCTCGGTGCCGTCTGGTGCTCGGAACCCCAAATTTGGTGTGCAAACCCAGTGGAACTTGCACTACAACACATGCAAATATGGGGCCCCAAAGTCTGGAAAATGTCATTCTCTGCTAGGAACCCCAGCTTTGGATATGTTTGTAGGGCTAGTTCCACTGGGTTTGCACACCAAATTTGGTGTTTCTAGCACCAAGTGGCCCCGAGATACAGGGCCCCAAAGTCGGTCAACTGTGTCCATCTGCAGCAATGTCATTTTGGGACCCTTTGGGTCCAGAGACCCCAGATTTTGGCTGCAGCTAGGGGGCATCTAGGAACCTTTAACTACCGAGTTTGAAGTTCAGGGGACTTATGGCTGCAAATGGGCATTGTTGACCCTCCTTTTCCACTTACAGTAGCTGTGCATTTCTTATACTCGAGTCAATACGTTTTTCCCAGTTTTTTTGTGGTAAAATTGGGTGCCTCGGCTTATATTCGGGTCAACTTATACTCGAGTATATACGGTATGTGCCACTTTGTGTTGGTCTATAACATAAAATCCCAATAAAATACATTTACATTTTTGGTTGTAACATGACACAATGTGGAAAATTTATAGGGGTGTGAATTAAAAAATTAGGACAGTTGAATTCTGTGAAAGCTTTTCTGTTGAGTGTGTTAGAAGCTGTTAGAAGGGTTGTTTATGTGTGTTTTTTATTTATTTTTATTTTTTTTTTACACAATAGGAAGTAATAGGAAATCTCCCCAGTGGGGATACAGATGGTGTTTCACTATAACCACTTAACAACCCAGAAGGATATGCCCCCTAAAGACCAGGCCATTTTTTTTGCAGAACTGTGTCGCTTTAACTGATAATTGCGCGGGCGTGCGACACTGTACCCAAATAAAATTTCTTTTTTTCCCACAAATAAAAAAAAAAAGACTGACAATTTTTGAAAAAAACAATATTTTTTACTTTCTGCTATAATACATATCCAAAAAAAATATGTAAAAAAAAATGAATTTTACTCATCAGTTTAGGCCAATATGTATTCTTCTACATATTTTTGGTAAAAAAAATCGCAGGAAGCGTATTTATTGATTAAAAAATAGGGGATACATTTATGGACTTTTTAAAAAAAATGTAATTTTTTTTTTTTTTTTTTTAATTATTTTTTTACTGGTAATGTCGGGCGATCTGGGATTTTTAGTGGGACTGCGACATTGGACAAATCTGACCCCAAGTGACACTTTTTGGGGACCAGTGACATTACAGTGACCAGTGACATTACAGTGACCAGTGACATTACAGTGATCAGTGACATTACAGTGATCAGTGACATTACAGTGATCAGTGACATTACAGTGATCAGTGACATTACAGTGATCAGTGACATTACAGTGATCAGTGACATTACAGTGATCAGTGACACTGGCAGGGAAGGAGTTAACACTAGGGGGGGGGCGATCAAAGGGTTAAATGTCTTCCCTGGGTGTGTTCTAACTGTGTGGGGGATGGATCACTGGGACAACACAGAGATCACTGTTACTGATCACTAAGAAACAGCTGATCTCAGTGTTCTCTCCTGTCGGAACGGGGATCCACCTTGTTGTTTTACATAGGCAGATCCCCGTTCCTCTTCTTTGTGGAGCTATCACGGGTGGCTGATGGACATCGAGTCCACCGGGCACGCTCCCGCAGCATTCAGTGGGCGAGCGCACACCCACAATATCTATCTATTGCATGAAACGACACACCGGTGTCTCTTCATTCAATAGAGCCGCCCTGCCGCAGTATGTTGTGGGCGGTCTTTAAGAGGTTAACTATATAGATAGATAGATAGTATTCAGACCTCCTTACATTTTTCACTCTTTGTTATATTGCAGCCATTTGCTAAAATCATTTAAGTTCATTTTTTTTCCTCATTAATGTACACACAGCACCCCATATTGACAGAAAAACACAGAATTGTTGACATTTTTGCAGATTTATTAAAAAAGAAAAACTGAAATATCACATGGTCCTAAGTATTCGGACCCTTTGCTGTGACACTCATATATTTAACTCAGGTGCTGTCCATTTCTTCTGATCATCCTTGAGATGGTTCTACACCTTCATTTGAGTCCAGCTGTGTTTGATTATACTGATTGGACTTGATTAGGAAAGCCACACACCTGTCTATATAAGACCTTACAGCTCACAGTGCATGTCAGAGCAAATGAAAATCATGAGGTCAAATGAACTGTCTGAAGAACTCAGAGACAGAATTGTGGCAAGGCACAGATCTGGCCAAGGTTACAAAAAATTTCTGCTGCACTTAAGGTTCCTAAGAGCACAGTGGCCTCCATAATCCCTAAATGGAAGACGTTTGGGACGACCAGAACCCTTCCTAGATCTGGCTGTCCGGCCAAACTGAGCTATCGGGGAAGAAGAGCCTTGGTGAGAGAGGTAAAGAAGAACCCAAAAATCACTGTGGCTGAGCTCCAGAGATGCAGTCGGGAAATGGGAGAAAGTTGTAGAAAGTCAACCATCACTGCAGCCCTCCACCAGTCGGGGCTTTATGGCAGAGTGGCCCGACGGAAGCCTCTCCTCAGTACAATACACATGAAAGCCCGCATGGAGTTTGTTAAAAAAACACCTGAAGGACTCCAAGATGGTGAGAAATAGGATTCTTTAGTCTGATGAGACCAAGATGGAACCTTTTGGCCTTAATTCTAAGCGGTATGTGTGGAGAAAACCAGGCACTGCTCATCACCTGTCCAATACAGTCCCAACAGTGAAGCATGGTGGTGGCAGCATCATGCTATGGGGGTGTTTTTCATCTGCAGGGACAGGACGACTGGCTGCAATCGAGGGAAAGATGAATGCTGCCAAGTACAGGGATATCCTGGACGAAAACCTTCTCCAGAGTGCTCAGGACCTCAGACTGGGCCGAAGGTTTACCTTCCAACAAGACAATGACCCTAAGCACACAGCTAAAATAACGAAGGAGTGGCTTCACAACAACTCCGTGACTGTTCTTGAATGGCCCAGCCAGAGCCCTGACTTAAACCCAATTGAGCATCTCTGGAGAGACCTAAAAATGGCCGTCCACCAACGTTTACCATCCAACCTGACAGAACTGGAGAGGATCTGCAAGGAGGAATGGCAGAGGATCCCCAAATCCAGGTGTGAAAAACTTGTTGCATCTTTCCCAAAAAGACTCATGGCTGTATTAGATCAAAAGGGGCTTCTACTAAATACTGAGCAAAGGGTCTGAATACTTAGAACCATGTGATATTTCAGTTTTTCTTTTTTAATAAATCTGCAAAAATGTCAACAACTCTGTGTTTTTCTGTCAATATGGGGTGCTGTGTGTACAATATGGGGTGCTGTGTGTACAATATGGGGTGCTGTGTGTACAATATGGGGTGCTGTGTGTACATTAATGAGGAAAAATGAACTTAAATGATTTTAGCAAATGGCTGCAATATAACAAAGAGTGAAAAATTTAAGGGGGTCTGAATACTTTCCGTCCCCAATATATATATATATATATATATATATATATATATATATATATATATATATATATATATATATATATATATATATATATTACACTACTTTGTTTACGAATCACTTTTTAAAAAAAAGGGGGGGGGGGGGGGGCAGCAGCACACCGAGCTTCCTAGTGAATGGCTGTGCAACGAGGGTGTGTTAGGACAAGTCTGATCATTGGGGGGAGAGAGCACAGTGAGTTACCGGCATAGCTTGAGAACTGACCACGTTGTGCTCTCCTGCTTAGTGTGGTCAGTTTTTTTAAATTGGGAAAGCAGAGGGACTGGCAGGAACACTGGGGATTTCACATAAAGGAAGCAATACAAAGAGAACAGGGGACTTTCTCATACAAGTACATGGTACAGCAGGGACATATCAGGAATGTGAAGTATTGGGATGACAAACCCTTTTTAAGACCTTTGGTTTCTCAGTGAGATAATAGACATACAGGATACTTTAGATCCTTCCAGCTGATGTTTCATTATCCGGCTGGCAGCAGAGACGTGGGTTTTAATGACACCATGATCAAGAAATACTCCTTTAATATATTATGTTCTACCCACAGGGAGTGATTGACCTGGACAGTGTCGGCAGGAAGGGGTACAATGTCCCCAGCACAGGAACTATACAAGTGGTAAGTCCGTATTTATCAGATCTCCCACCCCCCCAGACATTTCTGTTCTTTTGGTTTAAAGCAGGGATATGCAATTAGCGGACCTCCAGCTGTGGCAAAACTACAAGTCCCATCATGCCTCTGCCTCTGGGTGTCATCCTTGTGGCTGTCAGAGTCTTGCTATGCCTCATGGGACTTGTAGTTCTGCAACAGCTGGAGGTCCACTAATTGCACATCCCTGGTTTAGAGACACTTTAAGGCTCCGTTCACACTGGAGGGAGGCGGGGGGGGGGGGGCGGGATTAGTCAAGAGGGCCAATGAGGGCTGCAGAGCTGGAGGTGTACCTCCTGTGTAAATCCAGGAAGTGAACAGGCAGCAGCTGCAGCTGCCCACAGTTAAAATGGCTGCAGCCAGACTCGGTGGAGGGAGATTGCTGCAGAACATTTGGCAAGTACAGAATCACAGTATATATAAAATTAATATGCAAAGTGTTTGGAGGGAAGCTTCAGAATGGCAAAGATTGTTTTTATTACAAATTATGTGAGCAGACTGCAGTTCCTCTTTAATGACATACCCCCCCCAAATCAGTTTGCATATCATCAGTGCAAATTCGGGCAGGAATTTAATCGCATTGTGTGTTAACCGATTCTGCTGCGGACCAAAAAAAAAAAGGGTCCTGTGCGAGTTTGTTCCAAATGCGATGCAAATTCAGCCATACTTTCTGGTTGAAATCGCATCGCACAGTGCGGTGCAAATCAAATCTGATTTTTGTCGGCCATCGCACCAGTGGGGACCGGCCCTAAAGCTTTTTTTTTGTCTTAAATATTCTTTATTAACCATTCTCAATTTACATACAGCATATTAAAACACCTACACGTTCACGTGGGTATACTCCACTAGTGAGGGGACATATTTCATATGGTACACAAATGCAGTCGGGAGCTATTTTTTCCCCCAGCCCACCCTCCCTTCCCTTACCCATCCCCTACCCTAGTCCAGGTCTTCCATTTATTCTTGGCACCCTAAGCTTGTTAACCACGGGTTCCACATCTTATCAAACTTTTTAAGGTTCCCTCTTCTGATATATAGGGCTCTCTCCTTCCATATTACCTCATTTATTGTTTTAACCCACTCATCCATTGCCGGGGGAAGGACTGTTTGCCATCTCTGCATAATGAGTTTCCGGGCCTGGTAAAGGCACCTCAGCACGGCTATTTTAGCCGTTGCCTCCTCTCGTCTCCATACTCTGTATCCAAGAATGCAGAATCTGACGTCTATCTCCAGGGAGAGCCCCCATTTGTCCTCGATAGAGCCCACAACCCCCCGCCAGTAACGTACCAGCTTGGGGCACCTCCATATCATGTGTATCAAATCGCCCTCTTCCCCACACCTGGGGCACTTGGCGTCAGATCTTACACCGAAATGGAATAATTTTTTTGGGGTGTAGTATGCTCTATGTAGCAACATTAAGTGGGAGAGTCTCTGTGCAGGTGACACTGAAACCTCCTGTCCTACCTCCAGTATTTCCCTCCATTGTATATCTGTCAACTTTCCCACATCCTTTTCCCATCCCTCCCTACAGCCCAGATGCTCTGATCTGACAATAGCCTCCTTGCACAGCTGCACATATATTCCAGAGATAAAGCCCTTCATCTCCCCAGGTTTGATCACCCTTTGGAGCAGAGTAGCCTCTGTCCAGGCCAGGGGCTTTGCCCTAAATTGTACCTCCAATGCTACTCTCATTTGCAGATACCTGAAGAATGTTTGTCTTGGGATATTGTATTCCCTTTGGAGGTCCTCAAAAGATTTCAATACCCTCCCTCTGTACAGCTGGGATAGTCTATTTATGCCCCACCTCGTCCATTCTTTAAATTCCCCCATAGCCACTATCTCCTGTAAGTTTCTGTTATGCCAGATGGGAGCATATTCTGTAAACCCAACATATCCCATTAGGGTCTTTGTTGCCTTCCAGACTTTTGTTACTAACTTAATTGTAGGGCCTCTACCAGATATTGAATCTGCTTCCAATGCTTCTGCTACGATTTTATGTGGTGCCTCCAGGGTTAACAAACCTCCGTCAGCACTTCCACCCCCTACATGCTGCAACTGTGCTGCCAGAAAATAACACCTCGGATGCGGGAGGGCTATTCCCCCCTCTTTAACTGGTAATTGCAAGCTCTGGAGGCTAATCCTGGCCTTCCCCCTCCTCCACAACAGTTCTCTAAAAAGTGAGTCGATCTTTTGGAACCACTTTTTGTTCAACCACACCGGTGAGTTGTGTAGCAGATACAGCAGTTGGGGCAACCAAACCATCTTGATTAGGTTGCCCCTTCCTGCCACAGATAGGGGCAGCCGGCTCCAGATATCTATTTTACACCTGAATTTATCCAATAATGGTACTAGGTTATCTACAATATAGTGATTGGGGTCTTTTGACATATTTATGCCCAGGTAGCGAATCTTTGAAACTACTTTTAAATACGGGATTCCCAACATGTCAGGACCATTGAGGTCATCTAATGGCATTAGTGCAGATTTCCTCCAATTCACCACTAGCCCTGACACGCTGCCAAACCTTTCCATCATGTCCATTACTTGCCTGAGCGAGCCTCCCGTATCTCCGATAAACAGTAGGACATCGTCGGCATACAGGGCAATCTTTTCTTCTCCTGTTCCTCTTACAAAGCCTTCAATCTTAGAGCTAGATCTAATATGGATTGCTAGTGGCTCCATAGCGAGAGCAAACAGGGGAGACAGGGGGCACCCCTGTCTCGTCCCCCTCTCTAAGCATATTTTCCCTGACATTTCTTTATTGACCCTGACCTTCGCACTTGGGCCCCTGTACAGTATTTTTATCCACTTTCTAAAGACGGGACCCAAGCCAAACTCCTCCAGCACCCGCCAGAGATAGGGCCATTCCAGGCTGTCAAAGGCCTTAGTTATATCCAAAGATACCACAGCCCTTGAGCCTATGTTCTCTGTCGGCCCTAAAGCTGAACCTCTGGGAGAAGCACATATTGTCAAAATATAATGGGGGTTGATTTACTAAAACTGGAGAGTGCGACATCTGATGCAGCTCTGCATAGAAACCAATCGGCTTCCAGGTTTTATTGTCAAAGCTTAATTGATCACGCTTAAGTTAGAAGCCGATTGGCTACCATGCACAGCTGCACCAGATTCTGAGTGCTCCAGTTTTAGTAAATCAACCCCCTGGGTGTCTTCTTCTTGAATCTTGCTGTGCTTTGTGTATGTATGTATTTGTTTCCAGATCTGTGCCGTCATCCAGTGTGAGACTTCCTGTAATAAAGACCGCTCACCGCTGCTCTCTCTCTCCTGGTGCAGAGTGACTGGTCTGGTCTCCGCCCCCCTCCTGTAATTTTACAGGGGCGGTCCTGCCTGGCCCCTCCCACTGCTCTTCTAGCTGCACAGGCTCTGTACAGCACAGTGATGATTTCACTGCTACTTTTACAAGCAAACATCTGTGTTTTGCAACAGTGATTGGTTCACACAAAGTGGATTCATATCCTTTGTGATTATTGAGAAATATGTTTAAATGAGTTTTTGTTTTATTTTTTTATTTTTATTTTTTTTGTGCTCAGAGTTTTAGCGTTAACATACTTTCTGCACGCAACATATATCTGATAGGTCCGTTTTTAAAAATATGCCAGTTTTTGGTTGACGATTACCTATAAGGTGTTGTGAGCAGGTGTGGATAACATACACTCATGTGAAATAGAAGCATTTTAATCGTTTAATGACTAATTTATGCAAACAAAAATAAATAAAAGTAGCAAGACCTTGTGAATTAAACGGTTTGCAGAGAAACGTAAAATTCAACAAATGCAATTAGAATAATTCAGCTGGCCTACATGGGAGCTGACATTTTTGCGTTCTCAAGCTACACAAACTTTACCTTTTTTTTGTTTGATGCCCTATTGAGCTCCTGTGTTTTGTCACACATGCAGTTCTGGTGTTTGAACAGATGGTGGCAGCCTTTCCTCATTATCGCAAGCAGAGTGCCCTATTGCAAGAAAGCGTTGTTCAGCCTAATTGTAGGACACAGCTGAGCACTAAACTGATCACAGAACCTAATCATTGTGTAATGACAAGGAGAACTTTTATTGAAAGTACATTTTTATTGTTGGACTTCAATAAAGAAGTAATAAAGCTGAGTCGGATGAATCGCTCTGCGAGCATTGGGACTCGGTAATGGCTCTGAGTGAGAATCAGTCCTGAATGAATCGTTTTAAATTAATGGATGTATCTCTCGTGAGGAAAGCGCGATCACTATATATCTGAGGGGCTAAAGAGAACCAATCACTTTAAAGCTTAAAGTATTGTAAAAAGTATTATTTTGCATATGGCCTAATATTATTTATTACCCCCCTCCTCCTTCGAAAAAATTGCCTCCTTTTTATTTTTATATTTTATTTTCGTAAACATAAAAAAAAAGAAAAAAAGAAACTACATTTTATATAATATACAATCTCTAGAGATATAGAGCGATATAGATATTATTATAATATTTATATTATTATAATATTTATTATTATATATTATTTATATATATAATTATATATTATATATTCTATATTCTATCTCTATAGCTCTATATCTCTAGAGATTATATATTATATAAAATGTAGTTAGTTTTGGTTAAAAAAAAATATATAATTAAAGAAAAACTACTTTTTTTTTTTTTTTTTTTTTTTTTTAATGAAAATAATTATATAAAAATAATTATATATATATATATAGATAGAGATAGAGAATTTTCCTATAACATATATAATAATAATTTTTCATTTTTAAGCTGTTACCAATTGTGTATTTCCATCTTTCTCAAGAATGATGTGGTCTGTATTGCCCACCCCCTTCAGACTTCTGAGATTTGAGCCTCATATACGCTATACTACCAAAAGTATTGGGACGCCTGCCGTTACACGTGCATGATGGCGTCTTAGTCCGTAGGGTTCCATATTGAGTTGGCCCACCCTTTGCCGCTATAACAGCTTCACCTCTTCTGGGAAGGCCGTCCACAAGGTTTAGGAGTGTGTCTATGGGAATGTTTGACCTTTCTTCCAGAAGCGTATTTGTGAGGTCAGGCACTGATGTTGGATGAGAAGGCCTGGCTCGCAGTCTCCGCTCTAATTCATCCCAAAGGTGTTCTATCGGGTTGAGGTCAGGACTCTGTGCAGGCCAGTCAAGTTCCTCCACCCCAAACTTGCTCCTCCATGTCTTTATGGACCTTGCTTTGTGCACTGGTGCTCAGTCATGTTGGAACAGGAAGGGGCCATCCCCAAACTATTCCAATAAAGTTGGGAGTATGAAATTTGTCCAAAATGTCTTGGTGTGCTGACGCCTTAGGAGTTCCCTTTACTTGAACTAAGGGGCCAAGCCCAACCCCCCCCTCCACCAAGTGATTTGAACCAGTGCACAAAGCACGGTCCATAAAGACCTGGATGAGCGAGTTTAAGGCGGAGGAACTTGACTGAGCTGCTGAGTCCTGACCTCATGAATTAGAGCGGAGACTGCGATCCAGGCCTTCTTGTCTGGAAGAATGGTCAAACATTCCCATAGACACACTCCTAAACCTTGTGGACGGCCTTCCCAGAAGAGTTGAAGCTGTTATAGCTGTAAAGGGTGGGCCAACTCAATATTGAACCCTACGGACTAAGACTGGGATGCCATTAAAGTTTGTGTGTAAAGGCCCCTTTCACATTTGTGCGACTTGTCCTGCGACTTGGGACTGCAAAGTCGCATGACAAATCCTACCCTGTGATTTTTTTTCCCAATGGGTATCGTTCATGTCTGTGTGAATTCAAAGTAGTCCCTGCACTACTTTGGTTTGACTTTGATGCAATTTGAGGTCCACAGACCGCCAAGATTACACAGGCATCGCTTCAAGTCGAGCGACTTTCAGGTTGCACAAGTGTGAAAGGGGCCTGAAGGCCAGAGTCCCAATACTTCTGACAATATAGTGCATCTCCAAAGACTTCAGGCAGCTCAGAGTGTTGGGTGTGCAAGCGCCAGCAATCCCATGTATGCGCACCCAATGCTTAAGCACGTTTCTGTGAGGAGTACACATAGGGGTTCATGCACAAAGGGCATTTTTTTTTGTTTTTTTGTTTGTTTTTTATTTTAGTGTTTTTTTTTTTTTGTTTTTGTTTTTTTTTTTAAGCCTGTAAAAGCACCTCTGTTAGCCTATGTGTCCTTTTTATAGGCATTTCAGAAGAGAACATTTACAGGCTGGAAAAAAAAAAATATCGCCAATACTGTCAGGAGAGGAGGTTTTTGGGCAGAAAATATGAGCCTAATGCATCTTAGATACATTTAGTAGACCTGTGCAATTTTTGTTTAGTTTCAAATCCGTTTTTTAATCAATTTTGACAAATTCGTTAATTCGGAAATATCCCAATTAACGAATCCCGTTTTTAACTAATTTTTCCAAATATTTGAAAATTCAGAAATTTCGAAATACAAAGATTTGAAAATCTGAAAAAAATAACTAATAACCTAAGTATTACTAAACTATTAAATTTTAGGTATTGGAATTTCCTTTTCAAATTTGGCTGTTAGTGAACGTAACGAATACGAATTTATCCGAAGTTACGAATCATCCAAAATAACGAATGCCGCATCTAAACAAATGGAAAGTAACATGAATTTTTTATTTTATTTATTAATTTTATTCCATTAGTTTAGATGCGGCATTCATTATTTCAGATCATTTGTACCATATATACTCGAGTATAAGTCGAATTTTTCAGCACATTTTTTTGTGCTGAAAGTGCCCCCCTCGACTTATACTTGAGTCAAGCACTTTTCTGCAGCAAAAAATTTCATTTTCCGAACCGACTTTGGGGCCCCGTATCTCAGGGCCACTTGGTGCTAGAAACCCCAAATTTGGTATGCAAACCCAGTGGACCTAGTACTACAACATATCCAAAGCGAAAGTTCTTAGCACTAAGTGGCCTCGAGATACGGGGCCCCAAAATCGGTTCGGAAAATGTCATTCTCTGCTGCAGAAAAGTGCTTGACATTTTCTCAACCGATTTTGGGGCCCCATATCTCAGGGCCACTTGGAGCTAGGAACCCTAAATTTGGTGTGCAAACCCAGAGGAAATGGTACCATAACATATCCAAAGCTGGGGTTCCTAGCACCAAGTGGCCCTGAGATACGGGGCCCCAAAACTGGTTCGGAAAATGTCATTTTCTGCTGCAGAAAAGTGCTTGACATTTTCTGAACTGATATTTGGAGCCCTGTATCTCGGGGCCACTTAGTGCTAGAAACCCCAGCTTTGGAAATTTTATGGTGCTAGTTCCACTGGGTTTGCACACCAAATTTGGGGTTCTTAGTACTAAGTGGCCCCGAGATACGGGGCCCCAAATTCGGTAAACTGTGTCTATCTGCAGCAATGTCATTTCGGGACCCTTTGGGTTCAGAGACCCCAAATTTTGGCTGCAGCTAGGGGGGCATCTAGGAACACTTAACTACAGAGTTTGAAGTTCAGGGGACCTATGGCTGCAAATGGGCACAGTGATGCTGCAAATGGGCATTGGTGACCCTCTTTTCCACTTACAGTAGCTGTGCATTTCTCACCCTAGGCTTATACTCGAGTCAATACGTTTTTCCCTTTTTTTTTTTTTTTTTTGTGGTAAATTAGGGCCTCGACTTATACTCGGAACGACTTATACTCGAGTATATACGGTAACTTCAGCCAAATTCGAAAGGAAATTCCAATACCTATAATTTAATAGTTTAGTAAATAGTTAGGTTATTATTATCTTATTTATTTATTATTGGTTATTTCAGATTTTTCACATTTTTGGATTTCGAATTTCTGAGAT
This sequence comes from Lithobates clamitans, assembly GCA_037952925.1. Classification (NCBI taxonomy): domain Eukaryota; kingdom Metazoa; phylum Chordata; class Amphibia; order Anura; family Ranidae; genus Lithobates; species Lithobates clamitans. The sequence continues at coordinate 694,301 of JBBGZY010001820.1, read as the reverse complement.
TTTCGGAAAAATTTCGCTAAACGAGTTTTCGTTTAGGATATTTTCAAATTAACGAATTTGTTGAAATTTTATTAAACAAGTTTGAAAGGAAACAAATTGCACAGGTCTACTAAACGTGTCTAAGATGCATTAGGCTCGTATTTTCTGCCCAAAAGCTCCTCTCCTGACCGTTTTGGCAATATGTGTGGTTTTTTTTTTTTTTTTTTTTTTTTTCAGCCTTTTAAATGTTCCTCTTCTGAAATGCCTATAAAGGACACATAAGCTAACATAGAGGTGCTTTTACAGGCTTAAAAAAAATAATAATAAACATAATAATAATAATAATTAAAAAAAAAAACGCCCTTTGTGCATGAACCCCAGTGTGTACACATCACAGTTGGTTATTATTAATTAGTTGTTTCAGATTTTTGGAAATTGCTGATTTTTCGAATTTCCAATCTTCCGAATTTATGAAAAAAAAAATGAATTTTTCGGCAGTGCACATGTCTAACATTTTAGCGCTCGAGCGTTGATTTCATTGGCCAGAATAAATGAATAACCTGGCCAATTGCATCCATTATTTCTCCAAAAGCTTGACTTGCCAGAATGCTTCTAATGCATGCGCAAAACAGGTCTTGAGGCGCGCTTTAGGTCCTGTGGCGTCCTTAGGACTGGAAGTTGTCAATCTCCATCTGTGGACAGATAAATGGCTTTTGGATCTGCTGTTGAGCATAAGATTTCCCTCCCCCAGCAGCAGATCATCTTCCCTTCTGCTCCCCACCGCTCCGTTCTGCAGCCAGTAGGAGGAGTTGCCCCATAGACGCTCTGAGTCGCTTCCACAGGGCTATGGTGGACTTTTCCCCCATGTTGGCGGTGCTGCTGGTTGGTGATTGGCCCAGCATGGTCACATGGAATAAGTTGTCTGCTGGTGCGGAAATTGTCCCCGGAATCTGGATGGAGCGGTGAGGGAGAATTAAAGGTGAACCTGGGCTGTTGGGGAGAGAAGATTTAAAGAGTACCTGTTGCTTTTCCCGAGTAGTTCCATACCAGCTGCTGCTCTACCTGTCCTTTTAACATTTTAGATGCAGACATACATGTAAAAGACGCACCAATTTACACCTTTGTGATCTGCCCTCCTCTTCCGCAGACCTTATTTAACCCCAACAAGACGGTGGTGAAGATGTTTCTCGTCACGTACGACTTCAAGGACATGCCAGCAAACCACGTCACCTTCCTGCGCCATCGCATCTTCCTAGTGCCTGTGCAGGAGAACGAGGAGGAGAACGAGGAACAGGAGGACGCCAGGGGCGGAGCTGCTAAGGAGAAAGCCAAGAGGATTCTCTGCTACCTCATGCACCTGAGGTCAGATGGCATTCCGTAGTGTGACGGGTTTCTTGTGTAGCCCTTTTTTTTTTTTTTGTTTCTGGGTGTTATTTAAAGGGTAACTCCACTTTCTTGGGGAAAAATGAACCACTTGCCTACCAGTCCAATTCTGACTTTTTCTCTCCTACATGTTAAAAAGCATCATTTTTATTTTTGCTAGAAGATTACACAGAACCCCCAAACATTTTATATATTTATTTTTTTACATTTTTTTTTTTTTGCAGAGATCCTAGGGAATAAAATGGCGGTCGTTGCAACTTTTTATCTTGCACAGTATTTTTTCAAACGTGTATTTTTTTGGTTAGGGGGGGAAAAAAAAAGTTTCATCCATACCATTAAAAAAAAAAAAGTAAAGTTAGCCCGATTTTTGTTGTATAATGTGAAAGATGATGTTACGCACAGTAAATGGATACCTAACATGTCACGCTTCCAAATTGCGTCATTGTGGAATGGCGCCAAACTTCGGTACTTAAAAATCCCCATCGGCGACGCTTTAAAAAAAATTTTTTACAGGTTACAAATTTTTTGAGTTGGAGGTCTTGGGCCGGAATTATTGCTCTCGAGTTCGTGGCGATACCTCCACATGTGTAAACGTGGACAGGGGCGCTTTTAAATTTTGTTTTGTTTTTTTTTGTTTTTTTTTTTAATTGTTAATTTTACTTATTTTTCTAGTTTTGATGCTTTCTTTTTACATTTACATTTTTATATATATATATATATATATATATATATATATATATATATATATATATATATATATATATATATATATATATATATATATATATATATATATATATATATATATATATATATATATATATATATATATATATATATATATAATAATTTTTTTTTTTTTTTTTTTATCACTTTTATTCCAAGGAATGTAAACATCCCTAATCAGAATAGTGCGTGACAGGTCCTCCTTTTTACAGTGACATCTGGGGTAAAAATAAAATAAAAAGATCCTGGCTTCCCAGCCGAGGCAGCTCCATTTTTTTTTTCTAATGCAGAGGCCAAGCGTGACGTCCTAACGATCATAGAGACTTCGGGGACCATCTGGCCCCCAGGAAATCTCCTATGGTCCTCCATCTGGCGCCGGTCGGTTCTGTCTCTGGCTCATCGATCTTACGGGTGAGCCGGGAGATTCAGCGGGGGGGGGTCCCCTCCCGCCGCCTGTAAGAACAATCAAACAACTGAACAGCTACTATGATTGTTCTTGTGGTGAAGGGAATCGCTGGCTCTAAAAGAAGATACCTGAATGATGCCTGTAATTGCACCCATCATTCAGATATCACCGCTCAAAGTGGACGATGTCATAAGACGTTGGCCGGGGGGGGTGGGGGGAAGTGGTTAAAGGGTAGCTCTGCTTTTGTGGGGGGAAAAAAATGAAGGCAAAAATAAAAAAGAGAAATATTATAGCGTTATACAATTGCGACACAAGTCCTATTGTAATGGAATGTTATTACCTTTCCTTTTCAATATGCAGCTCTGTAAGTTTCTGAAAATGCAATATGGCAACCTGGAGGTGGTCTGTGCACAGAATGTATACAGAACGCCGCCCCCCCCCCCCCTCCCAAAAAAAAACAACATTTCCTGCTTGTGTGATTGGTTCTCTGATTTTCCCAGAAGTTTGCACTAGGATACCAATCAGACTCCGGGCATCCCCTGCAACAAAAATGTCATTTTTGGTGAGATCCTCCCAATAGGAACACGTCTAAAAGGGATGCAGGCCCTGCAGATTTCCTCATCAGTGCCCTGCAGGTGCAACAGCGGATTGATAATTATGAAACCGCTCCCATTAGATTCATTTTCCCACATGGATACAGAGAAACACACAGGGATTTTTTTCAGAATAACAAAAGATAGGATTCTGCAACAAAGGTTGTTATAATCCTTGTAATTTTACATGGAGAGGGGAATGTGATATTTTTTAATTATTATTATTATTATTATTATTATTATTATTATTATTATTATTATTATTTATTTATTTATTTTTCTCAACAAAAGTGGAGTTAGGCTTTAAACACTCGGATGAAAACAAAATCGTGTAACCCTGTTTTAAGTATGTTTAATTCATTTTTTTTTTTTCCTGCAGAGGATCCTTTGTTTTCTGTGTGGTGACAGTGGTCTCTCTGCAGAGGTCTGACACGTTCCCTTCATTGTTGGAGCTCTCCAATCAGCAAGCAGCATACATTTTTCTTATTGGAAAACTCTGGCTCTGACTTAGTAGGGGACATTTTAGTCCTTTGCACAGAGACCACTGCACCCCTGAAGAAGGATTACATTTTACCCCGAAACACGTTTGGTGTAAGGAGGTCTGTTCATTTTTCAAAAATACCCCTTGTTCATCGGGATAGTAATGATCTGTATCGTGACCAATATCAATGTTCCATTTTTCTTTTCTCTCTTTTTTTTTTTTTTTGTTTAATTATTAAATAAAATGTATTACTATATTACCTTTTGTATATGTTTACTAGAATGTTTGTTTTTAGTTGCCTAAAAAGTCCATTTAGGGGAACCCCTTCTTCTTTCTCTACAATACTGGATGTGGCACTTTTAAGCACAGATTTGCCATTCACTGTCTCTATTTGTCTCAGTAGAGGTTTTCCACTGATCACCAACGTTTTGTGTATTTAATTTTTATTTTTTTTTCTCCAGGTTTCAGCGGTCGAAATCCGGGAAGATTTACCTCAACGAAGACATTCGCTTACTCTTCTCCCGCAAATCCATCGAGGTGGACACTGGCATCCCCTATGAACTCAAATCCTTCACGGAAGCGCCCAAAAACCCCAAATACTCCCCGCGGATTTGAGGAACGGAGCACTAGGGAGGACACCGATGGGCTGAGCGTCCTCCTATAGACTTGTACCCCTCTATCTCCTCCGATCACACACCTTATTTATTACCCGCACCCCCTGCTACCTACCCCCCCCTAGCCTCTGGAGTGGTTGGAGCATTCGTTTCCCCCAGCAGAGGGGTGATGTAGAAATGACAGCCGCTCTTCTTATGTTCACACCTCCTATCTGCTGGCCCGCTCCAGTTCTTTTAGCCGAAACCCAGAAGAGATCCATTTTTTTTTTTTTTTTTTTTCTTTTCTGAATCACTTGTCCGTTTGTACTAATTGCTTTCCCACGATGTCCCTGAATTATTATGGCGGGGCCGCATATTCTTGGCGCCCTGTGTAGAGCGATAACGTTAAGAGAAATGGAAGTTTATCTGACTTCTAGCTTTTTTTTGTGTGTGCCGAGAATGTTGATGAGGTAGAGCCGCTGCTTTTCATGCGCGACGAATGCGGGGCAGATGGCATCAATCCAAACAACCAATTAAAACACTGACTTAATCGAAATCTCATTAGTCATTAGGGGTTTACCATCCTTTGCTCATCACTGCCTTATCCAATATGGCCAATCGTACCCATTTCTATAGGACACAGGTCAACATGCTGAGTGCATTAACTCATAGCAGCCAATCAGAGACCACCTTTCATTGTCCTGACTGGTTATTATTGTTTATTGCAAACCACCGCCACATTAAACAAGCCCAGTACAGTGCAAATAGCTGAGCTAATATGACTAGGATAGATATAGTGATAACATTCGGGTTAAAGTACTTTCCTTTTTAATAGATGTAGACCAGTGGTGGTCAACTTACTTGACATATGGGGCCTCAATGTGGCCCCTGACATCCCCAAAGGGCTGCACATAATAGTTGGTGAAAGCTGTCAGATTGCAGATGTTCTACAGATGATTATCGGAGACTGCAAATGTACTACAGAAGATGACCAGAGACTGGGGACGTGCTACAGGAGAAGGCCTGAGACTGGAGACGTGCTACAGGAGAAGGTCCTATTACTGGAGACGTGCTACAGGAGAAGGCCCGAGCCTGGGGACGTGCTACAGGAGAAGGCCCGAGCCTGGGGACGTGCTACAGGAGAAGGCCCGAGCCTGGGGACGTGCTACAGGAGAAGGCCCGAGCCTGGGGACGTGCTACAGGAGAAGGCCCGAGCCTGGGGACGTGCTACAGGAGAAGGCCCGAGCCTGGGGACGTGCTACAGGAGAAGGCCCGAGCCTGGGGACGTGCTACTGGAGAAGGCCCGAGCCTGGGGACGTGCTACGGGAGAAGGCCTGAGACTGGAGACGTGCTACGGTAGATGGCCCGAGCCTGGAGACGTGCTACGGTAGATGGCCCGAGCCTGGGGACGTGCTACGGTAGATGGCCCGAGCCTGGGGACGTGCTACGGTAGATGGCCCGAGCCTGGGGACGTGCTACGGTAGATGGCCCGAGCCTGGGGACGTGCTACGGTAGATGGCCCGAGCCTGGGGACGTGCTACGGTAGATGGCCCGAGCCTGGGGACGTGCTACGGTAGATGGCCCGAGCCTGGGGACGTGCTACGGTAGATGGCCCGAGCCTGGGGACGTGCTACGGTAGATGGCCCGAGCCTGGGGACGTGCTACGGTAGATGGCCCGAGCCTGGGGACGTGCTACGGTAGATGGCCCGCGCCTGGGGACGTGCTACGGTAGATGGCCCGCGCCTGGGGACGTGCTACGGTAGATGGCCCGCGCCTGGGGACGTGCTACGGTAGATGGCCCGAGCCTGGGGACGTGCTACGGTAGATGGCCCGAGCCTGGGGACACAATACATGAGACTGCTAAGATCACTATTACAGCCCCTTAACAAATCCATGCCTCCACACTTGTGCTTTCTATATGCACGGTCCATTTTATATATTAAAAAAATCAGATGAGGAAAAAACCCCACAAAAATAGAAAAGGGATGGACAACCAGAAGTAAAAAAAAATTTTAACTACTAGTTAACTAACCAGTCTAAAGAATATTTTTCCACCACTGGCCAGAGTAGGCAACAGAAGCGCAGAAAGTGCCAAAGGGCCACATGCAGCACTTAGGCCGCAGATTGGGCACCGAGGCTACAGACGAATGTTGCGCAGAAGGCAATATATGTGGCCTGTATATATTTAAACATGCCCTTTTTTTTATATATATATTTTTAGTTGCCGTTTTCCCCTTTTATCCTATAATTTTATGGTTACTGTGGAAGAGGACCTGTCTAAAAAATTTTGCAAGGGATATCCAGTGTAAGGATGTGGTGTGTCTGTTCACTAGGAACAGAGGTCACGTGTAGTGGGGAAAGAAAGACAGACCTGATGCTGTCTATCGCCACAATTAACACAATCCCCCCCCCCGTATCACAGTGTTATCACTGGTTGATCCTGCCAGTATATTAGTTTTTCTACTTTTTATACCAGGCCAAACTGTCCAGTAATAGTGACAGTGTTAGAACAAACCATATAACACTGCCAGGGGTGCTTACAATGGTCGATTTTTTTTTATTCATATGGTTTTAAACTGTTGCTCCAGTAGCTTACAATTTGTTAGTTTTATGTTTTTGTTTTTTGTTTTTTTATATAGGCCTTTTTTAAAACTCCATGTCCATCTAAGACTACCCTATCCACAGTAGGACACCGCTGCTGTGCCATTGGTCTGCAGAGTTGTGGCCCTGTTACAGGAAGTAGAAAAACAACAGATCTATTGGTGACATCAACAAGGGGCCATTCCCATTTTTTTTGTATTGGATGGCAGGGCATCATTTTATATCTAGAAAATGAATGTAAGCGTTGAAAGGATATTTAAAGCCCATTTGAAGTCCCCAAATTTGACCTGGACGTCAGACTATCAATCTCCAGCTTGCATGACTGTGCAGTCCAATAGGCTTTGGAGTCTGACCACACTGTCAAGAGCCCTCTGTAATCTAGCAGACCAGGTCCAAGACACGCCCGTTCCCCACTGGGCAGACACGCCCCCTGTCTTTCTCCTATTCTATACATGTGTGTGTGTGCGCATGGGGGGGTGTGGCCATTACTCAGCTATGCCAGTATAAAGAACTGAAGGGGATAAGGAGGAAGCAAAAAGGATTTTTCAGGAAATGGTGGAAATCGATTTAAAATCATAACATATAGCAGTACTACACACACACACCCTTCACCCATACCCAGTAGTACAGGGTACTGATTTGCCTCCAGTAAAAGGAACTTCTTATGTTGCCCTCTACAGGCAAAGTACAGGTTCTCTTTAAGAAGCTCCCACCTTTGTAGATATCCCAAGGCATTTTTATTTTATTTTTTTAGTAGGTGAAGTTTGCCCTCTTTCACTGTGTGCCAAAAGATTTGTTTTCTTTTTAATGAATGGCCATGAGCAAATCATGATGGGGAAATCTAATAGTCCCCATGCAAACACATCCCCGGGAAATAGGACCAGTCTGGAGAATCAGAATGAATGGCCATGAGCAAAGCCTGATGGGACCTCCCCATAAATCTCCTCCCATATACATCACTGAGAATCAGACAAGTCCAGAGAATCATGTTTAAACTCTCTGACTCTGTTCAGTCCATTTTGACCCGAGTGCTTCCGTTTTCCCCCCCTTTTTTTTGTTTTGGTCACATGATGTTTTGCTATGCAAGGCTTGTGGGATTAAACGCGAGCGCCGTTTGGCGCCAAAACCAGGCGGGCGATTTTCTGTGTTTTATTTTCTTTTTTTTTTTTTTTTTTTTTTTGATTAATCATCCTCCTCTGGTATTCTTTCAGTTGTTTTAATATTCTGTAACTTAAGACATGTTAAAATATTTTCATTAAAATGGAAATTTACAAAGACTTTGGTGGTTTCACAGGAAAAGGTGTTCTGAAGATGTATAGATTGTCTGCAACATGTCTCTTCTGTTCAGTGGGATGGTGGGAACCTCTCATGATGGGCACAGAAGGGGTACAGACCTGGGAACAGCACAGGAATGGTGGCAACCCCTCATAATGAGCACAGCAGGTGTACAGGCCTGGGAACTCAGCTTAGGGATGGTGGGAACTCAGCTTAGGGATGGTGGGAACTCCTCATAATAGGCACAGCAGGTGTACAGACCTGGGAACTCAGTACAGGGATGGTGAGATTCCCTCATAATGGGCACAGCAGGTGTGGAGACCTGGGAACTCCTTATAATGGGCACAGTAGGTGTACAGACCTGGGAACTCGGCACAGGGATGGTGGGAACCCCTCATAATGGGCACAGCAGGTGTACAGACTTGGGAACTCAGCACAGGGATGGTGGGAACCCCTCATAATGAGCACAGCAGGTGTACAGACCTGGGAACTCAGCTTAGGGATGCTTGGAAGCCCTCATAATGGGCACAGCAGGTGTACAGACCCGGGAGATTTTGGGGCGGGTCTTCATGACGTCATTGCGCACAAGCAAGAAATTATTGTGTCTCAACAGCGCCAAGACACTTCTATTATCCAAGTGACAAACGAGCTGAGACACTTATCCAAGTGACCAATGAGGGCTATAGCTTATTACCTGTGAGTGGTGGTAATGTTATGGCTTTTTGCTGTATAAGAAACGCCAATTAATGCGTGTGTGTTTTTTTTTTTTTTTATCTGGTTTGGTATCTGAATCTGCTTAGAAGTATTCAGACTGGGAGAGGAAAGGACAACACTAGCAGCCAATCTGTTGTGTTGATTTGCATGTGAAACATGATAAAAATGAGGGGAGAGCAGAGGGATGAGCTCTTTGGTTTGCTGCTTCTCTGTCCTTGCCCAATCACATTCAGTAATAGTCCTCCAACTCAGTGAGTCTCAACCTTAGATGGACAGGGGCCTGGTAGATTCTTACAAAACCTTCCATGCCCCCAACTTGGCTGTGATTGACGGGTAGATTGCGATCAATTCCCCCCCCCCCTCCAGGTTTAGGCAGGAATACTGAATCCACTGCACTGTGTCCCAGGCTTTGGCTTGCACAGATGGTTATTGGCAGCATCCAAAAGGTAAAGTGGAGGGCCACCCTGGAAATAGAAATGCCACCAAAAATCCTAAAAAAACATTTGGAAAAAAAAATTTTTACTTGCCTAAACCCTTGTTGCTAGGCAGACTTCCTAATCTGCCTCTTCCTAGTCCGCGGCGCGTTCTTCTCCTCGGTGAGCGGCCTCGTTGTCTTCTGGGAACTGTGTGTTCCCAGAACACCACGGGGCTGATCGCAGTGCCGCTTGCGCGTGTGCAGTAGGAAACTGGCAGTGAAGCCGTAAGGCTCCACTGCCTGTTTCCCTTACCTAGGATGGTGGCGCCGGGACCCGAGGGACGGGTTGGCCTCGGGCGGCCGACATCGCGGGAACCCAGGACAGGTATGTCTACTTATTTAAAGTCAGCATCTACAGTGTTTGTAGCTGCTGACTTTAAAAAATTTTTTTTTAGGTGGCCGGAATCCCGCTTAAAGTGTAGCTGTCCATTTCGTGGAAATTCCACTATAGGCTGCATGTAATCCATGTCACTTGCAGCCTTTTGGTATAATGCATCTTAGTACGACCCTGTTTCCTTGTATCTTCCCAAGTAACACAGACATGACCACCATCCTTACATCCTTAGCTCCACAGTTCGACTGTCTGATAATGGGAGCCATCTTTATTTATATACCAATAGAGCCTGGTTGCTTCACAAATCGGCCAATCAAGCACAGGCAAACAGGAGGAGTTATACAAATCTCAACCAATGACCAATGACTAGGGCGGGGTATGGGTGTGTCTATGCAGGGGCAGTGTGTATGATTTCCCACCCCCTGTACCACAAAAGAAACCACATGGCTGGCCTTGAAATCATGGACGCTGTCCGACCATAACACACCCAAAGACTCCAAAGTTTTTACCATTGGCGTGAATCCTTATTCTGCGTTGTTCGGAGAAAAAGGCATACCCGGATTATACTACCATTCCTGAGGATAGGAGATTATCTGCAGAGACACGCCATAGCCTCACCATGTGTTGATCAGACACACAGAGCGACACGAGCGTACATCCCCCATAACCGATAATGTCTTTGCAGAGTGAACACATCCCACCCCAGACGATCGTCTGTGCACTGCACAGGGGCCCTTCGCTGACTGACATATCCCCACTCTGCAAACACTTTTCTGCATCCTCAAGAAGCTTTCCACTACCAAAACGGGCCTTAACCAGCGTCAGTCTGCCCCAGTCCACTATTTAGAGCGGGTTGCAGGAGAACTAACACTGGGAGACACCGTGACAATACATATTAATAAAATTTCCACAACAACAGGAAGGCTGTGGCCCCATGGTTGAGGACCACTTTTCTAACTGTAATAGAGGAAAGTCACCTAGCTGTTCGGCAGAGCTACAGTATCTCACAAAAGTGAGTACGCCCCTCACATTTTTGTAAATATTTTCTTCTATCTTTTCATGTGACAACACTGAAGAAATGACACTTTGCTACAATGTAAAGTAGTGAGTGTATAGCTTGTATAACAGTGTAAATTTGCTGTCCCCTCAAAATAACTCAACACACAGCCATTAAGGTCTAAACCACTGGCAACAAAAGTCAGTACACCCCTAAGTGAAAATGTCCAAATTGGGCCCAAAGCATCAATATTTTGTGTGGCCACCATTATTTTCCAGCACTGCCTTAACCCTCTTGGGCATGGAGGTCACCAGAGCTTCACATGTTGCCACTGGAGTCCTCTTCCACTCCTCCATGATGACATCACAGAGCTGGTGGATGTTAGAGACCTTGCGCTCCTCCACCTTCCGTTTGAGGATGCCCCACAGATGCTCAATAGGGTTTAGGTCTGGAGACATGCTTGGCCCATCCATCACCTTTACCATCAGCTTCTTTAGCAAGTCAGTGGTCATCTTGGAGGTGTTTGGGGATGTTATCATGTTGGAATACTGCCCTGCAGTCCAGTCTCTGAAGGGAGGGGATCATGCTCTGCCTCAGTATGTCACAGTACATGTTGGCATTCATGGTTCCCTCAATGAACTGTAGTTCCCCAGTGCCAGCAGCACTCATGCAGCCCCAGACCATGACACTCCCACCACCATGCTTGACTGTAGGCAAAACACACTTGTCTTTGTACTCCTCACCTGGTTGCTGCCACACACGCTTGACACCATCTGAACCAAATAAGTTTATCTTGGTCTCATCAGGCCACAGGACATGGTTCCAGTACAGTGGAACCTCAGATTACGAGCATAATCCGTTCCAGGAGTATGCTCGTAATCCAAAGTACTCGCATATCAAAGCGAGTTTTTCCCATTGAAGTCAATGGAAACTAAAATAATTTGTTCCGCATTGACATTAATGGGATGCAATACCGCATGTGGCCAGAGGCGTGGGGCGCCAGAGCGCCTCGGAAATGGCTGAAAAGGCCCAAGCACACTTCGGCTGACCTCGGCAAACCTTGGAAAGACCCACAAGCCTTGCCGAGGTCAGCAGAACTGTCCTCGGGCCTTTCCGTGCATTTCCGAACACCTACGATTGGCGCTGTTTGGCTCCGGCGCCCCCCACCTCAGGCCAAAAGCGGTACTGCACACCGCTTTTGGCCTGAATCCTGCTCGTTTCGCAAGACAACACTCGCAAGTTAGGATTTTTAGAAATACCGTGCTCGTTTTGCGAAACGCTCGTTAACCGCGTTACTTGCAAACCGAGGTTCCACTGTAATTCATGTCCTTAGTCTGCTTGGCTTCAGCAAACTGCTTGCGGGCTTTCTTGTGCTTCATCTTTAGAAGAGGCTTCCTTCTGGGATGACAGCCATGCAGACCAATTTGATGCAGTGTGCGGCATATGGTCCTCGGTCGATCATGACGCGGTCTGTTCTGAGTGGAACCTGTCCTGTTAAACCGCTGTTTGTTCTTGGCCACCGTGCTGCAGCTCAGTTTCAGGGTCTTGGCAATCTTCTTATAGCCTAGGGCCATCTTTATGTAGAGCAAGTATTATTTTTTTTTTCAGATCCTCAGAGAGTTCTTTGCGGTGAGGTGCCATGTTGAACTTCTAGTAACCAGTATGAAAGAGTGAGAGCGATAACGCCAAATTTTAACACACCTGCTCCCCATTCACACCTGAGACCTTGAAAAAAAATGGCTAACTGGGCCCAATTTGGACATTTTCACTTAGGGGTGTACTCACTTTTGTTGCCAGCGGTTTAGACATTAATGGCTGTGTGTTGGGTTATTTTGAGGGGACAGCAAATTTACACTGTTATACAAGCTGTACACTCACTACTTTACATTGTAGTATAGTGTCATTTCTTCAGTGTTGTCACATGAAAAGATAGAAGAAAATATTTACAAAAATGTGAGGGGTGTACTCACTTATGTGAGATGCTGCATGTCAATCTCAAGACTGGATGGACAGAAATACAAATCACTGGGCAGAAAAAATGGATGCTGTATATGGATTTTATCTCTGTATTTAACTGTGTGCCTGGAGTTTAGCTTCCACCCTGCAAAAGTATTTTATCTGCAAGTCATGGGACATACAACATTTCCTGAAGTATTCAGCTGCAACATGTCAGAAAATGGAGAGAGAAGAGCCAGGGCTGTGTTCCAGTTAAATCCTGAAACAAACTGAAAGGCACAAAGAAGGAAAAGGCCACATGGCATCTAATTACTGTCTGTGCTGGCCTAGCTCCTCCGTCACCTCCCTACATAGCCTTTTCTGTGGCTACAGGAGAAGGGAGGGAGGAAACGGGAATTCTATTAATTGGTCAATTAAGGAACAGCTCTGAGTCTGCTGGGACTGCTGACATCACATTAAAAATGGCAGCACCCAGCGGCAGTCTCAGGGTTTTGGATGTCTACACAAGGGGAGATTTTTTTTTTTTGAAAAAAAGTGCATAAAATACATTAGAAGTACATTTAATCTTATAGGAAGAGTGTTTCAACAAGGAATAGTCTGGGGACGGGGTCTTTTCAATTTACCATTGCTGACCTCTTTCAGAAAATGGCCAGGCTGTTCCCTAGGCCTCCATAGTTTTAGCCAACAACCTGGAACAAGCATGTAGCTAGTGAAGTCTGAGGAAAGTCACCACTTCTAAACAGTATGCATGTTGTGAACTATCAGGGGACTTTGCCGCGGTGAGGTCACCCAGAAGTAGGGACAGGTACCTGTCAAAAAGGAATATCTGCTCCCCCCTCCCTTCCCGAAAGGTGGCAAATGTGGCAGCGGAGATCCCAAGGTTTGGCTTGCACAGAAGGTTAAGAGTTTCCCCTTTTGGGTGGAACTCTGCTTTAAAAAGGACACAGGCCACTGGATCAGTGTGACTGCAATTCAGCTGGACTTTAAGGGGGATTTCCAAAATGGCAGGCTGTATCTTTTCAGTGCAGATTTCCTTTAAAATTATATGAAAACGATAACAGCGGGCTCCATTAACATTTGTACAACTACAAAGGACTACACGGACTACAACTTTGACGCAACTGTGGATGGGTGCAACTTTGATACGACTTTTATACATACAAAACAGCGCTCGCAAATATTAGGTGATATGGTATTCCTCAAACTCAAAACTAGCCCGTTGCAGCTGCAGAACAAAAAGTGCTACACTTCAGTGATATATAACCAGAAAGACTGCGCTAGCAACTTACTAAAAATAAATAGTGTCAAAACCAAATACACTATAAGAAAAAATATAATAAATGTGACAAAATATTATATGAAAAAAGAATTGGATGTGCACCTAACCCAACACACCAAGTGCTGGGTGGAATCGTGCACGAATGCACTCACACCTACAATGTGATAAAGGATGAGTCAGATATGTACATAATATACATGTGCAACTGTGAGGTGATATAGATAAAATTATCTCTATACTCATACAGAAATAAATATAAATATAAATAAATGTGCTCTCATGGATTCGCAAACACAATTAGCAATGAAGCGAGCCTCTAAGAAGATGCCAAGTGAAATATCGAAACAAAAAAGTCATTAATAGCAAAATTTGCAAACTGAAAGTATTTGATTGAATAAAGCTCTTCCATAGGAGAGACAATTGGCAGACTACCAACTAATTCATCCACATAATAAACAGGGCAGACGGTATGCTGATGTTGAAGATGCTTGGAAGGAACCTTTGGGGGACCACAAGGACTCGCGTTCCGCCAAAAGAGAAAGAAAAGGCATATGGTGTAAAACCTTAAGATACCATAGGGTCACCTGCGCATATAAGCGCTACTCACGGGACCGGTATGCAGAGCAGGCATTCAGATACTGAGTCGGTTCGCCGCTAGCCAGCGTGCGTTCCACCAACTCCAAGAAGTGATGTCACTGGTCACTGGTAACTGGTTTAGCATAGGCAGGATGTTGCGTCGACGCGTTTTGCCCCTCCCCCAGGGCGTTATCAAAGACTTATGTACATATCTGACTCATCCTTTATCACATTGTAGGTGTCAGTGCATTCGTGCACGATTCCACCCAGCACTTGGTGTGTTGGGTTAGGTGCACATCCAATTCTTTTTTCATATAATATTTTGTCACATTTATTATATTTTTTCTTATAGTGTATTTGGTTTTGACACTATTTACTTTTAGTAAGTTGCTAGCGCAGTCTTTCTGGTTATTTAATACGACTTTGGCTTTGACCGGTGATAATGGACAACTGTTGCACAACTATTGTATTGCGTAACATTCAGGTATGACTTTCATGCAACTTTTGAGGGTTAACATTGTCTATGGCCCTCAAGTTGTATGAAAGTCGGACCAAGGTAGTGCATGAACTACATTGAAGTCGCTGCAACTTTAGGGTGCACATGTATGAATGGTTATCATTGGAAAACGTGGGGAACGACTCGACATGTGACTTTGATGTCCAAAGTTGCATGACAAGACACACAAGTGTGAACGGGTCCAACACTGGAGAGTGCAAAATCTGTTGCAGCTGTGCATGGTAGCCAATCGGAATTCTAAATTCAGTTTGTTGAATTAGGCTTTGACACCAGATTTTTCACTCTCCAGTTTTAGTAAACCAACCCCAGTGTGTTGCAGAAATACAAAACTGTAATCCATGGACCCACCTTCGGTCCCAGCTATATGTAAGTGAATATCCAGTCCAGGCTGATACCCCAAAATGAGTCCGTTCACTAAAGTGTCACTGTCGTCCATGCGGTATTTTCACCAATGTTTCCCACAGATCAGCTGAGTTCAGAACATGAATGTTTTATTGCATTAAGCAATCCAAAATACACTCAATTTTGGGGTCCCTGTGTACATTCTGGCCCAGATCTGCTGGGGATCCCTGAGTACACTTGGTACCAAAAGCGTATATGCTGGGGATCATTTTACGTGCTGTGCACCATGACTAACTCTTTCAGGGGTCCCTGGGTATCCTCTGGCTCTGCTGGAGGCCCCCTTGTACCCTTCGCACTAGGATTGGTTCTGTTGGGGGGGGTCCCTGTATACAATCCTCACCAGGATTGGTTCATTGGGAGTTCCTGTGTACAGTGTGCGCCAGGATTGGTTCTGAGGGGGCTCTGTGTACAATGTGCACCAGAATGGCTCTTCTGGGGTTCCCACTATACACACTGAGTTGGGTTCAGGAAAATGCTCCCCATCCATTTTGTTCTCTTCTTCAATTTGCTGCCATAAAAGCCGCTGAAAAACTGTGGATATTTGCTATATTACTTCCATTACTATGGGATCTCACTACAGGCCTATGTGAGGGGTAGGGATGAGCCGAACACCCCCCGGTTCGGTTCGCACCAGAACCCGCGAACGGACCGAAAGTTTGCACGATCGTTAGAACCCCATTGACGTCTATGGGACTCGAACGTTCGAAATCAAAAGTGCTCATTTTAAAGGCTAATTTGCATGGTATTGTCCTAAAAAGGGTTTGGGGACCCGGGTCCTACCCCAGGGGACATGTGTCAATGCAAAAAAAACTTTTAAAAACGGCCGTTTTTTCGGGAGCAGTGATTTTAATGATGCTTAAAGTAAAAAAAAAAAAGTGAAATATTCCTTTAAATATCGTACCTGGGGGGTGTCTATAGTATGCCTGTACAGTGACGCGTGTTTCCCATGTTTAGAACAGTCCCTGCACCAAATGTCATTTTTAAAGGAGAAAATCTCATTTAAAACTGCTTGCGGGTTTAATGTCATGTCGGGTCATGGCAATATGGATGAAAATCAGTGAGACAAACGGCATGGGTACCCCCCAGTCCATTACCAGGCCCTTTGGGTCTTGTATGGATATTAAGGGGAACCCCGCACCCAAATTAAAATAAGGAAAGGTGTGGGGCCACCAGGCCCTATATACTCTGAACAGCAGTATACAGGCGGTGCAAACAAGACAGGGACTGTAGGTTTGTTGTTAAGTAGAATCTGTTTGTAATTTTAAACATTTTTAACGTGTTTAGCTCCAGCCAAAAAATCTTTTCTAAGCTTTTTGGAAAACATAGGGAAGGGTTATCACCCCTGTGACATTTGTTTTGCTGTCTTTCCTCCTCTTCAGAAGATTTCACCTCACTTTTTTGTCCCAATGAAAAATGTTTTTTGAAAATTTGGGTTTTTTTGTGGAACAAGGATTGGAAAGCATCAGTGGAAAGGAGAAATTGTTTTCCCATATTAACTCTTACAGGAGAGAATTTCCCTTCCTAGGGGTAGATTTCATCTCACTTCCTGTTGTCTCCTTCCGTTTGCAAGTAGGAGTCGTTTGTAAGTTAGATGTTTGAAAGTAGGGTCCTGCCCTATATACTCAGCAGAAATTTGGGCCTTAGGTGTTGCTGTGGCCACAACACTGTAAGCCCTCACAGGGCCCTGCTGTGAAATATTAGATCAAGAATTGTAATTACATGCCCCTGTTGAACAGGAGCTGAAAAATTAGGCCTTAGGCACTGGTGCTGGTGCCACAACACTGCAACCCCTCACAGACACTCTAGTTGGAACGCAGGAACGAGCCCTGCTGCAAAGTATTGCTTCAAAAATTGTAATTACACGCCCCTGTTAGACAGGGGCAGAAAAATTGGGCCTTAGGCACTGGTGCTGGTGCCACAACACTGCAACCCCTCACAGACACTCTAGTTGGAACGCAGGAACGAGCCCTGCTGCAAAGTATTGCATCAAAAATTGTAATTACACGCCCCTGTTAGACAGGGGCAGAAAAATTGGGCCTTAGGCACTGGGCTGGTGCCACAACACTGCAACCCCTCACAGACACTCTAGTTGGAATGCAGGAACGAGCCCTGCTGCAAAGTATTGCATCAAAAATTGTAATTACACGCCCCTGTTAGACAGGGGCAGAAAAATTGGGCCTTAGGCACTGGTGCTGGTGCCACAACACTGCAACCCCTCACAGACACTCTAGTTGGAATGCAGGAACGAGCCCTGCTGCAAAGTATTACATCAAAAATTGTAATTACACGCCCCTGTTAAACAGGGGCTGAAAAATTGTGCCTTAGGCACTGGTGGTGGCGCCCAGAACCAAAAATGTTCTTACAAGCTATCAGCGTGATGATTGAGGAGGAAGAGGATAATTACTCAGGGATAGTCACTCAGCATCAGCATAGGCAGTCTTTGAAGGGATCTGAGATTTCAAAAAAAATTATTCGGTTACATCAGCATCAGGTGCTTGGTAGCTGGTGGTGATCCAAGACTGATTCATTTTTATGAAGGTCAGCCGATCGACCGAGTCGGTGGACAGACGCACCCTGTGATCGGTTACCACGCCTCCAGCAGCACTGAATGTGCGTTCCGAAAGAACGCTGGATGCAGGACAGGCCAGTAGCTCAATTGCATACTGTGCAAGCTCTGGCCAGTGATCCATCCTCAAGACCCAGTAGCCCAGAGGATTTTCGGTGGGAAAGGTGTCCAAGTCTGATCTTGCCCCTAGGTATTCCTGCACCATGTAAAACAGACGCTGGCGATGGTTGCTGGAACCGATCATACCTTGGGGCTGCGGACCAAAAAATTGTCTGAACGCATCGGTCAGACGGCCACCTTCTCCACCGCTCCTTCTTTGACTGACCGAAGCCTCAGCAACACGTTGTCCAGAAACAGGAGTTTGTAACCTCCCAGTCTCTGGGAACGCGTTGCACAGACCTTTCTGCAAGGCCTCCCGAAGATGTTTCATCCTCTGCTCCCTCTGCGATGGCAAGATAAGGTCCGCAACCTTACCCTTGTAACGTGGATCAAGGAGGGTTGCCAGCCAGTATTGGTCCTTCTCCTTGATACCACGAATACGAGGATCCTTACGCAGGCTTTGCAGGATCAGGGAGGCCATGCAGCGTAGGTTTGCTGAGGCATTCGGTCCGGAGTCCTCTGGGTCACTAAGGACAACAACGTCCGCAGCCACCTCCTCCCAGCCACGTACAAGTCCATGTGTTCCTTGGGACTGATCCCTTAAAGACTGCTGCTGATGCTGAGTGCCAGGCTCCACCTCCATACTGACACAATCTTCCTCCTCCTCCTCCTCGTCCTCTTCCTGTGTGATCGGCGGGCACGCAGGAACACTGTCTGGATAAAGGGGGCCTTGAGAGCTAAGGAAGTCCTCCTCTTCCTGCCTCTGTTCTGCCTCAAGTGCCCTGTCCATTATTCCACGCAGCGTGTGCTCCAACAGGTGGACAAGGGGGACAGTGTCACTGATGCATGCACTGTCACTGCTCACCATCCTCGTGGCCTCCTCAAATGGTGACAGGACAGTGCATGCATCCCTGATCATGGCCCACTGGCGTGGGGAAAAAAAAACAAGCTCCCCTGACCCTGTCCTGGTGCCATAGTCGCACAGGTACTCATTGATGGCCTTCTGCTGCGTGTGCAGCCGCTGCAGCATGGCCAACGTTGAGTTCCACCTGGTGGGCATGTCACAGATTAGGCGGTTCTTGGGCAGGTTAAACTCCTTTTGGAGGTCCGTCAGCTGAGCACTGGCATTATATGACCGGCGGAAATGCACACAGACTTTCCTGGCCTGCCTCAGGACATCCTGTAAGCCCGGGTACCTGCCCAAGAACCGCTGCACCACCAAGTTAAGGACGTGAGCCAAACAGGGCACATGGGTCATTTGTCCCTGTCGGAGGGCAGAGAGGAGGTTGGTGCCATTGTCGCAAACCACCATTCCTGCCTTAAGTTGGCGTGGCGTCAACCACCTCTGAACCTGCCCCTGCAGAGCTGACAGAACCTCTGCCCCAGTGTGGCTCCTGTCCCCCAAGCACACCAGCTCAAGCACCGCATGGCATCTTTTGGCCTGCGTACTTGCGTAGCCCCTTGAACGCCTACGGAGCACCGCTGGTTCCGAGGAAGAGGCCATGGAGGAAGAAGAAGAGGAAGGGGTGGAGGAGAGAGGTGTGTCACAATCAACATTTTGGAGGCGTGGTGGCGGAACAACCTCCAACACTACTGCACCTTGTCCTGCATCCTTCCCAGCTGCCAGCAGAGTCACCCAATGCGCCGTGAAACTTAGGTAACGTCCCTGTCCATGCCTGCTGGACCATGAGTCAGCGGTAATATGCACCTTACCGCTGACCGCCCTGTCCAGCGAGGCATGGACATTGCCTTCCACATGCCGGTAGAGAGCCGGAATCACCTTCCGTGAGAAAAAGTGGCATTTGGGTACCTGCCACTGAGGAACCGCACATTCCACAAACTCACGGAAGGGGGCAGAGTCTACCAACTGAAAAGGCAGCAGTTGAAGTGCTAGCAATTTTGCCAAGCTAGCATTCAACCGCTGGGCATGTGGATGGCTGGGAGCAAACTTCTTTCGGCGGTGCAGCAGCTGGGGCAGGGAAATTTGCCTGGTACAATCTGACGTCGGTGTACCAAAAGCAGATTGCCCACAAGTACTTGGCTGTGACACACCTAATTCTACACCTTCATTCCTCTCACTGCAGGTCTCAGAGAGGACTGAAGGTCTAGTGGGGTTGGAAACCTCAGCTGATGAGGAGCAAGGAGAGATCCTCTTTGTTCTTTGGTGTGGGTCTTTTAGATACGCTTGCCAACGAACTGCATGGCAGGTCAACATATGTCTGGTCAAGCATGTGGTACCTAAGCGGGAGATGTTTTGGCCACGCGAGATACGCTTGAGACATATGTTGCAAATAGCAGCGGTGCGATCTGATGCACTCGTCTCAAAAAAGGCCCACACCAAAGAACTTTTTGAATAACGCGCAGAGACTGCAGCGCCCTGCACATGTGGAGCTTTGGGGTGTGATGCAGTCAATGTGCTGCCCTTAGGCTGGCCCCTGGAGGGCATCCTGCCTCGTTGGTGATGTGCCGCCTCCTCCTCCTCCTCCTCCTCTCTCCTATCAGGCACCCACGTTGAGTCAGTGACCTCATCATCCCCTCCCTCCTCATCACTGGAGCAAACCTGGCAGTATGCTGCAGCAGGGGGAGCATGACTGCCAGATTGCTGTCCTTCTTGGGCACCCCCTCTGTCCGTGCTCATGTTACTGCCTTCATCGAGCTCAGTATCATCATCAAAGCCTTCCAAACGCTGGGCATCCTCCTGGAGCATGTACCCAACACTGTGGTCAAACAGTTTGAGGGAATCCTCATGAGGACATGGTGGAGCTAGGGAAGGAGTCACTGATGACATTGAGCTGAGGGAAGAGGCCGCTGCTTTGCCAGACAAAGCACCCTGGGCATGGGTGAGAGAGGATGAGGACGGCTTGGTCATCCACTCGACCAAGTCTTCCGCATGTTGCGGCTCAACACGGCCAGCTGCCGAAAAAAAGGCCAAGCGTGTCCCATGGCCACGTGCTGATGAGGATGCACCGTCTCCACGACCAGCACTAGACACAGAGCCTGCTTGCCCTCTCTTATTGGCTTGTGACTGTCTGCCTCTCCTTCTTGGCCTTCCAGACATACTAATGGCCTGTAGCTGCACTAAGCTGGGATAGAACACCTGTAATTTTCTTCAGGTAGCTTTATATACTGTAACCAGACAAGCCTGCCTGTCAGTAGGAAGATAACAGGAACGGATCTAGCTGAACACTGTG
This sequence comes from Lithobates clamitans, assembly GCA_037952925.1. NCBI lineage: Eukaryota > Metazoa > Chordata > Amphibia > Anura > Ranidae > Lithobates > Lithobates clamitans. The sequence continues at coordinate 673,158 of JBBGZY010001820.1, read as the reverse complement.
AGCAGGACGCACTGTACTAAATGTAAATAGTCTAGCTGCCTGACCGTGGTACTAATAGGATCAAATAGAACACCTGTAATTTTCTTCAGGTAGCTTTATATACTGTAACCAGGCAAGCCTGCCTGTCAGTAGGAAGATAACAGGAACGGATCTAGCTGAACACTGTGAGCAGGACGCACTGTACTAAATGTAAATAGTCTAGCTGCCTGACCGTGGTACTAATAGGATCAAATAGAACACCTGTAATTTTCTTCAGGTAGCTTTATATACTGTAACCAGACAAGCCTGCCTGTCAGTAGGAAGATAACAGGAACGGATCTAGCTGAACACTGTGAGCAGGACGCACTGCACTAAATGTAAATAGTCTAGCTGCCTGACCGTGGTACTAATAGGATCAAATAGAACACCTGTAATTTTCTTCAGGTAGCTTTATATACTGTAACCAGGCAAGCCTGCCTGTCAGTAGGAAGATAACAGGAACGGATCTAGCTGAACACTGTGAGCAGGACGCACTGTACTAAATGTAAATAGTCTAGCTGCCTGACCGTGGTACTAATAGGATCAAATAGAACACCTGTAATTTTCTTCAGGTAGCTTTATATATAGTAACCAGACAAGCCTGCCTGTCAGTAGGAAGATAACAGGAACGGATCTAGCTGAACACTGTGAGCAGGACGCACTGCACTAAATGTAAATAGTCTAGAAGATAACAGGAACGGATCTAGCTGAACACTGTGAGCAGGACGCACTGCACTAAATGTAAATAGTCTAGAAGATAACAGGAACGGATCTAGCTGAACACTGTGAGCAGGACGCACTGCACTAAATGTAAATAGTCTAGAAGATAACAGGAACGGATCTAGCTGAACACTGTAAGCAGGACACACTGCACTAAATGTAAATAGTCTAGAAGATAACAGGAACGGATCTAGCTGAACACTGTGAGCAGGACGCACTGCACTAAATGTAAATAGCAGGAACGGATCTAGCTGAACACTGTGAGCAGGACGCACTGCACTAAATGTAAATAGCAGGAACGGATCTAGCTGAACACTGTGAGCAGGACGCACTGCACTAAATGTAAATAGCAGGAACGGATCTAGCTGAACACTGTGAGCAGGACGCACTGCACTAAATGTAAATAACAGGAACGGATCTAGCTGAACACTGTGAGCAGGACGCACTGCACTAAATGTAAATAGTCTAGAAGATAACAGGAACGGATCTAGCTGAACACTGTGAGCTGGACGCACTGCACTAAATGTAAATAGCAGGAACGGATCTAGCTGAACACTGTGAGCTGGACGCACTGCACTAAATGTAAATAGCAGGAATGGATCTAGCTGAACACTGTGAGCAGGACGCACTGCACTTAATGTAAATAGCAGGAACGGATCTAGCTGAACACTGTGAGCAGGACGCACTGCACTAAATGTAAATAGTCTAGAAGATAACAGGAACGGATCTAGCTGAACACTGTGAGCAGGACGCACTGCACTAAATGTAAATAGTCTAGAAGATAACAGGAACGGATCTAGCTGAACACTGTGAGCAGGACGCACTGCACTAAATGTAAATAGCAGGAACGGATCTAGCTGAACACTGTGAGCAGGACGCACTGACTGCACTAAATGTAAATAGCAGGAACGGATCTAGCTGAACACTGTGAGCAGGACGCACTGCACTAAATGTAAATAGCAGGAACGGATCTAGCTGAACACTGTGAGCAGGACGCACTGCACTAAATGTAAATAGCAGGAACGGATCTAGCTGAACACTGTGAGCAGGACGCACTGCACTAAATGTAAATAACAGGAACGGATCTAGCTGAACACTGTGAGCAGGACGCACTGCACTAAATGTAAATAGTCTAGAAGATAACAGGAACGGATCTAGCTGAACACTGTGAGCTGGACGCACTGCACTAAATGTAAATAGCAGGAACGGATCTAGCTGAACACTGTGAGCTGGACGCACTGCACTAAATGTAAATAGCAGGAACGGATCTAGCTGAACACTGTGAGCAGGACGCACTGCACTAAATGTAAATAGCAGGAACGGATCTAGCTGAACACTGTGAGCAGGACGCACTGCACTAAATGTAAATAGTCTAGCTGCCTGACCGTGGTACTAATAGGATCAAATAGAACACCTGTAATTTTCTTCAGGTAGCTTTATATACTGTAACCAGACAAGCCTGCCTGTCAGTAGGAAGATAACAGGAACGGATCTAGCTGAACACTGTGAGCAGGACGCACTGCACTAAATGTAAATAGTCTAGAAGATAACAGGAACGGATCTAGCTGAACACTGTGAGCAGGACGCACTGCACTAAATGTAAATAGTCTAGAAGATAACAGGAACAGATCTAGCTGAACACTGTGAGCAGGACGCACTGCACTAAATGTAAATAGTCTAGAAGATAACAGGAACGGATCTAGCTGAACACTGTGAGCAGGACGCACTGCACTAAATGTAAATAGTCTAGAAGATAACAGGAACGGATCTAGCTGAACACTGTGAGCAGGACGCACTGCACTAAATGTAAATAGTCTAGAAGATAACAGGAACGGATCTAGCTGAACACTGTGAGCAGGACGCACTGCACTAAATGTAAATAGTCTAGAAGATAACAGGAACGGATCTAGCTAAACACTGTGAGCAGGACGCACTGCACTAAATGTAAATAGCAGGAACGGATCTAGCTGAACACTGTGAGCAGGACGCACTGCACTAAATGTAAATAGCAGGAACGGATCTAGCTGAACACTGTGAGCAGGATGCACTGCACTAAATGTAAATAGCAGGAACGGATCTAGCTGAACACTGTGAGCAGGACGCACTGCACTAAATGTAAATAGTCTAGAAGATAACAGGAACGGATCTAGCTGAACACTGTGAGCAGGACGCACTGCACTAAATGTAAATAGTCTAGAAGATAACAGGAACGGATCTAGCTGAACACTGTGAGCAGGATGCACTGCACTAAATGTAAATAGTCTAGAAGATAACAGGAACGGATCTAGCTGAACACTGTGAGCAGGACGCACTGCACTAAATGTAAATAGTCTAGAAGATAACAGGAACGGATCTAGCTGAACACTGTGAGCAGGACGCACTGCACTAAATGTAAATAGTCTAGAAGATAACAGGAACGGATCTAGCTGAACACTGTGAGCAGGATGCACTGCACTAAATGTAAATAGTCTAGAAGATAACAGGAACGGATCTAGCTGAACACTGTGAGCAGGACGCACTGCACTAAATGTAAATAGCAGGAACGGATCTAGCTGAACACTGTGAGCAGGACGCACTGCACTAAATGTAAATAGCAGGAACGGATCTAGCTGAACACTGTGAGCAGGATGCACTGCACTAAATGTAAATAGCAGGAACGGATCTAGCTGAACACTGTGAGCAGGACGCACTGCACTAAATGTAAATAACAGGAACGGATCTAGCTGAACACTGTGAGCAGGACGCACTGCACTAAATGTAAATAGTCTAGAAGATAACAGGAACGGATCTAGCTGAACACTGTGAGCAGGACGCACTGCACTAAATGTAAATAGCAGGAACGGATCTAGCTGAACACTGTGAGCTGGACGCACTGCACTAAATGTAAATAGCAGGAACGGATCTAGCTGAACACTGTGAGCAGGACGCACTGCACTAAATGTAAATAGCAGGAACGGATCTAGCTGAACACTGTGAGCAGGACGCACTGCACTAAATGTAAATAGCAGGAACGGATCTAGCTGAACACTGTGAGCAGGACGCACTGCACTAAATGTAAATAGCAGGAACGGATCTAGCTGAACACTGTGAGCAGGACGCACTGCACTAAATGTAAATAGTCTAGAAGATAACAGGAACGGATCTAGCTGAACACTGTGAGCAGGACGCACTGCACTAAATGTAAATAGCAGGAACGGATCTAGCTGAACACTGTGAGCTGGACGCACTGCACTAAATGTAAATAGCAGGAACGGATCTAGCTGAACACTGTGAGCAGGACGCACTGCACTAAATGTAAATAGCAGGAACGGATCTAGCTGAACACTGTAAGCAGGACGCACTGCACTAAATGTAAATAGCAGGAACGGATCTAGCTGAACACTGTGAGCAGGACGCACTGCACTAAATGTAAATAGCAGGAACGGATCTAGCTGAACACTGTGAGCAGGACGCACTGCACTAAATGTAAATAGTCTAGAAGATAACAGGAACGGATCTAGCTGAACACTGTGAGCAGGACGCACTGCACTAAATGTAAATAGTCTAGATAGAAGATAACAGGAACGGATCTAGCTAAACTGAATACAGTGTATATATATATATGCAGCACCTGGGATGCATATATATACACAATACACTGTAAGTGCAGCTAACTGACTGACTGTTCTGCCTAATCTATCTAACTCAAATCAAATGACACTGTCTCTCTCTCTCTCTATCTCTCAGCACACCGGAACACACACTACACAGGGCCGCCGTGCAGGCGGCCTTATATAGTGTGGGGTGTGTACTAAATCCCCTGAGCCATAATTGGCCAAAGCCACCCTGGCTTTGGCCAATTACAGCTCTCTCTACTGACGGCGCTGTGATTGGCCAAGTGTCAGGAGCCAGGGAGCGTCTCCGCTCGCCGGGCTCCGGTGCGCATGCGCACGGGACGAGCGCTTCGCCGCACACCCGTCCGCGGCCTGATGGTGCGGCGCGCGCGGGTGCACGGCGATCCCCGTGTGCGCGCCGTAGCCCGTGCGGGTGCCCGGTAGCGCGTCACACTGACGCGCTCGCCGGGCACGGGGGCTATATCTGACGGCTCCAGCACCCAGTCGGGTTGCTGGTTTGTCGTCAGCTCTCCCCTGGTTCCTTGTGCCTGTGTTCCCTAGTATTATAGTCTGACCTGTGTACCGAACCTATTGCTACCTGATTAACTACTACTCTCCTGGATTGTCCCTAGTGCTTGCCTGATCTGTGTACCGAACCTCTTGCTGCCTGATTAACTACTACTCTCCTGGATTGTCCCTAGTGCTTGCCTGACCTGTGTACCAAACCTCTTGCTGCCTGATTAACCACTACTCTCCTGGATTGTCCCTAAGTACTCTGCCTGATCTGTGTACCGAACCCTGGCTTGTTTAACCACCACTCTGCTGAACAATCCTATCAGATTCCTGCCTGATCTGTGTACCAAACCCCTGGCCTGTTTAACCACTTCTCTGCTGGACTATCCTGATCATACCTGCCTATTCCCTAACTTCTGCTTGTGTTTGCAGCCTTGCTCCCCCTGGATCTCGGGGCACCCGCTTCCAGCCTCTGAACCTGCTATTCGCCCGGAAGCCCGTGCCTCCGCGTGCCCCCAGCCTCCTGTACCCATTTCGGGGGTCTGGGTGCGCGTGGTCGTAAGGGCGAGCCGCTCTCGGCATCTCGGCCTCGGTAAGTACGTGTTTGTGACAGTACAAACCAGCCAGATGTCTGAGGCCGACAGAGCGCGCTCTCCTTTGGAGATCCTATGTCAGCAAGTATCTACCCTGGCGGACTCCGTACAAAAGCTGCAAGAAGGTTACACACAAGTTGATAACCGCCTGCAGCAGATCACCGGGTTACTACCCTCCGCAGCCGCAGCTCCTGCACCCAGCAGTGGGGGTCCGCTTCCCCAAGCTCCGGCCAACCCCACTGTGGTTATGGCCCTTCCTGAGCCCAGGGTCCCTACACCTGAACGGTTCTCGGGAGATCGCAAGAAGTTTAGGGCTTTTAAAAACGCATGTTCCCTCTACTTCGCCCTACAGCCAAGAACCTTCTCTTCAGAGATCGTCAAGGTGGGGTTTGCCATTTCCCTGCTTTCCGAGGAACCCCAGGCTTGGGCCCACAGCCTGATGGAACAGAGCAGCCCTGCCCTGAACACTATCGAGGCGTTCTTTGAGAGCATGACCCAGCTCTACGATGATCCGCAACGCATGGCCACCGCCGAAGCTATTTTGCACCATTTGTCCCAAGGAAGAAGACCTATTGAGGACTATACAGTAGAGTTCCGTAAGTGGGCGGCCGACACCAACTGGAATGAGCCGGCCTTACGTTACCAGTACCGCCAAGGCCTATCTGAATTACTCAAAGACGAGTTAGCTAGGATGGAGACCCCTGCTTCCTTAGAGGAACTCATTCAAGCAGCTACAAAACTTGATCGGCGCCTTAGGGAGCGGCGCTCAGAACGGTTTCAGCAGCCTCGCCCTGCCTGGGCGTCACCACGACCTCACTCCACAGTACCCCAAACTTCACCTTCAGTTACTACCGCATCGGTCCCTGAAGTCGAACCGATGCAGCTCGGTTTGGTCCGAGGTCCCTTGACCTCCGAGGAGAAACAGCGCAGACGGCAGTCTAACCTTTGCCTCTACTGCGGAGGAACCGGGCACTTCCTGCGCAGCTGTCCGATCAGGCCCAGTAAGTTCCCTCAGTCAAACATATTGAACTTTCCTAACCATAACATCCCCAAGGCTTATGTGATGTTGTTTGTTTCTCTGCAGCTTCCGGAAAAGGAGACTCGCCTGCAGGCCATCGTTGATTCCGGGGCCTGCAGCTGTTTCATAGATTCCGCCTTGGCACACAGATTGAAGATCCCTCTACAGACCAAAGAGCAGGATCTACAAATACACCTGGCCGACGGATCCCTTCCTTGCTCGGGTCCCATCACCCAGGAGACCCAACCTATTTCAGTCGTCACAGACTCCGGCCACCGGGAGTTCTTACGGCTTGACCTAATTCGCTCACCAATCTTCCCCATCATACTTGGCCTACCATGGTTGCAAGCCCACGATCCGCTAATCAAATGGAGCACCAAGTCAGTATCATTCCCTTCTCAGTATTGCTCCCAACACTGCCTGCTTCCGGATTCCAAAGTTTGTGCCACAATGGCGGTACCGCCAAACAACCTCCAACACGTCCCCTCTGAGTATCTCGAGTTTCAGGAGGTTTTCAGTAAACAAATGGCTGACCGCCTACCACCTCACAGGGCCTACGACTGTCCAATTGATCTTCTTCCTGGCTCTGAGATTCCATTTGGCCGGATATTCCCCCTTTCTGAAACCGAGCTGGAGGCTCTAAAGCAGTACATAGATGAAAATCTTGAGAAAGGTTTCATCCGCCCTTCATCTTCACCCGCTGGAGCAGGTATCTTTTTCGTGGGAAAAAAAGATGGTACCCTTAGACCCTGCGTAGACTATCGACAACTCAACAACATCACAATTAAGAACCGGTACCCGCTACCACTCATTCCTGAGCTATTCCAAAGGTTTCGATCGGCCAAGGTGTTCTCCAAACTTGACCTCCGGGGGGCCTACAACCTCGTCAGGATCAGGGCTGGAGACGAATGGAAGACGGCCTTTAGATCCAGATTCGGCCACTTTGAATATTTAGTGATGCCATTCGGCCTCTGCAATGCTCCAGCCACCTTCCAACATCTAGTGAATGACATCTTCCGACAATATCTAGATGACTTCCTGGTGGTGTATCTGGACGACATCCTCATCTTCTCCCCTACGCTAGAGATGCACAGGAGACACGTTAAAACAGTTCTCGCTATTCTTCTGCAACACAAGCTATACCTAAAAGCCGAAAAGTGTGAGTTTGAGAGATCAACCATACAATTCTTGGGATTCATACTCTCCACCAATGGGGTTGCAATGGACCCTCAGAAGATTCAGGCAATTCAGGAGTGGCCAGCTCCATCAAATAAAAAAGCAGTACAGAGGTTTATAGGATTTGCTAATTTCTATCGGAAATTTATCGTGGGATTCTCTGCCATTGTGGCACCTATTACTCAACTAACTCGGCAGCATCATTCGTTCCAGTGGTCCGCAGCCGCTCAAGAGGCTTTTCTTAAGTTAAAAGAACTATTCAGTTCTGCTCCAATCCTTTGCCATCCTGACCCGACTCAACCCTTCGTATTGGAGGTAGATGCATCAGAAATCGCAACCGGAGCAATTCTTTCCCAGAGACAGGGACCAAAGGCCATCCTGCATCCAGTAGCTTTCGCTTCCCGGAAACTCAGCCCACCGGAACTTAATTACGACGTGGGTGACAGAGAGCTGTTGGCTATAAAGTTTGCTTTGGAGGAATGGAGGTATCTGCTGGAGGGGGCAGTCCATCCGGTGATGATCTTTACGGATCACAAAAACCTTGAGTACCTCAGAACAGCAAGACGGTTAAAACCCCGCCAAGCCCGATGGGCCCTGTTCTTCTCTCGTTTTAATTTCCATATTGCATACAGACCTGGGGCAAAGAACGGGAAGGCTGATGCCCTTTCACGAATGTTTTCCGCAGACTCCCAAATACCAACACCCTGCACGATCCTCTCTCCTCAAAATTTTCTTGGATTAACTCAAGCAGACTTAATATCCTCCATCAAATCTTCATCAGACACATGTACGGAACCAGCTGTGCATTCCCTGAAAAAATATGAAGACCTTTTCTGGATCAAAGGAAAAATATTTGTACCACAGGTGACTCGGCCCCTAGCCCTTCAAATGTGTCATGATCACAAGATGGCAGGACATTTCGGGAACAAGAAGACGGCTGAACTCCTTTCTCGTTCTTTTTGGTGGCCAGGATGGAGAAGGGACTGTAGGGAATATGTGGCGTCCTGTCTCCTATGCCAGAGAAGCAAGGGCCAGAACACCAAATCCTGGGGTTTGCTCAGACCTTTGCCCATTCCGGAACGACCTTGGGCTGACGTCTCCATGGACTTCATCGTTGACCTACCCAGCTCAGAGAATTTCTCCACCATCCTAGTTGTTGTCGACCGCCTTTCCAAAATGGCCCACTTTCTGCCCATGAGGGGGACTCCCTCTGCCGTGGACACGGCCAACATCTTTCTAAAGGAGATCGTTAGGCTCCATGGGATACCAAGGAGCATCGTGTCAGACAGAGGCGTTCAGTTCACGTCCAAATTCTGGAGGGAACTATGCAAGGCTTTGGGGATCAACATTTGCCTTTCTTCAGCTTATCACCCTCAGAGCAATGGTCAGACAGAGAGGACCAACCAGACGCTGGAGCAGTACCTCCGATGCTTTTGTTCGGGTTCTCAGGATGATTGGGCGAGCCTCCTCTCCTACGCTGAATTTGCGTACAATAATTCTATCCATGCCTCCACCAACCAGACTCCTTTCTGGACCAATTGTGGGTTCCATCCCACATCCTTCGCTAACAACATTCCAGAAACGGCAGTTCCTGCAGTCCAGGATAGGATAATCTCCTTACAGTCCAATTTTCAAAGAATTCAAGATACATTACGCAAGACCCAGGGGGACTATAAGAAACAGTACGACCGGGGCAGAAAGGCAAACCCAAAATTTGACGTAGGAGACGAGGTCTGGCTGTCCACCATCAATCTGAAATTACCTCTGCCTTCTCGAAAGCTCGGGCCTAAGTTCATTGGGCCTTTTCAAGTCAGGAGGATTATCAACCCTGTGGCGGTGGAATTGACACTTCCCAAAACATACCGGATTCACCCCGTTTTTCATGTGTCACTATTGAAGCCTGTGGTGCCCAGCCCTTTTCCAGGAAGAAAAGAACCTCCTCCTCCGCCAGTCAGAATCGATGGCGAGAATGAATTTGAAGTGGAATCCATTCTTGGTTGCAGGAAGAGGGGCAGACAGTTACAGTACCTGATTCAATGGAAGGGGTACCCTCCCGAAGATAATTCTTGGGAGCCCGCCAGGAACCTACACGCTCCACAGTTAATTCGAGCATTCCATCAAGATCATCCAGAACTAATGGCCAGCCTTGGCGTCCAGTGTCCGCCCTTAGGAGGGGGGCACTGTCAGGAGCCAGGGAGCGTCTCCGCTCGCCGGGCTCCGGTGCGCATGCGCACGGGACGAGCGCTTCGCCGCACACCCGTCCGCGGCCTGATGGTGCGGCGCGCGCGGGTGCACGGCGGTCCCCGTGTGCGCGCCGTAGCCCGTGCGGGTGCCCGGTAGCGCGTCACACTGACGCGCTCGCCGGGCACGGGGGCTATATCTGACGGCTCCAGCACCCAGTCGGGTTGCTGGTTTGTCGTCAGCTCTCCCCTGGTTCCTTGTGCCTGTGTTCCCTAGTATTATAGTCTGACCTGTGTACCGAACCTATTGCTACCTGATTAACTACTACTCTCCTGGATTGTCCCTAGTGCTTGCCTGACCTGTGTACCAAACCTCTTGCTGCCTGATTAACCACTACTCTCCTGGATTGTCCCTAAGTACTCTGCCTGATCTGTGTACCGAACCCTGGCTTGTTTAACCACCACTCTGCTGAACAATCCTATCAGATTCCTGCCTGATCTGTGTACCAAACCCCTGGCCTGTTTAACCACTTCTCTGCTGGACTATCCTGATCATACCTGCCTATTCCCTAACTTCTGCTTGTGTTTGCAGCCTTGCTCCCCCTGGATCTCGGGGCACCCGCTTCCAGCCTCTGAACCTGCTATTCGCCCGGAAGCCCGTGCCTCCGCGTGCCCTCAGCCTCCTGTACCCATTTCGGGGGTCTGGGTGCGCGTGGTCGTAAGGGCGAGCCGCTCTCGGCATCTCGGCCTCGGTAAGTACGTGTTTGTGACACCAAGCATGCGGGTCATAGTGCATGCTTGGCCAATCATCAGCCAGCAATGCACTGCGATGCCGCAGTGAATTATGGGCCGTGACGCGCCACACGAATTTGGCGCGAACGGCCCATATCGTTCGCAATTCGACGGACGGTCGAACAGCCGATGTTCGAGTCGAACATGGGTTCGACTCGAACACGAAGCTCATCCCTAGTGAGGGGCATGAGACATTTAGAATTCATTGACAGGTGCCTACCTGTAACTGACCTTCCCCTGACCTGTTGCGTTCCTGCTGGGTTTGCACTCCCATAGACTTGGTTGGGGAGAGGAGCAGTTCTGGCATAGGCCCAGTTCTGGAGCAGGCCCACTTCTGGTGTAGACTCCGTTCTGAAGTAGGACCACATAGGCCCAGTTCTGGAGCAGGCCCACTTCTGGTGTAGACTCCGTTCTGAAGTAGGACCACATAGGCCCAGTTCTGGAGCAGGCCCACTTATGGTATAGGCTCAGTTCTGGAGTAGGACCACATAGGCCCAGTTCTGGAGTAGGACCACATAGGCCCAGTTCTGGTGTAGGACCACATGGGCCCAATTCTGGTGTAGGCCCAGTTCTGGAGTAGGACCACATAGGCCCAGTTCAGGAGTAGGCCCACTTCTGGTGTAGGCACAGTTCTGAAGTAGGCCCACATAGGCCCACTTCTGGAGGTGAAGGCGCAGTTCTGGAGTAGGCCCACTTCTGGCATAGGTAAAGTTGCCACCTCATCCCTTTAAAACCTGAACACATATTAAAGCGGAGGTTCACACAAAAATTGAACCTCCGCTTTTCGGAACCCTCCCCCCTCCGGTGTCACATTTGGCACCTTTCAGGGGGGAGGGGGGTGCAGATACATGTCTGAGACAGGTATTTGCACCCACTTCCGGCATAGACTCCCACGGGAGTCTATCCCTCTTCCCGTCCCCACCGCGCTGTCTGCTGGGACACACACGGGTCCCAGAGACAGTCTTCCCGTCCCCACCGCGCTGTCTGCTGGCACACACATGGGTCCCAGAGACAGCGGGGACCGTTAGGAAGCGCAGCGAGACTCGCGCATGCGCAGTAGGGAACCGGGAAGTGAAGCCGCATCACTTCACTTCCTGATTCCCTTACAGAGAATGGTGGCGGCAGCACCCGAGGACCGAGGGACGATTCGGTCTCGGGTGCCGACATCGCTGGAGCCTGGGACAGGTGAGTGTCCTTATTTTAAAAGTCAGCAGCTGCAGTATTTGTAGCTGCTGACTTTTAAATTTATTTTTTTTCGCGGGACTCCCTCTTTAAAGTGGTGTTCCGGCCAAAATTATACTTTTTAAATAACAATACACCTATAATACACAAGCCTAATGTATTCTAGTAAAGTTAGTCTGTAAACTAAGGTCTGTTTTGTTAGTTTATAGCAGTAGTTTGTTATTTTATAAACTTACAGCAGGCCGTGGCCATCTTAAGTCTTGGCATCTGAAGCCAGACTGTATTTCTTCCTGGATCTCATCCTTGCAGATCTCGCACATGCTCAGTGCAGCACAAGCAGTGTAATAGGTTTCAGGTCAGGTTTCCATAGCAACAGCAGTGTCAGAGGAAGTTGCCACCCCTTTCCAGAAGGCATTGCAAACAGGAAATGATGCGATGGGCCACGGCCAGGGAGGAGGAAGTGAAAAATGAATACAGCAGATATACAGTAGGTGCTGAGAAAAAAAAAATAAAATATCCAATTCGTTTACAGTGCACAGTTTAGTGAAGGATGCTGAAGAGTTGTAAAAGTGGGTGGAACTCCACTACACAGGTTCTGTGGCTGATATAAGGTGGTAATTAAACTCACTTGGTGCCTTATCTGCATTAAATTAGCCTCAGAACCTGTGTAAATCATATGTGTTTAGGTTTAAAGGGATGAGGTGGCAACCATAGGCATAGGACCTGTTCTGGTGTAGGTCCATTTTTGGCGTAGGCCCACGTGGGCTCTGTTCTAGCATAGGCCCACTTCTGCTGTAGGGCCAGTTCTGGAGTAGTGAAAAATGAAAATATACCCAAGAGAGCGCAAATGCCTAGTTTGCGAAACCATTTATTAAAAAACACACAACAGTGTTTTACTCACAAAGGTAGGATAAAATCGTGCTTGTCAAATGCACAACTTCAGCGGGTGAGACAGGTATCTCACCCAATGCCACATGGTGGAAAATCTTACACATTTTGGGGGACAGATCCCCTTCCTCAGAGATAGCCCAATCCCTGAGGGGACTGGTGTTTAAACGGTGAGAGGGTTAAGGGTGCTCGCGCCCATTTTTGCGTTGAGTGGGATGTGTCCTCGATGTGCATACATTTAAATGGTGGTTCACTGAGAGGTTGGGCTAGCTCTGAGGAAGGGGGTCTGTCCCCTGAAACACGTAAGATTTTCCACTGTGTTTCATCGGATGAGATACATGTCTCACCTGCTGGAGCTGTGCATTTGAAAAGCTTGATCTTAGTCTACATTTGCGGGTATAACTCTGTTGTGTGTTTTTAATAAATGGTTTTGGTGGGAATGCACTAGGTGTTTGAACCCATTTATGTATATTTCCACAGTTTCCTGAAGCTTGCCCAGTCTCAGGAGGGCTGCATTGTTGAAACCGTTACTTGCCATAGTCCCAGGGGGAAGTTCTTTGGCCTGAGCGCTGGATGGTTCTTTATCCAGTTCTCGAGTAGACCCACTTCTAGGCATTCGCCCACTTTTGGTGTAAGCCCAGATCTGGAGTAGGCCCACTTTTGTTGTAGACCCACAAGTTGTGGAGAAGTTTAAAGCAGGATTGGGCTATAAAAAAAAAAAATATCCCAAGCTTTGAACATCTCACGGAGCTCTGTTCAATCCATCATCCAAAAATGGAACGAGCATGGCACAACTGCAAACCTACCAAGACATGACCGTCCACCTAAACTGATAGGCCAGGCAAAGTGAGCATTTAAGGATAAGCCCAGCCTGAGCTTGTTTGGCTGGGCTTCTCCTATGGGTCACAGGAGTTCCAATCGTTTTGCACACCTGTGACCAGTTTTCAGCAGAGAGCCGTCTGAAGTCCGCTCTCTGCTGACGTCACACAGATCACCGACACCGTGTCATCCTGAGTCTGGATCTGCCACGTGCCATGACTGATAGCCATCTCAGCCGCTCAGCAAGCCGCTGAGATGGCTGCTCCCTGCCCCTCCACAGCTCAGCGCTCCAATGACCATAGAGGAGCAGGAGAGCTGCTGAATGACAGGCAGCTGCTCTCCACTTGGGGAGTCCTGACAAGTGAGCCATCGGCGATGTTTGGTGGCTCGGTTCTCAGGGCAGAGACACCGGGGGACATATGCAGTATTGGACTGATGCTGCATCCACCTAGGTAAGTATGATCGGGGGGGGGACCCATACTTCTTTCATAGAAGCAGCCAAGAGGCCCATGATAACTCTAGGGGATCTGCAGAGATCCACAGCTCAGGTGGGAGAATCTGTCCACGGGACAACTATTAGTCGTGTTCTCCACAAATCTGGCCTTTATGGAAGAGTGGCAAGAAGAAAGATATTGTTGAGGAAAGCCATAAGAAGTCCCGTTTGCAGGTTGCGAGAAACCATGTGGGGGACACAGCAAACATGTAGAAGAAGGTGCTCTGGTCAGATTAGACTAAAAGTGAACTTTTTGGCCTAAAAGCAAAACGCTATGTGTGGCGGAAAACTAACACTGCACATCACCCTGAACACACCATCCGCACTGTGAAACATGGTGGTGGCAGCATCATGCTGTGGGGATGCTTTTCTTCAGCAAGGACAGGGAAGCTGGTCAGAGTTGATAGGAAGATGGATGGAGCCAAATACAGGGCAATCTTAGAAAAACACCTGTTAGAGTCTGCAACAGACTTGAGACTGGGAGGAGGTTCACCTTCCAGCAGGACAACGACCCTAAACATACAGCCAGAGCTACAATGGAATGGTTTAAAACAAAGCATATTCATGTGTTAGAATGGCCCAGTCAAAGTTCAGACCTAAATCCAATTGAGAATCTGTGGCAAGACATGAAAATTGCTGTTCACAGACGCTCTCCATCCAATCTGACAGAGCTTGAGATATTTTGCTAAGAAGAAGAATGGGCAAAAATGTCCCTCTCTAGATGTGCAAAGCTGGTAGAGACATCCCCAAAAATACTTGCATCTGTAATTCCAGAAAAAGGAGGTTCTACAAAGTATTGACTCCGGGGGGCGCTATACAAATGTACCCCACACTTTTCACATATTTATTTGTAACAAATGTTGAAAACCATTTATCATTTTCCTTCCAATTCACAATTATGTGCCACTTTGTGTTGGTCTATCACATAAAATCCCAAAAAATACATTTAGGTTTTTGGTTGTAACATGACAAAATGTGGGAAATTGTAGGAATTGGTAAGCTGCGGTGTCGTATTTGTTTGCTTGTGGGTTTAATACGGCTTTAAAGATCCACTTCGTATAACTGGCCTGCCCTAATGCAACACACGCCGCGGTGTGACGGGCCCTGGGAATCGGCTCGCCATACGCTCACACGTGTGTGCAACCAGCATGAGGGGTGATAATATGATACCAAATTGTAAAATTATTAAAACTTTAAACTGTATGAGAAATATGTAAAAAAAAAAAAAAAAAAAAAAAAAAGGAAAAAAAGGTGGATAATTGAGAATAATGGGATTGCCAACCACAATAGGGCGCCGGTAAAAGTTCATCGCCAACCACATGGCGGCGCCGCTATCACACTGGAGAAACAGCGTTTCGTCAGATCCGGCGACCTGTCAGAATTTGTAACGGAAGTGACGTTACGTCGCCGCCATCTTGCTACACCCCGCACGCCTACACAGTAAGGATACAGTGAGAAGGGGGCGTTACAAGCGGACATCACCGTCTTCCTGCCAATATCGTCATCAGGCGGAGACCTCAGCCGGGTGGCGACGTCATCGGGCGGTGCCAGAGTGGGGCGCACACTGCAAGCAGGAGCCGGGAGAGATGCAGAGAGCGGCGAGCCTGGCAGGGAGAGCCCTACTAAGGGTGAGGGGACACCGAACTCTGACACCATGTACTGTGGGGGAGGTTATCTCTAACATTGTGTACTACATAGGCTTTGCACCTGTCCTCACTGACCTCTGACACCTAACCCGACATAGGATGTCCAATGACCTCCAACACCAGACACGGGGCTCCCTTCTGACACGGGGTTCATTCCCTACACGGGGTTCCCTCTCAACACAGGCTCCCTTCTTCTGACACGGGGCTGACTTCTGACGCGGGACTGACTTCTGACGCGGGGCTGACTTCTGACGCGGGGCTGACTTCTGACGCGGGGCTGACTTCTGACGCGGGGCTGACTTCTGACACGGGGCTCCCTTCTGACGCGGGGCTCCCTTCTGACGCGGGGCTCCCTTCTGACGCGTGGCTCTCTTCTGAAGCGGGGCTCCCTTCTGACGCGGGGCTGACTTCTGACGCGGGGCTGACTTCTGACACGGGGCTCCCTTCTGACGCGGGGCTCCCTTCTGACGCGGGGCTCCCTTCTGACGCGTGGCTCTCTTCTGAAGCGGGGCTCCCTTCTGACGCGGGACTGACTTCTGACGTGGGGCTCCCTTCTGACGCGGGGCTCCCTTTTGACGCGGGGCTGACTTCTGACGCGGGGCTGACTTCTGACGCGGGGCTGACTTCTGACGCGGGGCTGACTTCTGACGCGGGGCTGACTTCTGACGCGGGGCTGACTTCTGACACGGGGCTCCCTTCTGACGCGGGGCTCCCTTCTGACGCGGGGCTCCCTTCTGACGCGTGGCTCTCTTCTGAAGCGGGGCTCCCTTCTGACGCGGGACTGACTTCTGACGCGGGGCTGACTTCTGACGCGGGGCTCCCTTCTGACGCGTGGCTCTCTTCTGAAGCGGGGCTCCCTTCTGACGCGGGGCTGACTTCTGACGCGGGACTGACTTCTGACGTGGGGCTCCCTTCTGACGCGGGGCTCCCTTTTGACGCGGGGCTGACTTCTGACGCGGGGCTGACTTCTGACGCGGGGCTCCCTTCTGACGCGGGGCTGACTTCTGACGCGGGGCTCCCTTCTGACGCGTGGCCCTCTTCTGAAGCGTGGCTCTCTTCTGAAGCGTGGCTCCCTTCTGACGCGGGGCTGACTTCTGACGCGGGGCTGACTTCTGACGCGGGGCTGACTTCTGACGCGGGGCTGACTTCTGACGCGGGGCTGACTTCTGACGCGGGGCTGACTTCTGACGCGGGGCTCCCTTCTGACGCGGGGCTCCCTTCTGACGCGTGGCTCTCTTCTGAAGCGTGGCTCTCTTCTGAAGCGGGACTGACTTCTGACGCGGGGCTGACTTCTGACGCGGGGCTGACTTCTGACACGGGGCTCCCTTCTGACGCGGGGCTCCCTTCTGACGCGGGGCTCCCTTCTGACGCGTGGCTCTCTTCTGAAGCGGGGCTCCCTTCTGACGCGGGGCTGACTTCTGACGCGGGGCTCCCTTCTGACGCGGGACTGACTTCTGACGTGGGGCTCCCTTCTGACGCGGGGCTCTCTTCTGAAGCGGGGCTCCCTTCTGACGCGGGGCTGACTTCTGACGCGGGGCTCCCTTCTGACGCGGGACTGACTTCTGACGTGGGGCTCCCTTCTGACGCGGGGCTCCCTTTTGACGCGGGACTGACTTCTGACGTGGGGCTCCCTTCTGACGCGGGGCTCCCTTCTGACGCGGGGCTCCCTTCTGACGCGGGGCTCCCTTCTGACGCGTGGCTCTCTTCTGAAGCGGGGCTCCCTTCTGACGCGGGACTGACTTCTGACGCGGGGCTGACTTCTGACACGGGGCTCCCTTCTGACGCGGGGCTCCCTTCTGACGCGTGGCTCTCTTCTGAAGCGGGGCTCCCTTCTGACGCGGGGCTGACTTCTGACGCGGGACTGACTTCTGACGTGGGGCTCCCTTCTGACGCGGGGCTCCCTTTTGACGCGGGGCTCCCTTTTGACGCGGGGCTCCCTTTTGACGCGGGGCTGACTTCTGACGCGGGGCTGACTTCTGACGCGGGGCTGACTTCTGACGCGGGGCTGACTTCTGACGCGGGGCTGACTTCTGACGCGGGGCTGACTTCTGACGCGGGGCTGACTTCTGACGCGGGGCTGACTTCTGACGCGGGGCTGACTTCTGACACGGGGCTCCCTTCTGACGCGGGGCTCCCTTCTGACGCGGGGCTCCCTTCTGACGCGGGGCTCCCTTCTGACGCGGGGCTCCCTTCTGACGCGTGGCTCTCTTCTGAAGCGGGGCTCCCTTCTGACGCGGGACTGACTTCTGACGCGGGACTGACTTCTGACGCGGGACTGACTTCTGACGCGGGACTGACTTCTGACGCGGGGCTGACTTCTGACACGGGGCTCCCTTCTGACGCGGGGCTCCCTTCTGACGCGTGGCTCTCTTCTGAAGCGGGGCTCCCTTCTGACGCGGGGCTGACTTCTGACGCGGGACTGACTTCTGACGCGGGGCTCCCTTCTGACGCGGGGCTCCCTTTTGACGCGGGGCTGACTTCTGACGCGGGGCTGACTTCTGACGCGGGGCTGACTTCTGACGCGGGGCTGACTTCTGACGCGGGGCTGACTTCTGACGCGTGGCTCCCTTCTGACGCGTGGCTCCCTTCTGACGCGGGGCTCCCTTCTGACGCGGGGCTCCCTTCTGACGCGGGGCTCCCTTCTGACGCGTGGCTCTCTTCTGAAGCGGGGCTCCCTTCTGACGCGGGACTGACTTCTGACGCGGGACTGACTTCTGACGCGGGACTGACTTCTGACGCGGGGCTGACTTCTGACACGGGGCTCCCTTCTGACGCGGGGCTCCCTTCTGACGCGGGGCTCCCTTCTGACGCGTGGCTCTCTTCTGAAGCGGGGCTCCCTTCTGACGCGGGGCTGACTTCTGACGCGGGACTGACTTCTGACGCGGGGCTCCCTTCTGACGCGGGGCTCCCTTTTGACGCGGGGCTGACTTCTGACGCGGGGCTGACTTCTGACGCGGGGCTGACTTCTGACGCGGGGCTGACTTCTGACGCGGGGCTGACTTCTGACGCGGGGCTCCCTTCTGACGCGGGGCTGACTTCTGAAGCGGGGCTCTCTTCTGAAGCGGGGCTCCCTTCTGACGCGTGGCTGACTTCTGACGCGGGGCTGACTTCTGACGCGTGGCTCTCTTCTGAAGCGTGGCTCTCTTCTGAAGCGTGGCTCCCTTCTGACGCGGGGCTCCCTTCTGACGCGGGGCTGACTTCTGACGCGGGGCTGACTTCTGACGCGGGGCTGACTTCTGACGCGGGGCTGACTTCTGACGCGGGGCTGACTTCTGACGCGGGACTGACTTCTGACGCGGGACTGACTTCTGACGCGGGGCTCCCTTCTGACGCGGGGCTCTCTTCTGACGCGTGGCTCTCTTCTGACGCGTGGCTCTCTTCTGACGCGTGGCTCTCTTCTGAAGCGGGGCTCCCTTCTGACGCGGGGCTGACTTCTGACGCGGGGCTGACTTCTGACGCGGGGCTGACTTCTGACGCGGGGCTCTCTTCTGAAGCGGGGCTCCCTTCTGACGCGGGGCTCCCTTCTGACGCGGGGCTGACTTCTGACGCGGGGCTCCCTTCTGACGCGGGGCTCCTTACCAGCACACAGGGTCCTTGCCAACGTCAGACAAAGGGTCCCCACTGGCTTCAGGCTTACAGCATCAGGACCATACCAACCTCTGATGTCCAATGCAGGTTCCCCGCCATCCTCTGACTTCCAGCATGGGGTCCTCACTGTCTTCCATGTTGTCCTCTGCCTGGTGTCATAAGGTTAGATTGTGTTTCGTTGTCTGACCCTCTCCTCTCTCCTCTGCAGGGCTCTCAGATAAACTCCACCAAGGTCTGGAACACGCAGTTTCAGCGATATGCCTCCTCCGGCCTGCCGATGAACACGGTGGTTCTCTTCGTACCCCAGCAGGAGGCCTGGGTGGTGGAGCGGATGGGCCGTTTCCACCGCATCCTGGAGCCGGTAAGTTCTCATCACACACGTCCTCAGTGTTTTCATAAATACAGATCTTAGGAAAAGCTTTAACTTTTATCAGGTCCGACTTCCCAAGACAGTTGTAGTGCAGAGTTAATATGGACAGAACAGGTTTGCTGTGGGACTCTCAAAGCTAAACTTCAGCATTCCCTTCCGTCTTGCACAGTTGCACCGGCTCCACTCCTGGACTGACATGGCTTGCTCTGATATCACCACACACTGAGAGCTTCTCACAATGTGCATTAGAAGCTGCAGCAGGTCAGACCTCGTTTGCCTCATTTCCTGGCTGGAGGACGTCCAGCATCCACTAGCGCTTTCCTCCCCAGGCTGACTTCCCCCGGACTGCCTTTGTGTGCTCATTGTATATTGGTTCACGTGGGCATGCAAACACAGAGAACCAAAACGAAGAATTATTCAACATCCCTAGAGATACATAGAGAACACATGGACTGTGATGGGGACTTTAGAGGCACAAGGAAGGGCGAAGAGCTCTCTGTAGAAATTGCATGTAAAATCATTAAAGTTTATTGAATATAATTGTAGTAAAACATTCTTCCATAAAATAGATCATTTGCTATATATGGCTGACCTATAGTACTAAACCCTCAAGTCATTATGTTGTTAATCCACTCCATAGTCCACATGGCCCTCCAAAGTACAAGCAGGTCTCGCCATGAAGTGACTAAAGCCATGTGGAAAAACCAGCGCACTTCCCCTCTAACTCTTCTCTAGGGGTCGATTGATAATCCTCTGTAATGTATACATATAGAGGGTAAGAAGTTATACACACTCAACCACAGATGTTAAAACCAAAGGTCCATGCCTTGTAGATGCTCCCACCGGATACTGCCCGAGTCCGTTGGGCAGTAATCTCTAAACTACGGCTCTCCAGCCGTTGTGGAACTACGCGTCCCATGAGGCATTGTAAAACTCTGACATTCACAGACATGACTATAGGCATGATGGGAATTGTAGTTCCTGAACAACTGGAGGGCCGTAGTTTGGAGAACAGTGCCGTAGGGGATAAAGACATTCCAATGAACACTGTATACAACCAATATCCTTCAATGGAACAGTTGCTCCAATTTAGTGGAAGGTTCCACTAAAATTCATTACTACCACTGTCACCAGAGTTTTAGCTTTGGGACAGGAAGTGAAGGGAAATCTCCCCAAGGGGACACAGATGGCAAAAACAACTGACAAGGGGTTACTCTATACAAAATGGAAAAAAAAAAAGTTTTGCCTTTTAGTTCTACTTTAACCTCTTCTTTATTGCGTTATAGCTGAAAGACGGTTAAAGCACGGTTTTGTTGTTCCGGGAGGGCGTTCATGGACATTCTCCCGAAACCACGCCCCCCGCATCCGGCACGCTTTGTGATCGCTGTGTCGTTTTGGACACAGCCAATCACAGCTGATCACAATGTACAGTGCATCCGGAAAGTATTCACAGCCCTTCACTTTTTCCACATTTTGTTATGTTACAGCCTTATTCCAAAAATGGATTAAATTCATTATTTTCCTCAAAATTCTACAAACAATACCCCATAATGGCAATGTGAAAGAAGTTTGTTTGAAATCTTTGCAACTTTATTAAAAATTAAGAAACCACATGTAGATAAGTATTCACAGCCTTTGCCATGACGCTCAAAATTGAGCTCAGGTACATCCTGTTTGCACTGATCATCCTTGAGATGTTTCTACAACTTGATTGGAGCCCACCTGTGGTAAATTCAGTTGGTTGGACATGATTTGGAAAGGCACACACCTGTCTATATAAGGTCCCACAGTTAACAGTGCATGTCAGAGCACAAACCAAGCCATGAAGTTGAAGGAATTGTCTGTAGACCTCCGAGACAGGATTGTACCGAGGCACAGATCTGGGGAAGGGTACAGAAAAAAAATTCTGCAGCATTGAAGGTCCCACAGTGGACTCCATCATCCATAAATGGAAGAAGTTTGGAACCACCAGGACTCTTCCTAGAATGAGCCACCCGACCAAACTGAGCGATCGGGAGAGAAGGGCCTTAGTCAGGGAGTTGACCCAGGAACCCGATGGTCACTCTGACAGAGCTCCAGCGATCTCTGTGGAGAGAGGAGAACCTTCGAGAAGAACAACCAGCTGTGCAGCACTCTACCAATCGGGCATGTATGGTAGAGTGGCCAGACTGAAGCCACTCCTCAATAAAAGGCACATGACAGCCCACCTGGAGTTTGCCAAAAGGCACCTGAAGGACTCTCAGACCATGAGAAACAAAATTCTCTGGTCTGATGAAACAAAGATTGAACTCTTTGGCCTGAATGCCAAGCGTCTGGTCTGGAGGAAACCAGGCACCACTCATGGTGGTGGCAGCATCATGCTGTGGGGATGTTTTTCAGTGGTAGGAACTGGGAGACTAGTCAGGATCAAGGGAAAAATGAATGCAGCAATGTACAGAGACATCCTTGATGAAAACCTGCCCTGGACCTCAGACTGGGGCGAAGGTTCATCTTCCAACAGGACAACGACCCTAATCACACAGCCAAGATAACAAAGCATTGGCTACGGGACAACTCTGTTAATGTCTTTGAGTGGCCCGGACTTGGACCCGATTAAACATTTCTGTAGAGATCTGAAAATGGCTGTGCACAGACGCTCCCCATCCAACCTGATGGAGCTTGAGAGGTCCAGCAAAGAAGAATAGGAGAAACTGCCTAAAAATAGGTGTCCCAAGCTTGTAGCATCATACTCAAAAAGACTTGAGGCTGTAAATGGTGCCAAAGGTGCTTCAACAAAGTATTAAGCAAAGGCTGTGAATACTTATGTACTTTATTAATAAATTTGCAAATATTTCAAACAAACTTCTCTCCCATTGTCATTATGGGGTATCGTTTGTATAATTTTGAGGAAAATAATGAAATTGAATCCATTTTGGAATAAGGCTGTAACAGAACAAAATGTGGAAAAAGTGAAGCGCTGTGAATGCTTTCCGGATGCACCGTAAACAGACTTGCCTGTTATCAGTAGTACCCTCCTTAGTCGCTTTGACAGTGTGAGGAAAGCAGAGCTGGTAACTGGCCCATGTCATAGGGGACATCTACATAGATAATCAGTGCCGCCTCATCAGCGCACATTAGTGAAGGAGAAAAATTGCTTATTTACAAAATTTTATAACAGAAACTAAAAAATGTTGTTTTTTTACAAAATTTTCTTTTTTTTTTATTCATTTGTTGAGCAAAAGAAAAAAAACCCAGGGCTGATACCACCAAAAAAAGCTCTATCTGTTAAAAAAAACATTATAAAAATTTCATATGAGTACAGTATTGCATGACCGCGCAACTGTCATTCAAAGTGTGACAGCGTTGGAAGCTGAAAATTGGCCTGGGCGGGAAGGGGGTGACAGTCCCCACTAAGAAAGTGGTAAATGTGCCTATTGGTAGTCTGATCTAGTTGCTATATTATTATTATTATTATTAATATTATTTAAGGTACTTGTATAGCGCCGTCAATTTACGCAGCGCTTTCCATATACATTGTACATTTCACATCGGCCCCTACCCTCTAGAATATAATGAGTGGAAGATTGTTCTGGTCTTTGTCAGCTCTCAGATTATCCCACCACCTTCTTCTTTGCAGGGTTTGAACTTTCTCATTCCAATTCTGGACCGAATCCGCTATGTGCAGAGCTTGAAGGAGATAGTCATCAATGTCCCGGAGCAGTCCGCTGTAAGTCTGGGTAAGTGTTTTGTGGTGACTATAGAGGAACATCACTCGTTTTCCTTGAAATGGAAAGTCGGCAGCTATAACTAATGATTTTTAACAAACGGGTACTTAGCAGCCCATGGAGTCCAAGCGATTGTCTTCCCTGGAGGACTTGGATCTCCGGTGCCTCCATGTTGGATGTGGAAGCCGGCTGTGACTTCCTGTCTCACAGCCAGCTTCCCACTGCACATGCACAAGGTCACGTGGGACTGGGGGACTGGTCCTGCAGCCTCCTGAGACGTGTGCTAGGGGGCTGCGGGCCCAAAGGTGACGTAGTTCCAGGCAAAGGTTAAGGAAGTTGAAGTAGGTACATTGCAACATAAGATACCCATAAGGCTGCATTTCACTTTTATGCTTCGAGAAGGAAAAACAATGAGATCAACTTTAATTTTTGGCTGAAGTTCTGCTTTACAGCATAAGTGCAGCCAACATTTAAAGTCATATTAAAGGCAGTTTTTTTGTTTGTTTTTTTTTAACTAACAAACATGTCATTCTTATCTGCTCTGTGCAGTTGGTTTTGCACAGAGCAGCCCCGATCCTTCTCTTCTCAGGTCCCCCACCAGTGCTCCTGGCCCCTCCCTCCTGTAGAGAGGGGATGGTCACTTTCTCAACCTTCCAGTGGTCACACAACTCCCTGGGTGACTGTCACGTGGCTTTTGGCCTCTCTTCCCTCCTTTTTTTTTTTTTTTTTTTTTTTTTTTTTTAAGTTCTTCATTCAGTGGCCTCTCGTAGAATGACGTCGATTGTCAGTCCTCAATTCCCTCAAGGCTCTCTTCAGTGGGATAGATCGGACTCCAGAAATGAACTGATCACTTATGAGTAGGTCTGGGCTAGGTAGGTACTTAAAGCGGAGGTCCTGCCGAATTTTTTTTTTTTTTAAAGTCAGCTACAAACACTGCAGCTGCTGACTTTTTTAACATATTGACACTTACCTGTCCAGGGCGCCCGCGATGTCGGCACCTGAAGCCGATCTGTCCCTCGGGTCTCGGGTGGAGGCGCCGCCATTTTCGGTAAGGGAATCAGGAAGTGAATCCTGGTTCCCTACTGTGCTTTGCACGATCCCACAGGTCCCTGCTGTCTTCTGGGACCTGTGTGTCTCCCAGAAGACAGCGGAGGAGGCGCCGGATATGGCATAGATATCCGTGGCCACCCGCAGATATCTATGCCCGGAAGTGGGAGCAAATACCTGGATTATACAGGTATCTGCTCTCCCCTCCCCCCTAAAAGGTGCCAAATGTGACACCGGAGGGGGGAGGAGGATTCCGAAAGGCAGAAGTTCCATTTTTGGGTGGAACTCCGCTTTAACCCATTACTTACCTGTCTGAGAGCCGATCAACTCCCTTAACTCTCATTACAGTTACACTCTGTTTTGCTATAATAAATAGTAGCACTGTTATACTAGCACTGTTGTAGAGCTGCTGATTTGCTTTCATCCTCTTTGCAGATAACGTCACGTTACAGATAGACGGCGTCCTGTACCTGCGCATTATGGATCCCTACAAAGTAAGATCTTTACCTGCCCATGGAGCACCTCCCCTTTTTTTTTATTTATTCATTTTTTATTTACTTTTATCAGTAAAGGAAGAACTTCTTCAGCAAAGTAAAAGTGAGAAAATCCTGTTGGTGGTCTAGCAGGAGGCAATCTCTACAAAGTGGGGTGACACTTTAAACGCCTTTTACAGGTTACCAGTTTAGAGTTACGTAGGAGGTCTGGTGCTAAAAATTATTGCGTGGCGCGAACATGACCTACGTATACATTTGCCTTTACACATGAGCATACGGAGGGGGATGGAGGCTTTAACCACTTCAGCCCCGGAAAGATTTACCCCCTTAATGACCAGGCCATTTTTTTTGCAATACGGCACTGCGTTACTTTAATTGACAATTGCGCGGTCGTGAGACGCTGTACCCAAATAAAATTGATGTCCTTTTTTTTTTCCCCAGGAATAGAGCTTTCTTTTGCTGCTATTTGATCACCTCTGCGTTTTTTTTTTTTTTTCAATTTTTTGCACTATAAACATACAGACCGACAATTTAAAAAAACAAAAACAAAAGAAAACGTTTTACTTTTTGCTATAATACATATCCCCCCCCAAAAAAAAGTAAAAAAAAAAATTATTCATCAGTTTAGGCCAATATGTATTCTTCTATACATTTTTGTTAAATTCGCAACAAGCGCATATTGATTGGTTTGTGCAAAAGTTATTGCGTCTACAAAATATGGGATAGATTTATGGCATTTTTATTTTTTGCTATTTTTTTTTTTACTGGTAAAGGTGGTGATCAGTGATTTGTTAGTGGGACTGCGACATTGTATCGGACACTTTTGACACTTTTTTTGGGACCAGTGACATTATTGCAGTGATCAGAGCTAAAAATATGCACTGTTCACTGTATAAATGACTTTGGCAAGGAAGGGGTTAATGCTAGGGGGCGATCAAAGGGTTAAGCGTGTCCTAGGGAGGTGCTTTCTAACTGGGGGAGGGGACTGACTGGGAGTACAGAGAGATTGCTGTTCCTGATCACTAGGAACGGACCATCTCTCTGTACTCCCCTGTCAGATTGGGGATCTGCTTTGTTAACATGGGCAGATCCCCGTTCTGCCTTTCCGTGGAGCGTTCGCGGGTGGCTGTGCCCGCAGTGTCTCGTGCACAAAACGACTTGCGGGTATGTGTGTGGTGGGCGGTCCTGAAGTGGTTATAACTTTTTTTTTTTTTTTTTGATTCTTACTTTTATTGTTATCACAGGGAATGTAAACATCCCTTGTGATAGCAACAGGCAGTGACAGGTACTCTTTACTGAAAGATCTGGGGTCTATTAGACCCCAGATCTCTCATCTGGCCTCCATTGCAGCGGATCAGAGACATACCGGACATACCGGAAGTGACAGAGAGGATGGAACAACTCTCTCTCTTTCTCTTTTTCTCTCTTTCGCTCTCTTTCTCTTTTTCTCTCTTTCGCTCTCTTTCTCTTTTTCTCTCTTTTTCTCTCTTTTTCTCTCTTTTTCTCTCTTTTTCTCTCTTTCACTCTTTTTCTCTCTTGCGCGCCTCTCTATCTCTTTTGCGCGTCTCTCTCTCTCTCTCTCTCTCTCTCTCTCTCTCGCGCGCTCTTTTTCTCTCTCTCTCTTTCTCGCGCTCTCTCGCGCGCTCTCTCTCTCTCTCGCGCTCTCTCTCTCTCGCTCTTTCGCGCTCTCTCTCTCACCAATTGCAGACTCTGAGCGTGCTAGACACGCCCAAAAAATGTAATCATTGTTCACAGGGCATGTCTAATATGTCCAGTCCTTCTGACCTGCTGCCGGGATTCCCACTGTCACAGTACATGGTAAT
Source organism: Lithobates clamitans (assembly GCA_037952925.1). Lineage (NCBI taxonomy): Eukaryota > Metazoa > Chordata > Amphibia > Anura > Ranidae > Lithobates > Lithobates clamitans. The sequence continues at coordinate 646,501 of JBBGZY010001820.1, read as the reverse complement.
TCAGCTCTGATGAATTATAGCTGTGTTGCTAAGTACACAAAAAAGGTCTCAGCAGCAGGAGCTGTAAAAAAAAAAAAAGCAATCTGGCAATGTTTATCAACAACATTGCTCAGCCGGGATTACAGAAAGATACAAAATATAACAATGTTTCTTTGTATCTTTCTGTTTATTCATCTACAGATCAAAGGGATGAACTTCCATCTGCAGATGAAGTCAGTTAAAGGAGTTGTAAAGGCAGAAGATTTTTTTTATCTTAATGCATTCCCCATGGGATAGGAGAGCCCAGACCAGTGAAGGAAGGCAGCAGGGGTGGGGGAGGGGATGGCCCTCTCACTGTTTGTAATAACAGCCAAGCAGCTGCCTAGCCACATCAGTTATTACAAGAGAGCCAACCGTCGGCTCTAAAAAACGGTCTCAGGGTGATGCCTGGTACACTCTGGTACAACCACTTGAAGCCAATGTGGTTAAAGCGGCTGTATACCGCTGGACATTTTTATTTTGTTTTTTTTTTAACTTCCTGTAAAGTCATTATGTGAAACTTGCCTTAAAACGAAGCTGTTCCACCGCCGCGATGTCAGCGCTGCAGCCGCTTTCATTTTCAACTGTCTTGCTTCCGGGTTCGCGGGCTCCGACTCTGTGACTGGCCAGAGCCACAAAGATGTCACTCCCGCGCATGGGTGTGGGAGCCGCAGTTCACAGCACAGGGCTCGGAAGGAAAAAAGTATTTGATCCCCGGCTGATTTTGTACATTTTCCCACTGACAAAGAAATGATCAGTCTATCATTTTAATGGTCAGTTTATTTTAACAGTGAGAGACAAAATAACAACAAAAATATCCAGAAAAACGTATTTCAAATGAGTTTTATAAATTTATTTGTATTTTAATGAGTGAAATAAGTATTTGACCCCCTTCACAAAACATGACTTAGTACTTGGTGGCAAAACCCTTGTTGGCAATCAGAGGTCAGAGGTTTCTTGTAGTTGGCCACCAGGTTTGCACACATCTCAGGAGGGATTATGTCAGATCCTCTCCAAGACATTAAGGTTTCGTGCTCGACGTTTGGTAACTCGAGCCTTCAGCTCCCTCCACATATTTGTTATGAGATTAAGGTCTGGAGACTGGCTAGGCCACTCCAGGACCTTAATGTGCTTCTTCTTGAGCCACTTCTTTGTTGCCTTGGCTGTGTGTTTTGGGTCATTGTCATGCTGGAATACCCATCCATGACCCATTTTCAATGCCCTGTCTGAGGGAAGGAGGTTCTCACCCAAGATTTGATGGTACATGGCCCCATCTATCGTCCCTTTTGTGCAGTGAAGTTGTCCTGTCCCCTTAGCAGAAATACACCCCCAGAGCGTAAAGTTTCCACCACCACGTTTGACAGTGGGGATGGTGTTCTTGGGGTCATAGTAGGGCTGGGAAAAAAATCGATTTAAATCTTGAATCGAGTTGAGAGGTCAAATCGATTTCAAAATTTAAGCAAATCAATTTTTTTTAGATTTTTTTTTTTTCCACCGCGCCGGTCCTGAGGCGCTATGGGCATGAGTTTTTAGGCGAGGCCGCGGCTTCGGCCTAGTCCGCGGCTACGGCCGGACGCCGCGGACTGGGCCGAATCCGCGGCCTCGCCTAAAAACTCATGCCCGCAGTGCCTCAGGACCGGCGCTGACACCGCGCCGGGCCTGAAGAGCTGCGGGCATGAGTTTTTAGGTGAGGCCGCGGCTTCGGACTAGTCCACGAGGCCGGACGCCGCAGACTTGGCTGAAGCTGCGGCCTCGCCTAAAAGCTCATGCCCACAGCGCCTCAGGACCGGCGCGGTTTCCAAAGAAAAAAAAAAACCTCGATCCGAATCGTGAATCGAGTTGTTTTTTTTTTTTTTTTAAGAAAATCTCCCAGCCCTAGGTCATAGGCAGCATTCCTCTTCCTCCAAACACGGCAAGTTGAGTTGATGCCAAAGAGCTCGGTTTTGGTCTTGTCTGACCACAACACTTTCACCCAGTTCTCCTCTGAATCATTCAGATGTTCATTAGTAAACTTCAGACGGGCCTGTACATGTGCTTTCCTGAGCAGGGGGACCTTACTGGCGCTGAAGGATTTCAGTCCTTAACGCCGTAGTGTGTTACCAATTGTTTTCTTGGTGACTATGGTCCCAGCTGCCTTGAGATCCTTGACAAGATTCTCCTGTGTAGTTCTGGGCTGATTCCTCACCGTTCTCATAATCATTGAAACTCCACGAGGTGAGATCTTGCTTCATGCCCCAGAACGGGGGAGATTGACAGATATTTTGTGTTTCTTCCATTTGTGAATAATCACCAACTGTTGTCACCCTCTCACCAACCTGCCTGGTGATGGTCTTGTAGTCCATTCCAGCCTTGTGTAGGTCTACAATCTTGTCCCCGACATCCTTGGACAGCTCTTTGGTCTTGGCCATGGTGGAGAGATTTGAATCTGATCGATTTTGCTTCTGTGGACAGGTGTCTTCTATACAGGTAGCGAGCTGAGATTAGGAGCACTCAAAAGGGAGTGCTCCTAATCTCAGCTCGCTACCTGTATAGAAGACACCTGGGAGCCAGAAAATTTGCTGATAGGGGATCAAATACTTATTTCACTCGTTAAAATGCAAATCAATTTATAACGTTTTTTTTGGATATTTTTGTTGTTATTCTGTCTCTCGCTGTTAAAATAAACCTACCATTAAAATGATAGACTGATCATTTCTTTGTCAGTGGGCAAACGTACAAAATCAGCCGGGGATCTAATACATTTTTCCCTCTACCGTGTCTCCTAAATGGTGCATGTTTAGGAGATATTTACACTACCTTATAGGTAAGCCTTATTATAGGCTTACCTATAGGTAAATGTCAGCAGAGGAAGTTTACTTCCTCTTTTACATACAGTTACAGTGTTGGTTGTGATGTGATTATACATGTTCCATGAGATTTATTCATTGTTTTTGCTTTAAAGTTTGTGTTGATGAGGAATATTCTATAAGCTCTCACCTCATTGTCTCTGTCCACAGGCCAGTTACGGGGTGGAGGACCCAGAGTACGCGGTGACGCAGTTGGCGCAGACCACCATGCGCTCTGAGCTGGGGAAACTGACACTGGACAAGGTGTTTCGGGTGAGTCTTCACATTCTCCGCTCTCTGACAATTCAGAGATTTGTTGAATATCCTCCTGACTTCAAGTTCAGTTTAAGGCTTCTTTCACATTTTTGTGAGACGACAAAAGTGGTGCGACTTGCATTGCAACTTCACAGTGTGACTTTGATGCAACTTTGATCTGACTTTACATTCTCTGGACCAAAATCCCATCAGAAGTCGAGCCAAAAAGTAGTGCAGAAACCTTTTTCTGAAGTCGCAGCGACTTCTGTTTTGTTAGCAGGTACGGCTCTCATAGAAATACAATACATTCCACATGTCTTGCGACTTGGGGTCTCTTAAGTTGCACAAATGTAAAAGGAGCCCAATCGATCTATCAGATCAAACCAAGTAAACAAGTCCCAGGTAAGGTTAGGTACATCAAAAGATGAGTAAAGTGTTTTTTTTTTTTTGTTTTTGTCTTTTAGAAAACCGCTACAGCAGGGGTCTCAAACTGGCGGCCCTCCAGCTGTTGCAAAACTACGAGTCCCAGGATGCATTGCAAGGCTGACAGTTACAAGCATGATTCCCACAGGCAAAGGTATAATGGGACTTCAACAGCTGGAGGGGCCGCCAGTTTGAGACCCCTGCGCTACAGCCTGACTAGGAAAAGCCTGTCCTCTGCCAGCATACTGCAGAGAAGGACCCTTGCTCTTTGTGAGCAAGCAGTAGTCTCTCTGAGAGGTCCAACGTGTCCTCTACTGAGTCACACTTATCGCTCCACAAAGCCCATACTCCCTGCTGATTGCAGAGCGATAGGTCTGACTTCGTAGCCAATGGGCTCTGCAGAAGGAGCGCTCCTTCCTCCCACACAGAAAAAGGGTCCTTCTCTGCAACATGCTGGCAGCAGACAGGCTTATCTACTGCTTTAGAAAGAAATCAAAATGTAAGGCAGGGGTATGCAATTAGAGGACCTCCAGATGTTGCAAAACTACAAGTCCCATCATGCCTCTGGGTGTCATGCTTATGGCTGTCAGTCTTGCTATGCCTCATGGGACTTGTAGTTCTGCAACAGCTGGAGGTCCGCTAATTGCATATCCCTGATGTAAGGTTTTGCACACCTTTTTTAAGCCTCGTTCACACCTATACATTTTTTTTTTTTTTGTTCTTTTTGTAGAAACACACTACGGTCCATTTAACATGGTTTCCTATGGGACACGTTCACATTTATGCTTTTACTTTTTTTTTTTATTTATTTAAATCCATGTAGTGTTTGACTTCCTTCACTAGTTACTGTTAGATTCATGAACTAATTTTGCATTAAAACTATATTTTTTTTAGGAGAGAGAATCTCTGAACTCCAACATTGTGGACATCATAAACCAGGCCGCCGATTTCTGGGGGATCACATGCCTGCGGTATGAGATTAAAGACATCCACGTGCCTCCTAAGGTCAGAGAGGCCATGCAGATGCAGGTAATTAATGCAGGTCTATTAAAAAAACAAAAAACAAAAAAAACATTTTGGCTTAAAGGGGTTGTAAAGGTAAACATTTTTTCACCTTAATGCATTCTTTGCATTAAGGTGAAAAAACTTTTGACAATACCGCCGCCCCCAGCCCCCCCCCCGTTTTACTTACCTGACGCCTTTGAATCTCCGCTGCTCGTTCTCGTCATCTCCACTGCAGCTCAGCCTGGTCGCTGATTGGCTGCAGTGGATGGATTGAAAGCAGCGCAGCCATTGGCTCGCGCTGCTGTCAATCACATCTGATGACGCGGCGCGCCGGGGGGCGGGGCCGAGTGATACAGCGAGCGGCCATAGCCGCCGGCTGTATCACGGGAGCGCGCCCGCAAGCGCTCACCACCATGCGAGGGAGCTCGCATTAAGGTGGTGAATGCTTGCGGGGAGGAGCTGAAACAGCCGCCGAGGGACCCCAGAAGAGCAGGTTCGGGGCCACTCTGTGCAGAACGAGCTGCACAGTAAAGGTAAGTATAACATGTTTGTTATTTTAAAAAAAAAAATAATTTTACCTTTACAACCCCTTTAAAGTGGTTGTTAACCCACTTTTACTAAAATGCTGCCATCCGCTCTGTACCATTATAAGAAGTTCCCCTGTGCCTGTGTTCTGTAAAAAAAACAAAAAAAAAACTGCCCGATTTCTACCTGTATGAGCTCCGCTCCGGGTGCTCAGCTGATTCCTCTCCTCCTCCTCTCTCCGGCTAAAATCAGTAGCACCTTCTCTTTATTCTATTTTATCATGTGCTTTCAGAAAATATATCGTTTGGGGGGGGGGGGGGGGTCGGGGTCTTTCACATATTCTGAAAGCTATAAGTGAAAAATAAAAAAAATAAAAAACAAAGGAAAAATTGCAAAAATGGTCTGGCCACCTGAGTGTACAAAATGTAGCACAGGGCCTGGCAGCGAAAGGGTTAAAGTTCGTATTTAAAGTGGTTCTAAATGACAGGTAGAAGGTTTTTCTATCTTCATGCATTCTATGCATTAAGATAAATAAGGCAAGGATTGGCCGAGTGTGCAAAGAACCTGGTCCGTCCAATCCAAAATGTCAGACAAAAGAGAAAACCCTAGTGCTCAAGGCACAGTATAACCCCTCCTGGATTTTTGAAGGACAGACCAGGTGTAGAGTAAAAAATTTTATTTGATATTCACAAGTAGATAAAATTACTATTATTATTAATGTCAAAAAATGAATGTTAATAACAATTATGTACAAAATAGGCATGAATCTTAGCTGCCCTGAATCAGAAGATAGGCTAGCGAGAATACATTCTGGAAAATTACGCCTGACGTGTTTCGGACGATGTCCTCCTTCCTCAGAGGCTTTGTGTCCGTTAGCACAATCGTATTTTGTTCTATAAATGTAAATATAATAGGTATTAGTGCAAAGAGGCAACAATTATAGGTTTCTCAGTAGAGCAGTGGTTCTCAACTCCAGTCCTCGGGACCCACCAACAGGCCAGATTTTAAGTATTACCTTGGGGAGTTGCAGACTAGAATACTGCAATCACGGAGCAGCAAGTGATATCACCTGTGATGTATTTCAGTTATCTTGCAAACCTGGCCTGTTGGTGGGTCCTGAGGACTGGAGTTGAGAACCACTGCAGTAGAGTCACGCTTTCCATGTGGGGGAAATAATAGCTAGGAAATGCCACCGGCATTGTTTGACAGATCAGTTCAGCGCATTGCATCCGTGATTTCTGACAGGATCAACAGATATTTTTTTTGTGCTTGCAGACACTATTCTTCGCCTTTCAAAGGAAAACATGTGCAGCCACCAAACGTAACCACTTGAGCCCCAGGTGCCACTTTAAAATGGTACTAGGAATTTGTAGCTGCTGCCAGCATATGTAGGCATGAACTGCCAGTTGTCAGTAACAGTTGGCATCCAGCACAAAGCCCAGGGGTTGAAACGATCCACTTCTGGGCTTCGGATGTTCCTATACGATGCCCCATAGGAGTGCTTGTAGCAGATCACTGTAAACCCAGTGCTTCAGCATTGTGTTTACATTGGAAGCGATCTGGTGTTACAGCACTTCTCTGTAGTATAGAGGCTGGGACAAAGCTGTTACAGCTTCTCTCTGCCGCGCTAGATCACTGCTATAGTAAGTTATTGCTGGGTGATTGCAGCTAGCAAATGGGTCAGTATTAGATATTATCTGTTGCTGCAAAACTATATGAAGGATCTAAATCTGGCCATCCACGGTAAATGTGGTTGGATGAATCTGCATCCTAGAGAATAAAATGGCAGTCGTTTTCAATATTTTATGTCGCACAATATTTGGTGCAATAAAATAGGTTTTTCACCTAATGCATAGAATGGCTGGTGTATGATAGCTGATGGAAAGGGGGCGGAGCCACATACACAGAGCGGCCCGCCCAGCCCTCATCCCGATGGATGGTGTTTGATAAGCTAGCTGTTTTGGTCCCGCCCACCGCCGACATCACCGCCGAGTTTTGACAGCTAGTCTCTGCAAGCAGGGACATTACATGACAGTTTAACGCACTTAGTGGCTCTTACAAGCCTGGCGATCTGCTCAATGTGAAAGCGCTATACACTCTCTTGCAGCATTTCACAGGAGAACTCGGGAGACAGCCGGCATGCAGCTACACTAACAGGGTCATTAGGGTGTGCACGACTATGAGCGGAATACATATTGGCCTACATTTTATGAAAAAAAAAAAAATTTCTTTAGAAATTTTTTTATTAGATCTGTTTTATAGCAGAAAGTTTTTTTTACTTTTATTTTTTTATTTTGTTGATCTTTTTTTTTTTATTAGCGCAAAAAACAAAAAACGAAGTGGTGATTAAGTGGAAGCTCTATTTGTGGGAGAAAAAATTGTATACATTTTTTTTTTTTTATGGGTACAGTGTTGCATGACCATACAATTGTCAGTTTAAATAACGCACTGCCGTATTGCAAAAAATTGGCCTGGTCATGAAGGGGGGTAAATCTTTCAGGGTTCAAATGGATAAGTGGGAGCCCCTATCACTGGCTCCCCATTGTTGCTATGTGAGCGGGAGTGGTTGGCGACGGTGCCGGAGGGCGCAAGTGAGCGCGCTCCCAGCACAGAACAGCGGTGGCAGCTGTGCTGTACATACAATGTGGTTGCACGTTGTTAAAGCCCACCGCCATGCCGCCCCGTATATAGCGTACAGTCGACGGCGACACGTTAACATTGCATAGAAGGGGGAAGTTGAATAAGATTTTTTTCGGCAAGTAAGTAGGTGAGCAGCAATTTTGATATATTTAAAGTTCTATGCTGTGTGAATGGGAACGTGTAACAAATTAGAAATCGGTTCTCCCAACTTGGCTGGTATTCTATTAATATTACAAATCTGAAAGGATAAGAGCGTCATATGATTTTATGGGACCAGAAAGCCAAAAAAAAAAAGTTCTCCTGTACTAATTACTTTCGCTGAGTATTACACGAATCTGTCTAAAAACTTGCTGATGCAATGCAGAGTAATGTGAAGTCTTATGTAATTCAGTGAAATCTTCGTGAGGAATAGTTGCATTGTGTACAAAGTACAAATTCCTGTGCACTGTTCTCTCACTTAAATCTGAACACCGGGTGGATATAAAGGACACACATTAATGTGGCTTCTCCTAATAATTGATACTTCCTTAACCAGTTCCTGTCTGGGCCAATTCTGACATTCCTCTCCTACATGTAAAAATCATCATTTTAACCACACGTTATATACTGTATTTATTGGCGTATAACACTTACTTTTTCACCCTGAAAATCGGGTGCAAATAGCGTGTGCGTATTATACGCTGATACTTCATTTCTAGCTGCCTCGGAGGGGACAGGGAGGGGGGCGGGACAAGCGCCGTCAGATTACATACAGTGAGAATCTCCCGTTTATTTGGCGGCCTCTGTAATAGAAAGTCCCTTCTTCTGGGCCGCCATTGGACCACTGTTCTGTCTATCGTAGGAGATTCTCACTGTATGTAATCTGTCGGCGCTCGTCCCGCCCCCCCTCCCTGTCCCCTCTAGGCTGCAGATGGGCATCGATCAGGCTGCATTGAAGGCAATGGTGAGGCTGCCGCATTAAAGGCAATACAGTAAGTACAGAAGACCCCGGACTCCACTATATTACGCAGTCTTATGTTCGGCTGGAGTTCAGGCCGCTCCTGGAACTCTTCTTCATTGAAGGCACTGGTGAGGCTGGCGCATTGAGGGCAACGGCGAGGCTGGCGCATTGAAGGCAACGGCGAGGCTGGTGCATTGAAGGCAACGGCGAGGCTGGTGCATTGAGGGCAACGGCGAGGCTGGCGCATTGAGGGCAACGGCGAGGCTGGCGCATTGAGGGCAACGGCGAGGCTGGCGCATTGAGGGCAACGGCGAGGCTGGCGCATTGAGGGCAACGGCGAGGCTGGCGCATTGAGGGCAACGGCGAGGCTGGCGCATTGAGGGCAACGGCGAGGCTGGCGCATTGAGGGCAACGGCGAGGCTGGCGCATTGAGGGCAACGGCGAGGCTGGCGCATTGGGGGCATCGGCGAGGCTGGCGCATTGGGGGTATCGGCGAGGCTGGCGCATTGGGGGCATCGGCGAGGCTGGCGCATTGGGGGCATCGCCGAGGCTGGCGCATTGGGGGCATCGGCGAGGCTGGCGCATTGGGGGCAACGGCGAGGCTGGCGCATTGAGGGCAACGGCGAGGCTGGCGCATTGAGGGCATCGGCGAGGCTGGCGCATTGAGGGCATCGGCGAGGCTGGCGCATTGAGGGCATCGGCGAGGCTGGCGCATTGAGGGCATCGGCGAGGCTGGCGCATTGAGGGCATCGGCGAGGCTGGCGCATTGAGGGCATCGGCGAGGCTGGCGCATTGAAGGCAACTGCAAGGCTGCCGATGGGCACTGACCCTTATTTTGCTTCAAAGTTCCTTATTTAAAATTTACATTTTTTTTCCTGAAACTTCCCTCTTAAAGTGGGGTTCCACCCAAAAAAACAAAAATACCTGAAAAATTCTAAAAGCAAAAAACAAGAAAACATTTGGATATTTTTTTTTTTTTACTTACCTCTAAATGCCTGTTGCTAGGTGGTCCCTCGTAGTCTGCCTCTTCCTTTGCCTGGGCTGGTGACATCACTTCCCCCCAGGCACAGGAAGGGCTCCGCTCTGCTCCCTCCCTCCTGTCAATCATCTGGGACCCATTACAGGTCCCAGGTGATTGAGCGGCCAATCACGGCGCGCGGCGCCGCTCGCGCATGCGCAGTGGGTGCCAGGCTGTAAAGCCACAGCCCGGTGCCCACAGTTAAAATGCCGGCGCCGACGAGCGGGGCTTTGATCCCCCGCATCGCTTCACCCAGGGACAGGTAAGTGTCCAATTAAAAGTCAGCAGCTGCAGTATTTGTAGCTGCTGACTTTTTACATTTTTTTTTTTTTTTAATGGACCCCCTGGGTGGAACTCCTCTTTAAAATGAATGTGCGTGTTATACGCCGATAAATACAGTAGGTTTTTTTTTTTTTTTAAACATACACTTTTTAATGAATTTAAAGCAACAAAAACACAATTGTTAAGGTAAAATATAGAAGATGATATTGCGCCGGGTAATTGGATACCAAACATGTCACACTTTAAATTTGTGTACGCCCGTGTAACGGTGCCAAACTACGGAACCTAAAAATCGCCATAGGGGACGCTCTATAAGCCTTTACAGGTTACGAGTTTAGAGGTACACAGGAGGTCTGGTGCTAGAATTATTCCTCTCGCTCTGATGATCACGGCGATACCTCACGTGTGGTGTGATCGCCGTTTTACATATGCATGCAGGACCAATGTGCACGTTCACATTTGTGCGTGAGCATGGGGCGCTTTAAATTTTATTTATTTTACACTGTCCCTTTTACTGTTTTTGATCACTTTTACTGCCATCACAAGGAATGAACAGCATCCCCTGTGATAGCATAGGCCATGACGGCTCCGCTTTATGGAGAGATCTGAGGTCTATTGGACCCCAAGCCTCTCCTCTGGCCTCCAAAGCATGTGATCAGAGATCAGTTTGATCCGATGCTTTCATAGGCCGGTAATGGCTTGTTTACATCAGACCAATACCGGAAGTGACAAGATCCCCTTTGGTTCTGGCTTCTGACGTCACACGGCAACAACATCAGTTCCTCTCGCTGTGTCCCAGGAAACGGATGCCAATGGTGACATCCTTACTGGGCTCCCTGATGGAATGGGAGAGCCCAGAGTAAAGCCAGCCGGGGGGGGGATTTATAGGGCAGCAATCACTGAGATATCGCCCTTCCCATCCGAGGATGGACAGGTATGTGAGAAATGTCAAACATGGCCCAGATGGCAAGTGGTTAAAGGGGCATGTTGTGGACAGCCGACATGGAGAGGAGAGTGCTAAATGATACTGGATGTCATCCAGACAGAAAATGAGAGGGGCTCCATCTGACTGCAGTTTCTGAACCACTACTGCTTTGCCCAGTTATTTCAACCAACAGCCTGAGCTACTAGAGCAGAGAGCTGATCTATGGCCCTGATCTCCAAGCTGCTTCTCCTTCATTGTCCAATCACATGCTGGGGGGCAGGTTGGTAAAAAAGTTGTGTTTCCTAATTGAAGTATAGAAAATGAAGGTCATCCACCTGTCTGTGCTATCTGGCAGAGGTGTCCATATTGTCAGACTTCTTTATGTATTTTTTTTTACCCAGTGTCCAAGCATAATACTAGAGAGACTTCCGGTATAATATCTAATTCCAGCCAAAAGGTTTCTTATTTTGGATAGCGTGGTAAGGAGCTAGAAAGAGATAATCTCACTTTCTGTTAATGGGTGTCAGACAAGACATGAACTGAGGGGAAATCTCTCCATTGGGGGCACAAGCAATCAAATCAGTTCTTCTACAAGGGAGGCAAGAGTTAGAACAGTGACGACGAACCTTGGTACCCCCAGATGTTTTGGAACTACAATCCCCTGATGCTCAACGACACTGCAGAGTGCATGAGCATCATGGGAAATGTAGTTCCAAAACATCTGGGGTGCCAAGGTTCACCATCAGTGAGTTAGAACATCCGTCAGATTTTTATTACCGGTCTTGTGTTTTCAGGTGGAGGCGGAGAGGAGGAAGAGAGCCATGGTGCTAGAATCTGAAGGGACCAGGGAGTCCGCCATTAATGTGGCTGAGGGTGATAAACAATCCCAGATCCTGGCATCCGAGGCTGAGAAAGCTGAACAAATCAACAGAGCGGCAGGTGAGTCTCAGCAGTGTTCTCTATGAGATGAGGTCCGCCCAGGATGTCCCCTTAGCTATTTTCAGCTCATTGCCAGCTACTCGGGTCAGAATGATTCTGCTTACTGATCGTTAAAGCCTCATTCCACTTTTTCTCTTTTTAAAGTCCCTCATAATCATGTGTAAGTGGAGTGCTGTCCAGGAGTACTGAAAACCCAGGTCAGAGGGATTACAAACACTCTTATGCCCCGTACACACGGTCGGACTTTGTTCGGACATTCCGACAACAAAATCCATGGATTTTTTCCGACGGATGTTGGCTCAAACTTGTCTTGCATACACACGGTCACACAAAGTTGTCGGAAAATCCGATCGTTCTGAGCGCGGTGGCGTAAAACACGTACGTCGGGACTATAAACGGGGCAGTGGCCAATAGCTTTCATCTCTTTATTTATTCTGACCATGCGTGGCACTTTGTCCGTCGGATTTGTGTACACACGATCGGAATTTCCGACAACGGATTTTGTTGTCGGAAAATTTTATATCCTGCTCTCAAACTTTGTGTGTCGGAAAATCCGATGGAAAATGTGTGATGGAGCCCACACACGGTCGGAATTTCCGACAACAAGGTCCTATCACACATTTTCCGTCGGAAAATCCGACCGTGTGTATGGGGCATAAGTGGGTGGGTTCATGACAACCTGGGCACACAGAAAGTGGGTCGAATGATGGTGGACCATATTCAAACCAGAACAGCATAGGTCTGGAGGGACACACAGGGATTGGCATACATGGGACTGGACACACAGAGAGGGTTTGGTGTAGGTTGTGTAAGACACACGGAAAAGGTTTGGTGTAGGCTGTGTAGGACACGCAAAGAAAGTTTGGTGTAGGTTGTGTAGGACACTCAGAGAAGGTTTGGTGTAGGTTGTGTAGGACTCGCAAAGGTTTGGTGTAGGATGTGTAGGACTCACAAAGGTTTGGTGTAGGTTGTGTATGTCGCACAGAGAAGGTTTGGTGTAGGATGTGTATGTCGCACAGAGAAGGTTTGGTGTAGGATGTGTATGTCGCACAGAGAAGGTTTGGTGTAGGATGTGTAGGTCGCACAGAGAAGGTTTGGTGTAGGATGTGTAGGTCGCACAGAGAAGGTTTGGTGTAGGATGTGTAGGTCGCACAGAGAAGGTTTGGTGTAGGATGTGTAAGTCGCACAGAGAAGGTTTGGTGTAGGATGTGTAGGTCGCACAGAGAAGGTTTGGTGTAGGATGTGTAGGTCGCACAGAGAAGGTTTGGTGTAGGATGTGTAGGTCGCACAGAGAAGGTTTGGTGTAGGATGTGTAGGTCGCACAGAGAAGGTTTGGTGTAGGATGTGTAGGTCGCACAGAGAAGGTTTGGTGTAGGATGTGTAGGTCGCACAGAGAAGGTTTGGTGTAGGATGTGTAGGTCGCACAGAGAAGGTTTGGTGTAGGATGTGTAGGTCGCACAGAAGGTTTGGTGTAGGTTGTGTAGGTCACATAGAGAAGGTTTTGTGTAGGTTGTGTAGGACATGCGGAGAAGGTTTGGTGTAGGATGTGTAGGTCGCACAGAGAAGGTTTGGTGTAGGATGTGTAGATCGCACAGAGAAGGTTTGGTGTAGGATGTGTAGGTCGCACAGAGAAGGTTTGGTGTAGGATGTGTAGGTCGCACAGAGAAGGTTTGGTGTAGGATGTGTAGGTCGCACAGAGAAGGTTTGGTGTAGGATGTGTAGGTCGCACAGAGAAGGTTTGGTGTAGGATGTGTAGGTCGCACAGAGAAGGTTTGGTGTAGGATGTGTAGGTCGCACAGAGGTGGTTTGGTGTAGGATGTGTAGGTCGCACAGAGAAGGTTTGGTGTAGGTCGCACAGAAGGTTTGGTGTAGGATGTGTAGGTCGCACAGAAGGTTTGGTGTAGGTTGTGTAGGTCACACAGAGAAGGTTTGGTGTAGGTTGTGTAGGTCACATAGAGAAGGTTTGGTGTAGGATGTGTAGGACTCTCAGAGAAGGTTTGGTGTAGGTCACACAAAGAAGGTTTGGTGTAGGTTGTGTAGGTCACACAGCAGGTTTGCTGTAGGTTGTGTAGGACTCAGAGGTTTGGTGTAGGTTGTGTATGTCGCACAGAGAAGGTTTGGTGTAGGTTGTGTAGGTCACACAGAAGGTTTGGTGTAGGATGTGTAGGTCACACAGAGAAGGTTTGGTGTAGGTTGTGTAGGTCACACAGCAGGTTTGGTGTAGGTTGTGTAGGACTCAGAGGTTTGGTGTAGGTCACACAAAGAAGGTTTGGTGTAGGTTGTGTAGGTCACACAGAAGGTTTGGTGTAGGTTGTGTAGGTCACACAGAGAAGGTTTGGTGTAGGTTGTGTAGGTCACATAGAGAAGGTTTGGTGTAGGATGTGTAGGACTCTCAGAGAAGGTTTGGTGTAGGTCACACAAAGAAGGTTTGGTGTAGGTTGTGTAGGACTCAGAGGTTTGGTGTAGGTTGTGTATGTCGCACAGAGAAGGTTTGGTGTAGGATGTGTAGGTCGCACAGAAGGTTTGGTGTAGGATGTGTAGGTCGCACAGAAGGTTTGGTGTAGGTTGTGTAGGTCACACAGAGAAGGTTTGGTGTAGGTTGTGTAGGTCACATAGAGAAGGTTTGGTGTAGGATGTGTAGGACTCTCAGAGAAGGTTTGGTGTAGGTCACACAAAGAAGGTTTGGTGTAGGTTGTGTAGGTCACACAGCAGGTTTGCTGTAGGTTGTGTAGGACTCAGAGGTTTGGTGTAGGTTGTGTATGTCGCACAGAGAAGGTTTGGTGTAGGTTGTGTAGGTCACACAGAAGGTTTGGTGTAGGTTGTGTAGGACACGCGGAGAAGGTTTGGTGTAAACAGGCCCAGATCCTGGCATCCGAGGCTGAGAAAGCTGACCAAATCAACAAAGCGGCAGGTGAGTCTCAGCAGTGTTCTCTATGAGATGCGGTCTGCCCAGGATGTCTTCCTGGCTATTTAAAGCTCATTGCCAGCTACTCGGGTCATATGATAATGATTGTGCTTACTGATCGTTAAAGCCTCCACTTTTTCTCTTTTTGAAGTTCCACATAATCATGTAAAAAACAGAATTTGGAAGGGCAGATACAGGAGGTGGCAAGGAATCAATCGGAGATGGAATCCATGTGAAATTTAAAACAGTTTATTGATGATAAAACATGTAACAAATACACAGTTCAAATGGGAAAAATCGTCAGAATGTCCAAACTCACTGTGATGGTGCCAGCAATGGAGCCAAAGATGGTGGAGAAATGGCTGTCCCGCTTCCGTGAGGGCTGTGGACAGAAGGGGCTGCAGATCAAAAATGGGGAAACCTGAAAACGCTTTCCAACAGCTGGGAACGGTGACCATAACTGCCGGGCTACATCAGGGAGGTGATAATGATTGTGCTTACTGATCGTTAAAGCCTCACTCCACTTTTTCTCCTTTTGAAGTTCAACATAATCATGTGTAAGTGGAGTGCTGTCCAGGAGTACTGAAAACCCAAAGTCAGAGGGATTTACATACACGCTTAGTGGGTGGGTGCATGACAACCTGGGCAGACAGAAAGTGGGTCAAATGATGGTGGACCTTATTCAAACCAGAAGAGCACACACACAGAATGTTTGGTGTAGGTTGTGTAGGACACACACAAGGTTTGGTGTAGGACGCACAGAGAAGGTTTGGTGTAGGGTGTGTAAGAAGCACAAAGAAGGTTTGGTGTAGGTTGTGTAGGACACAGAGAGGGTTTGGTGTAGGTTGTGTAGGACACAGAGAGGGTTTGGTGTTGGTTGTGTAGGACGCACAGGGAAGGTTTAGTGTAGGCTGTGTAGCACACAGAGGAGGTTTGGTGTAGAATGCACAGGGAAGGTTTGGTGTAGGCTGTGTAGGACGCAAAGGGGAGGTTTGGGGTAGGCTGTGTAGGACGCAAAGGGGAGGTTTGGGGTAGGCTGTGTAGGACGCACAGGGAAGGTTTGGGGTAGGCTGTGTAGGACGCACAGTGAAGGTTTGGGGTAGGCTGTGTAGGACGCAAAGGGAAGGTTTGGGGTAGGCTGTGTAGGACGCACAGGGAACGTTTGGGGTAGGCTGTGTAGGATGCAAAGGCGAGGTTTGGGGTAGGCTGTGTAGGACGCAAAGGGAAGGTTTGGGGTAGGCTGTGTAGGACGCACAGGGAAAGTTTGGGGTAGGCTGTTTAGGACGCACAGGGAAGGTTTGGGGTAGGTTAGGTAGGACGCGCAGGGAAGGTTTGGGGTAGGCTGTGTAGGATGCACAGGGAAGGTTTGGGGTAGGCTGTGTAGGACGCGCAGGGAAGGTTTGGGGTAGGCTGTGTAGGACGCAAAGGGAAGGTTTGGGGTAGGCTGTGTAGGACGCACAGGGAAAGTTTGGGGTAGGCTGTTTAGGACGCACAGGGAAGGTTTGGGGTAGGTTAGGTAGGACGCGCAGGGAAGGTTTGGGGTAGGCTGTGTAGGGCGCACAGGGAAGGTTTGGGGTAGGCTGTGTAGGACGCACAGGGAAGGTTTGGGGTAGGCTGTGTAGGATGCACAGGGAAGGTTTTGGGGTAGGCTGTGTAGGACGCGCAGGGAAGGTTTGGGGTAGGCTGTGTAGGACGCACAGGGAAGGTTGGGGTAGGCTGTGTAGGATGCACAGGGAAGGTTTTGGGGTAGGCTGTGTAGGACGCGCAGGGAAGGTTTTGGGGTAGGCTGTGTAGGATGCGCAGGGAAGGTTTTGGTGTAGGCTGTGTAGGACGCGCAGGGAAGGTTTTGGGGTAGGCTGTGTAGGACGCACAGTGAAGGTTTGGGGTAGGCTGTGTAGGACGCGCAGGGAAGGTATGGGGTAGGCTGTGTAGGACGCACAGGGAAGGTTTGGGGTAGGCTGTGTAGGACGCACAGGGAAGGTTTGGGGTAGGTGGGGCCAGGTTCATAGAGAAGGTTTGGTGTAGGATAGTGGTTCTCAACCCTGTCCCTAAGTACCCCCAACAGGCCATGTTTGCAGGTTTTCCTTTATCTTGCACAGGTGCTTTAAATCAGTGAATGGCTTGTTACTTTGAACAGCTATTTTATCTAAAGCTGGCCATACACCTATAGATTATCTGCAGATTTTCTATGGTTAGATGGAAAAAGTGGGAGATGCCTCCATCCACACAGTTTAGCAAACATGGAGAAATCTGTTGCACTTTTTCCATCTAACCATAGAAAATCTGCAGATAATCTATAGGTGTATGGCCAGCTTAAGAGAAATTCCCAAAACATGGCCTGTTGGGTGTATTTGAGGACAGGGTTGAGAACCACTGGTGTAGGACACACAGACAGGGGTTTGGTGTATACATTGTATATACATACAGTGCATATTCGCAGCGCTTTACTTTTACCACAATTTGTTATGTTACAGCCTTATTCCAAAATGGATTCATTTAAATATTTTCCTCAAATTTTTACAAACAATACCCCATAATAACATTGTGAAAGAAGTTTGTTTTGAAATCTTTGCAAATGTATTAAAAATAAAACATAAGTATTCACAGCCTTTGCCATGACACTCAAAATTGAACTCCGGTGCCTCCTGTTTCCACTGATCCTCCTTGAGATGTTTATACGACTTGATTGGAGTCCACCTGTGGTAAATTCAGTTGATTGGACATGATTTGGAAAGGCACACACCTGTCTATATAAGGTCCCACAGTTAACAGTGCATGCTGGAGCACAAACCAAGCCATGAAGTCCAAGGAATTGTCTGTAGACCTCCGAGACAGGATTGTATGGAGGCACAGATCTGGGGAAGGGTACAGAAAAATGTCCGCAGCATTGAAGGTCCCAATGAGCACAGTGGCCTCCGTCTGTTAATGGAAAAAGTTCGGAACCACCAGGACTCCTCCCAGAGTGGGCCCAATGTCCAAACTGAGCGATTGGGGGAGAAGGGCCTTAGTCAGGGAGGTGACCAAGAACCCAGTGGTCAGTCTGACAAAGCTTCTCTGGAGAGAGGAGAACCTTCCAGAAGAACAACCATCTTGGCAGCAAAAAAAAAGGACGTCAATTTTGTTTGGGTGCAACGTCGCACGACCGTGCAATTGTTAGTTAAAGCAACGTAGTGCCGAATCTCAAAAAGTACTCTGGTCAGGAAGGGGGTAAAATCTTCCGGGGCTGAAGCGGTTAAAGACCAGCTGAATTGCAGTCACACTGATCCAGTGGCCTGTGTCCTTTTTAAAGCAGAGTTCCACCCAAACCTTCTGTGCAAGCCAAACCTTGGGATCTCCACTGCCACATTTGCCACCTTTCGGAGGGGGGGCAGGTATTCCTTTTTGACAGGTATCTGTCCCTACTTCTGGGTAACCTCACCGCGGCAAAGTCCCCTGACAGTTCACAACATGCATACTGTTTAGGAGACTTCACTAGCTACATGCTTGTTCCAGGTTGTTGGCTAAAACTATGGCCTGGCCATTTTCTGAAAGAGGTCAGCAATGGTAAATTGAAAAGACCTCGTCCCCAGACTATTCCTTGTCGAAACACTCTTCCCATAAGATATGTGCTTTTAAATGTATTTTATGCACTTTTTTTTCAACTGAAAAATCTCCCCTTGTGTAGACATCCAAAACCCTGAGACTGCCGCTGGGTGCCGCCATTTTTACTGTGATGCCAGCAGACCCAGCAGATTAAGAGCTGTTCCTTAAGTGACCAATTTTATAGAATTCCCGTTCCCTCCCATCTCCAGTAGCTACAGAAATGGGCTATGTAGGGAGGTGAAGGGAGGGGACGGAGGAGCTAGACCAGCACAGACAGTAATTAGATGCCATGTGGCCTTTTCCTTCTTTGTGCCTTTCAGTTTGTTTCAGGATTTAAATGGAACACAGCCCTGGCTCTTCTCTATTTGGTACAGTCTCCATTTTCTGACATTTTCTGACATGTTGCAGCTGAATACTTCAGGAAATGTTGTATGTCCCATGACTTGCAGATAAAATACTGTTGCAGGTTGGAAGCTAAACTCCAGGCAAACCGTTATACAGAGATAAAATCCATATACAGCATCCATTTTTTCTGCCCAGTGATTTGTATTTCTGTCCATCCAGTCCTGAGATTGACATACAGCATCTCACAAAAGTGAGTACACCCCTCACATTTTTGTAAATATTTTATTCTATCTTTTCATGTGACAACACTGAAGAAATGACACTTTGCTACAATGTAAAGTAGTGAGTGTACAGCTTGTATAACAGTGTAAATTTGCTGTCCCCTCAAAATAACTCAACACACAGCCATTAATGTCTAAACCGCTGGCAACCCTCCCCATGAATTTAATCCCCAACCTAATCTTTTCTCTCTTTTTTTTGTGATCTCTGCTGCCTTCTATCAGTGCTGCTCCCTGTTTTTATAAAGCTTTTGTGTCTTGTACCAACAGGTGAAGCAAATGCCATCCTAGCAAAAGCCAAAGCCCGAGGAGAAGCCATCCGGCTGGTAGCGGACGCTCTCACAAAGCAGGTAACACAATCGCTCACCGGAGTGATGAGCGTATTCACCAAAATTGTTGAACAGGTTACCCTTCTCACACTTCTCTAGTGTCTGACTTTACGTACATTGTGTTCAATAACGTTTTTGTAAGTGGAAAATCTGGAGCTAGCTGAAGATCAGATATTGTGAGAAATTAGCAACTGTTATTTTGAGTGGGGATAGGGGGTTAAAACCCCCTTTTCGGGTGTTTCTTGCCATCTGTGCCCAGCTGAAGAAAGTTTTTTTTTTTTCTTTTTTTACTTCCTGTTCCAAAAACACAACAGGAAGTAAGGGGAAATTTCCTCAAAGTGGGAGGGGAGGAGAAATCCTTACAATGGGGTTGGTAGAGCTTCCTGGCGTACTTCCGGGAGTCTCAGATGTAAGTGCTGCAGGTCCCCAGAGCAGCGGCTGTGTCTCGTCGCCCCCCTCCTCCCGGTCAGTCACAAAACACGCAGCCCCCAGGCTTGGTTTGGTTAAATGGCCAGGAGGGGAGGGAAGCAGAGACTCCAGCATAGTGCTGGGGTCTGTATGAGATCTGTAGGGCTGGTATTTGAGTGGCCTGGAAGTACAGCAGGAGCTGGATTTTTGCAGATTTTTTTCGTATGTATTATAAAGCCTGCATGACAGGGAGGGATGCTATTGGCGGAAAGGAAATTATAACTGCGTTTATTGTGCCTGAAGTTGGACTTTATTAAAGTCTTGAAATGATGGGAGCGCAAAACACCAGTTTGTCCTTTTTTAACCACTTCAGCTCCGGAAGATCCCCCCCCCCTTCCTGACCAGGCCATTTTTTACGATACGGCAATTCTTTACTTTGAACTGACAATGGCGCAGTCGTGCGATGCTGTACCCAAAAAAAAAATGTATCCCCCCCCCGCCCCCACACACACAAATAGAGCTTTCTATAAACAAAGAACGACTGCAAATTTTGAAAAAGAAAACAATATTTTTTTTTTCTTTCTGCTATAAAACACATGCATTAATAAAAATGTAAAAAAAAAATCTAATTTCTACTCCATATTTTTGGTTACAAAAAAAAAAAAATCCCAATAAGCGTATATTGATTGGTTTGCGCAAAAGTTATATCGTCTACAAACTATGGGATAGATTTAGAGACTTTAAATTTTATTTTATTGTTTTTACTAGTAATGGCAGCGATCAGCTCTTTTTTTTGTTTGTTTGTTTTGTTTTTTGCAGGACTGCGACTTTGCGGCAGACAAATTGGACACTAAGTGACACTTTTTGGGGACCAGTGACACCAATACAGTGATCAATGCTAAAAAAAAAATGTACTGTCACTGTATAAGACCCCTTTCACACTGAGGCCGTTTTTAGGCGTTTTAGCGCTAGAAATAGCGCTTGGAAACTGCCTCCCATTCATTACAATGGGTGCTTTTACACCTGGGCGGTGCGCTTGCGGGAAGTTAGAAAAGTCCTGCAAGCAGCATCTTTGGGGCGGTTTGGGAGCACTGTATACAGCGCTCCCAAAATGCCCCTACACATTGGAATGCATGGGCAGCGCTTCTGAAGCGCTGCAACACCGGGAGTATTTAACCCCTTTTTTGGGGTTAAAAGCGCCCTGCTTATGGCCGAAAAGTGCCGCTTAACCGCTTCACGCAGATATACTGCGGCAGAAGGGCACATACAAGCAGAATAACGTACCTGTACGTTGCCCTTTAAGAAGCGGCTTGTGGGCGTGTGCGCCTGCCGCAAGCTCCGTAAGTGTGATCGCGGGTCCTGCAGAGTCGATGTCCGCGGGGATACCCGCGATCATCTCACGGAGAGGAAGAACGGGGAAATGCTGATGTAAACAAGCATTTTCCTGTTCTGCCTAGTGACAGGACACTGTTCACCGCTCCCTGTAATCGGGAGCTATGATCAGTGATGTGTCACACACAGCCCCTCCCCCCACAGTTAGAACACATCCCTAGGACACACTTAACCCCTGCAGCGCCCCCTCCTGGTTAACCCCTTCACTGCCAGTCACATTTACACAGTAATCAACGCATTTTTAATCGCACTGATCGCTGTATGAATGTGAATGGTCCCACAAGTGTCTGATCTCTCCGCCATAATGTTGCAGTCACGATAAAAATCGCTGATCGCCGCCATTACTAGTGAAAAAAAAACTATTAATAAAAATGCCATAAAACTATCCCCTATTTTGTAGACGCTATAACTTTTGTGCAAACCAATCAATAAACGCTTATTGCGATTTTTTTTATTTATTTATTTAT
>JBBGZY010001819.1:2500-345361 GCA_037952925.1 Lithobates clamitans | reverse complement strand
AAAAGCGTTCCTCTGCAGCATCGAGGGATTTTAGCAATCCAACGAATTTCCAAATTTAGAGTTCAGGAATCGCTTTGTATAAACAACGGCGCCTTTTGTGACGAAATTCCGTCACGTCGCAAGCCAAGGATCGAAGAGAGAGCTGCTGGGTGCAAGAGCGATGAAGATTTCCTGCCTGTCCTGCCTCCTGGGTGGTCGAACATCAGATGAAATATACAGGCTGACAAATGCCTTTACAAAGGCCAGATTACAGTCAGCTGGGTAAGAGGGAGACGCGGGATGGGGCTCATACCATGTACAGGCTCAATTTGGCACCGCTTCGAGAGACACTTCATCTTCGGGGCCTGAAATTTACAAATGGCTGTTAGTGAACTCGTACGCGGCGGATTGGGGGGATATATTCTGCGCAGAAACGAATGACCTTCCCTGCCGCTCGCAGCGTCTGCGTTTTGTTACAGAGACAAAAAAAAAAAAAAAAACGTTCAAAAATATCCGAGGAACGGAGAGGACCTGCAAATGGGCTTATTACTCTTCCGTGAAGTTCCTCTGTACAAAGTGCAAATGTTTTATATCTTGACAATACGGGGGAGATGGGGGAATGTACGATATATATATTTATTGGATCCTCGGGAAGGTTACAGGTTATGCGTAGCAGTGCGAGGAGCTCCACAGAAAACAGAACAGGAGTGCTTTGTACTAAGTGATATGGCAGCCATATTTTTATTTTCCCATTTAGCCCCTTCTGAGCTGCCCCAGCGTCCCTTTCAAAGGTTCTGAATGCCCAAAGGGGCGGGAGGGACCAGCGATTGTGTTACCACTACGACTAACTGTCACAGTGGTCACATGATCATAGCGCCCAACTGTCCCTGATTTCGAGGGACTGTCCCTGATTTGGAGCAATGTCCCTCTTTCCCCAACATTTGTCCCTCATTTTGGTCTATATAGTTGTATATAAAATGCACTTTTTATCTTTCAAAAAGTGTTTCCCAGTGCTAAACCTTTCATCCAAATTCTAAATTGCTGCATTTGTAAATTTTAAAAGCCAATATAAAGGAATAGTAATGGTAAAAAAAGGGCTTGTGGATTTAATTAACTTTTTTTTTTTTTTTTATTCTCATTTAAAGGGGTGTGGCAGGGGGTGTGTCCTATGCCTACATACATTTTGAACAATTTCATGCTCCCAACCTTATGGGAACAGTTTGGGGATGGCCCCTTCCTGTACTAACATGACTGCGCACCAGTGCTCAAAGCAAGGTCCATAAAGACACGGATGAGCGAGTTTGGGGTGGAGAAACTTGACTGGCCTGACCTCAACCCAATAGAACACCTTTGGGATGAATTAGAGCGCAGACTGCGAGCCAGGCCTTCTCATCCAACATCAGTGCCTGACCTCACAAATGCTCTTCTGAAAAAATGGTCAAACATGCCCATAGACACACTCCTAAACCTTGTGGACAGCCTTCCCAGAAGAGTTGAAGCTGTTATAGATGTAAAGGGTGGGCCAACCCAATATTGAACCCTACGGACTAAGACTGGGATGCTATCAAAGTTCATGTGGGTGTAAAGGCAGGCGTCCCAATACTTTGCAAATGTTTTAGGCAGGTGTGAAAAAATGCTGTAAATGAAGAATACTTTCAGAAATAGAAGTTTTAATAGTTGTATCAATGAACTAAATGGAAAGTAAATGAACAGAAGAGAAATCCAAATCAAATCAATATTTAGTGTGTCCCTTTGCCTTTAAACCGGTATCAGTTCTTCTAGGTACAGCAACTCTGCAGGTAGGTTGTTAAAGCGGGGGTTCACCCACACCGCCAAAAAAAAAAAAATATTAAAAGCCAGCAGCTACAAATGCTGCAGCTGCTGACTTTTAATACATGGCCACTTACCTGTCCCAGGGTCCAGCGATGTCGGCAGGGGACGCCGAGAACCCGCTCGGTTCTCGGCAGCTGCCGCCGCCATCCTAGGTGAGGGAATCAGAAAGTGAAGCGTTGCGGCTTCACTTCCCGGTTCCCTACTGCGCATGCGCGAGTCGCGCTGCGCGTCCCTAGTGGTCCCCGCTATCTCCTGGGAGCTGTGTGTTCCCAGCAGACAGCGCGGTCGGGACGGGAAGAGGCATAGACTCCCATGGGAGTCTATGCCGGAAGTGGGTGCAAATACCTGTCTTAGACAGGTATCTGCACCCCCCTCCCCCCTGAAAGGTGCCAAATGTGACACCGGAGGGGGGGAGGGTTCCGAAAAGGGGAAGTTCAATTTTTGTGTGGAACTCCGCTTTAAAAACATCTTGTCTCAGCAAAAATCCCCTATATACCCCCACAAATATACAACACTAATCTGCAAGTTCACCCCCAAGCACATATTCCCTCTGCAAACCGAAATTCCCCCAAACAAAAATGCAAAAATTCCCCTTCTTTCCAGTACAAATCCCCCCTCCCAGCGCAAATCTTCTCCCCTCCCTAATCTCCCCCTACAAGCCTAAAACCGCCATTCCCCTCTCCTAGCACAAATCTTCCCTGCAAAAAAATCACCCCTCCTGGCACAAATCCACCTTCCCAGCCCAAATCCTCCCCTCAATCACCCCCCCAGCTCAAATCCTCTCCCCCCAAAATCTCTCCTCCTAGCACAATTCCCCCTCCCTCCCCAAATTATCCTTCCTAACACAACCCCCCTATTCCCCCTTCCAGCACAAATTCTCCTCCTCAAATCCCTCCTCCCAGTACAAATCCCCTCCCCCTCAAATCCCTTCTCCCAGTCCAAATCCCCCCCCCCCCCCAGCACAAACCCTCCCCCTCAATCACCCCTCCTAGCTCAAATTTTCCCTATCCCCCTCCTAGCACAGATCCTCTCCCCCCAAAATCTTTCCTCCTAGCACACATCCCCCTCCCCAAATTCTTCTTCTTAACACCCCCCCCATTCCCCTTTCAACCCAATTCCCCCCTCCCAGCACAAATCCTCCCTCTTAATCTCTTCTACTAGCTCCAATTTTCCCGCATTCCCCTTCCTAGAACAAACCCTCTCCCCCCAAAATTTCCCTTCCTAGTACAAATCAACCTCCCTCCCCTAATGATTCTTTCAAGCACCCTCCCACCCCCATTTCCTACTTCCAGCACATATCCTCCTCCTCAAATCCCCCCTCCCAGCCCAAACCCTCCCACTGAAATCTCCCCTCCTAGCATAAATCCTCCCCCGACCCAAATTTATTTTCCTAGCACAAATCCTTACCCCTAAACCCCCCCTCCCAACACAAATCCCTCCCTTAAATCCCCCCTTCTAGTTCAAATTCCCTCCACCCCCCTTCCTAGCACAAATCCCCCCCCCCCCCCAATCACCCCTCCTAGCACTTATCTTGTGGTACTCCCCCTCATATAAATGAATTCCG
The DNA here is from genome assembly GCA_037952925.1 of Lithobates clamitans. NCBI lineage: Eukaryota > Metazoa > Chordata > Amphibia > Anura > Ranidae > Lithobates > Lithobates clamitans. The sequence goes on along the minus strand of JBBGZY010001819.1, from coordinate 341,985 downwards.
ACAGGGGCAGCTGACCCTCCTGCCCCCCCCCCCCCCTCCCATTGTCCATATAGACAGCACAGCTCATGCAAGAGCTGAATGTGGAATCTCCCACTGCATCATGGGATTTTTTTTTTCTATCTTCAGACCAGGCTCGGTTTGGAAAGGGGGAGGAGAGACCCAATAATCCTCAGAATCAACTTCTCTATTCACAGAAAGGGTTAAGTATAGGTGGAGGATACTGGGATGCCCTCTTACACACAATGAGAGATTCTTCTAATTGCGGACTATAAAACACATCCCCCTTGGACTATAAAACCCCTCCGTCCATGAGACTGAAACCTATAAAACGTAATCTGCGTTCATAAAAGGAATTGTGTCAGATGTCGATGATTTTTACAACCTCCCTGATTACTTTTTAAACTTCTACCCATTAAGTTCCTGACTTCCCAGCGAAGCAGATTTCTGCGATCTCCCACGCGAAGGGCGATCAGGGTTTATATATGGAAGGCGCAATTTATAATGTAGACTGCTGGAAGGCCGGCCTAATTGGCTCAGCAGCTGACCCCCTGTCACCCCTCCGGGCCCAAAACTGAATGATGGCGCCCCCCATAAATCCTATTCCCTCCAGAGCCTGCTGAGAGGGATGACTATAAGCCTAAAAATTCTCCGCTTCTATGTTCCTGGTTCAAGATGCCATCATAAAATGGAACATCCTGTAAAAAAAAAAAAAAAATCCATATAGTAGAAATCTATTTTAATTTTGCACTTTCTCCCTCTGTGTGGTTCCTTCAACTAGGAAACATGCAGAGTTTTGCATTTTATATTCTGTGTGTGTCCATGTCTTCTCTTTGGTGTAGGCACAGCTTTTTCTACAGAATGTATATATATGTCTGTAGAAGGTGTCTATATAAGCCAACAAAATATGCAGCTTCAGTCTATATAGGCAGCTAATAATTTATATATCTTCTAAATTATTATATTATTATATGATGGTTGATTAGCTACTTGCGGACCGCCCGCCGTCGTTATACGTGGGTAGTTTGACGGGACAGGGCTCTTTACATTTTTTTATTTCTTTTTTTCTTATTTATTTTACTTTTTATTTTTACACTGTCCATTTAAAAAACATAAATAAATTGTGTCACTTTTATTCCTATTAAAATGAATGTATAAACATCCCTTGTAATTGAAAAAAACGCATGACAGGACCTCTTTAATGCGAGATCTGGGGGTCAAAAAAGACCTCAGATCTCACATTTACACTTAAAGTGGAGTTCCACCCACTTTTACAACTCTTCAGCATCCCTCACTAAACTGTGCACTGTAAATAATTATTTTATTATTTTATATATTTCATATATTTTAAAATTTTTTTCTCAGCACTTACTGTATATCTGCTGTATTCATTTTACACTTCCTCCTCCCTGGCCGTGGCCCATCGCATCATTTCCTGTTTGCAATGCCTTCTGGGAAGGGGCGGCAACTTCCTCTGGCACTGCCGTTGCTATGGAAACCTGACCCGAAACCTCTTACAGTGCTTGTGCTGCACTGAGCATGTGCGAGATCTGCAAGAATGAGATCCAGGAAGAAATACAGTCTGGCTTCAGATGCCCACACTTAAGATGGCCACGGCTGTAAGTTTATAAAATAACAAACTACTGCTATAAACTAACAAAACAGACCTTAGTTTACAGACTAACTTTACTAGAATACATTAAGCTTGTGTATTATAGGGGTATTTTTATTTAAAAAGTATAATTTCGGCTGGTGTTCTGCCATATACTGTGCTCCTATCGGATAGTGTCCGCTCCGTACTGCGCAGGCGCAGCGCTTGCGCAGTACGGAGCAGAAGGAGATGCCGAAAATGTCCGAAGTTGATCAGCTGACCATCAGCTGTACACGGCGCTTCGGCAGTTCTTAGCGATGGCTGTGTAAGAGGGCCCCTCGCGGGCTCGCTTCGCTCGCCACGCTTCGGGCACGGCCTCGCTGCGCTCGGCAACTATTTATTCTCACTCTATGTCCACTTGGATAGTAGGGAATGAACCTGGACATAGGGTGAGAATAAAAGCGCAGGCGCCGTGTACAGCTGATGATCGCCTGTTAAACTTCGGAGACTTTTGGCGTCTCGTTTGTCCTCTGTACTGCGCCTGCGCAGTACAGGGAGGACACTATATGATAGGGGACTGTATTTGACAAGACACCGGAACACCACTTTAAAAAGTATAATTTCGGAACACCACTTTAAATGCAATAAAAAAAAATAAAAAATTCCCCTTTAAGACCATTGGGCAGAAGTGACATTTGACGTTACTTCCGTCATCCAATGTTATGGAGCTGAGCGGGGTCCATCTTTCCCTCACTTGGCTCCATGTCTCAGAGGGGAGAGGACCCGATCGTCTTTGCCGCTAACGACGGCGTAAGTGGCGGAGATTACTTTTATTCACTTTTACCGGGGGCAGGAGAGGTACACCCCCCCCCCCCCGCTGCGCTCCGGTCGTCTCCGCCGATTACCACATCCGTCGGTAGCGGCGAAGCCGATCGGGTCCTCTCCCTTCTGAGACATGGAGCCAAGTGAGGGAGAGATGGACCCCGCTCGGCTCCATAACTTTGGATGTTGGAAGCAAAGGGAATTTTTTTTTTTTTTTAAAGACATTTATTTATTTATTTTATTGCATTTAAGTGTAAATATGAGATCTGAGGTCTTTTTGACCCCGGATCGCACATTTAAGAGGTCCTGTCATGCTTTTTTTCTAATACAAAGGATATTTCCATTCCTTGTAATAGGAATAAAAGTGACCCCAAATATATATATTTTTTTAAATGGACAGTGTAAAAATAAAAAATTAAAAAGTAAAATAAATAAGAAAAAAATAAATTAAAAAATTGAAAGCGCCCCGTCCCGCCGTGCTCGCACGCAGAAGTGAACGCATACGTAAGTTGCGCCCGCATATGAAAACGGTGTTTAAACCACACATGTGAGGTATCGCCGCTATCGTTAGAGCGAGCGCAACAATTCTGGCACTACATCTCCTCTGTAACTCAAAACTGGTAACCTGTAGACATTTTTTAAACATCGCCTATGGAGATTTTTAAGGGTCAAAATTTGTCGCCATTTCACGAGCGGGCGCAATTTTGAAGCGTGACATGTTGGGTATCAATTTACTCAGCGTAACATTACCTTTCACAATATATATATATATATATATATATATATAAAAAAAAATGGCTAACTTTACTGTTGTCTTATTTTTTTTATTCCAAAAGGTGTATTTTTTCCCCAAAAAATTGCGCTTGCAAGACCGCTGCGCAAATACGATGTGACATAAAGTATTGCACCAACTGCCATTTTATTCTCTAGGGTGTCGGAAAAAATATATATATAATGTTTGGGGGTTCTAAGTAATTTTTTTAGTAAAAAAAAATAAAAAATGATTTAACTTGTAAACACCACGTTTGATAAATAGGCCTGGTCCTCAAATAGTTAAATTCAGATAGTTTCAATTTTTCAAGTCTGCATGTCTCATTATACAGCAACATCATCCATTTTTAAAAAAATGTCAACCATTTATCATTATAAAGCAACCCCCTGAGCTTCAGTCCAATATCTGGGACGATGTCATCAGTTTGCTGCACGTAGGAGGAAGCATTTCCTCAGTCTCTTCTCCCCCAGTGATCACGCTGTCTGTACATTGCAACTTTGTAACAAATCAAAAGGTGAGAGGCTGCAGCTTGGTCCGATAAAAGTTCCAAAGCGAATCTGTCAGCAAGTCGCAGCCAATGAATCATGGCTGGGACCTGCTGATCGGCTGTGTTCAATCACAGCCCAGAGCTCTGTGCTCACAAACAACACAGGGCTCTGTACAGAGAGAACGATTTCTGCTTCTTATCCCTAAAAGCAGCACACGATACACACATTACATATGCAACCCCTTGATTACCCAAGATGTTAACCCCTTCACAGCCAATGTCCTTAGTACAGTACAGTCTCAGCGTATATTATTATTACTGATCAATGTGTTAGTGTCTCTGGTGAGGTCAGTGGCAACTAATCAGTCCCCTCCCCGCGTCAGTTAGTGTCAGATTACTCGCCGCACTATCGTCCCATTATAAGTCGCTGATTACCGCCATAAGTAGTATAAAAAGATGAACACTTGTTGGGAGTTTTTTTGCCTAAATTTATGAAGAAATTCGATTTTTTTAAAATATTGGATATGTTTTAAAGCAGCAAGTAAAATTTATTGGTTTTTTTTGGTCTTTTTTGTTTATATTGCAAAAAAAAAATTAAAAAAACACCTAAAGAAAGCTCTATTTTGTGTAAAAAAAAAAAATGATATCAATTTTGTTTGGATACAGGGTTGCATGACCGCGCAATTACCAGTTGAAGCGGAACTTTACCCATAACAACTTGATTAAAAATAATGTTCTGTAGCAAGGAACATACATTGTGCATTAAAAATAATAATAATAATAATAATAATAATTATGCTATCAAAATTAGTGTGTGCTGTAAACTACCTCCAGCACTGCTCCTGTTTCTTCTTGCCGGAGGCCGCCATGTTGCTGAAGCCCAGAGCCCCTGAGCAGCAGTAAATCATAAAGCGATACTAAACCCATTAAGCGATTTACTCAATTTAACTGTTTCATTCCTGGAATGCCTGGAATGTAACTGTGAGCCCCCCCCCCCCGTTCACATTGGGTCGATGTGAAATGCGATTTGACATTTCAAATTGAATGCCAAAACGGAGCCTATTGCCAGCAACGGCACCGTCCGAATCGGCGCGACGCCGCACCGATTCCTAAAAGTAGTTCCTGCCCTACTTTTGGCGATTTGGGGGGTGATTTCAATAGACACCTGTGCATGAACCCGTACAGATGTCTGTCAAATGCCCCCCCCCCCCCGAAATCGGACTGAAATGCCGGTTTGAAATTGTGCAAATTCAGCTGAACTCGCACAATTTCAAACCCGCATTCAGCGTGAACCTAGGCTTACATGTGCTTGTGTCCTCAACCAAACTGTCAAACCATCAAATGACGGGTATCATGATCACATGTGCAGCACCATGGCAGTTGCAGATCAAACAGAAGCAGGTTCCTTGGCTGTAAAGGATAGGAGGGCTTAAAGGGGTGTTCCGACCTTTTTTTTTTTTTTTTTAAAGTCAGCAGCTACAAACACTGTAGCTGCTGACTTTTAATAAGGACACTTACCTGTCCAGTGAGCCCGCGATGTCAGCCCCCCCCCCGAGGCCAATCCGTCCACCGGATCGGCTGCCGGCGCCGCCATCCTAACTAAGAGAAACAGGCAGTGGAGCCTTGCGGCTTCACTGCCTGTTTCCTACTGCGCATGCGCGAGCCGCGCGCCGCTTTGTGAATGGCCCCGTTGTTTCCTGGGACACACAGATGTCTCAGAAGACAATGGGGCCGCTCGCCGAGGAGGAGGAATTGAAGAAACCGTGCCGCGGAATAGGAAGAGGCAGATTAGGAAGACTACCTAGCAACAGGAGTTTCTGGTGCGTAAAAAAAAAAATATTTTTTCTAATTTTTTTTTTTATATATTTTTTTAAGAATGTTAATGTATTTTTTTTTTTTTTAGGGTGGCCTTCCATTTTAAGGCAGATCAACCTCTACAAACTCGGCAGTGCCTAAAAGTTCCTTAAAAAGGAGAGCAACTGAGCATGTGCAGAGCAGGATGATACAGTGTATTTAAACAGTATAGACACTTATTTTTAATGTTTTACATATCTATACCTGCAAAAGGGTCCAGCCTGACATGATTTAGCAGGACTTCATTTTCTGATTAACCACTTGCCGACCAGCCGCAGTAGTTTTACTGCGGAAGAATGGCACGGCTGGGCGAAATTACGTTATGTATCACAGAAAAATAATAATAAAAATGCTATAAATATATCCCCTATTTTGTAGACGCTATAAGTTTTGCGCAAACCAATCAATATACGCTTATTGCTATTTTTATTACTAAAACTATATAGAAGAATACATATCGGCCTAAACTGAAAAAAATGTTTTTTATGTATTTTTGGGGGATATTTATTATAGCAAAAAGTACAAAATATTGTGTTTACTTTTCAAAATTGTCGCAAAAAAATAAAAACCGCTGAGATGATCAAATACCACCAAAGGAAAGCTCTATTTGTGGAAAAAAAGGGCGTTAATTTTTTTTGGGTACAGCGTCGCACGACCGCGCAATTGTCAGTTAAAGCAACGCGGTGCCCAATCGCAAAAAATGGCCCGATCATTCAGCAGCCAAATCTTCTGGGGCTGAAGCGGTTAAAGTTCCACTTTAAAGTAGCACAGTGCTGAATAGCAACGAATAGCCTGGTCATGAAGGGGGTAAAACCTTCTGGAGCTGAAGTGGTTAATATTGAATTAACAACTTAACTGAAGTGTAATTCTCAAGAAGTTTTGAATAAAATTGCATTTTGCTTCATTTGCGTTTTTTTTCACTCGCTGTAAAGCCGCAACTTACCGGAGCGGTAAATTCCACAGGAGGGGGATACAGAATTTGGATTGTATATAAATTCATCATTTTTTTGCCTAAATCAGCTGGCGGTTTTGCGAACGTCAGCAATCGGCTGTCCCTGCGTTCCTCTCCGTGACGCGGGCCTGGCGTCACCTGTGTTTATCCGCAATGTTTTCACTTTGGCTCCATGACATGAAAACTTTCGGAGGCCCCCGTGTCACCTCGCTGTCCACCAGATCCCCAGGGCCCTGTATACAGGATTAGGGGGCGGTAAACACGGACGCGGCACGGCTGACATTCCAGGACAATATTTGCAGGTTACGCGTGTTTTATAGCCCATGATTGGGTCGAAGCGTCGCCATGTTTTTACTGTTTGGTTATAACAAGACAAGTGGTGACTGCAGGACTTCAGTGTGATGAAATGAATGGATACATTGTCATCAAAATATAATAATATATTTATACAAATACAGATGATATACATTGTATATGTTATTATAATGAATGTATTACTATTATATACATTGTAGCCGTCATTTGTACACAACTCTTCAATTTATTTATTTTTTATATCATATCATTATCTAGTTGGTTCATAATATATAGAGCGCATCTTTCTTTTTGATTCTTTTATACGATTTTCTATATTTTTAGCGTACTTTACCCACTTGGTGACCCGACCACAGTACATTTACTGCAGCAGGGCAGCCTGTACTGGCACCATGACATACCCGTACGTTGCGGCTTACTTGCAGGATCTGAGCACGCGCCCCTCCGCCCACCAGCTCTGCTGTGATTGGAGGCAGCGAGACTTGCATACACACGATGAGATTATCGGACGAATGATCATCCATTTTTTTTTTTTTTTTGCATGCTAATCTCAGATCGAATCTGATGAGTTTACTAAAGTCACGAAAATTTGCGTACGACAGAATACAAATTCGGAATGTCATGTGTTGTAATGCATTTTTCGAATGACAGCTGTACCGATTAAATGAAAATCATTCGATCTGGCATCGTACGAAAACATTTTTCGTGCATGTCTGATCAAATAATATCGGATGAACTGTCCTGATCGGCTCTCGAAAGCTTTGTACTAACGATCCAATTATTGTATGATTGATCCAAAATTGGTATTTTTCGTACGATTTTCTGATCGTGTGTACCGGGCATTAGTCAGCAATGAATCATGGCCGGGACCTGCATATCTGCTGTGTCCAATCACAGCCCAGAGACCTATGTTGACAATCAATACAGGGCTCTTTACAGAGGGAACAATCACTCTGTTTTTTATCCCTGCAAAGCAGGGAAAAGAAACAGAGAGATATTTAGTAAAACGCAGCACACATTACATACATTATACATTGTTAGGCACGCATTTAACCCCTTGATCCCCCAAGATGTTAACCCCTTCCCAGCCAGTGTCATAAGTACAGTGACTGTGTATATTATTAGCACTGATTACTATATTCATGTCAGTTTCAGGAGAGACATCACCACTCTCCAGATATAGGGTTTATTTTACAGAAGTGGCATCACTGCTCTCCAGATAAAAGTTATATTATATGGGATTTATATCACCACTCTCCAGATATAAGATATATTTTAGAGGAGTGACATCACCACTCTTCATATATAAGATATACCATACAGGAGTGACATCACCGCTCTCCAGATATAAGATATACTATACAGGAGTGACATCACTGTTCTCCAGATATAAGGTTTATTTTACAGAAGTGACATTAAATTATACAGGAGTGACATCACCATTCTTCAGATATACAATATATTTTACAGGAGTGACATCACCGTTCTCTGGATATAAGATATATTATAGAGGAGTGACATCACCGCTCTCCAGACATAAGTTAAATTATACAGGAGTGACATCACTGTTCTTCAGATATTCAATATATATTATACAGGAGTGACATCACCGCTCTCTGGATATAAGATATATTATAGAGTGACATCACTACTCTCCAGATATAAGATATATTATAGAGTGACATCACTACTCTCCAGATATAAGATATATTATACAGGCGTGACATCACCGCTCTCCAGATATAGGGGTTTATTTTACAGAAGTGACATTATTGCTCTCCAGATAAAAGTTTTATTATATGGGAGTGATATCACTGCTCTCCAGATATAAGATATATTATACAGGAGTGACATCACCACTCTCCAGATATAAGATATATTATACAGGCGTGACATCACCACTCTCCAGATATAAGTTTAATTATAGAGTGACATCACTGCTCTCCAGATATAAGTTATATTATACAGGAGTGACATCACCGCTCTCCAGATATAAGATATATTATACAGAGTGACATCACCACTCTCCAGATAGAAGTTATATTATACAGGAGTGACATCACTGCTCTCCAGATATAAGATATATTATACAGGAGTGACATCACCACTCTCCAGATATAAGATATATTATACAGGCGTGACATCACCACTCTCCAGATATAAGTTTAATTATAGAGTGACATCACTGCTCTCCAGATATAAGTTATATTATACAGGAGTGACATCACCGCTCTCCAGATATAAGATATATTATACAGGAGTGATATCACCACTCTCCATATATAAGATATATTATACAGGAGTGACATCACCATTCTTTGGATATGTTATATTTCTATAAGATATATTTTGTTATATAATATATTATAATTGTTATATAATACAGACTACCACATAAAATAAATGGTCACATGTTTTGTGGTTTGAAGCCAACCTGAGTCTTTGTGCCAGTTGGACATTTTGACTTTCACTTGCTAGACATCCGGTCAGTCCGGCGTCACTGGAGAGGGCTCCACGTTCCCCCCTGACAATCTGTGAGGGTGAGAACACCCAGAATGCTCCACATGGCGGATGATGGGTTCTGGAACCAATTTATAAAGATCTTTTCCCTGTCTTCGGAGGATGTGTACTTTGGCTCCAGTCCAGGATCACTCACTACAAGCCCATTAGGCTCAGATCCAAACTCCTTGGCACCGGCTTCTCTTTAAACGTGAGGATCAGCAGCCATGGAAAGTATCTCTATGAAGCCTGGAACTCCACCACCCAGATATATTTCCACCGCTGACCTTCATAGGACAGGTTCTTCCTCAGAAAAGGGACTGGAGGACTCAGGAAAGGGCTGGAGATGAGATGGCTTCTACGGGGCGAATCCAGACTAAGGGCTCACTCTCACGTGCGGCAGCCCTTACCGCCTCCCTGAAAAGTGATCTGCGATGGATGACTTTTCAGAGGGGTTTGGCAGTGTTAACCATAAAAAGGCTGAACCACCGTGCTGCAACCTCGTGCATTGCATGGCGGTTGCGACCCAGCCCCAATACACCTAAATGGGTCATGTTTGGTAATGGTACCATTGGTCGAATGCGACATGCGGTTCAGCCTAGGTTCACACTGTGAACCGCACAGGAATGTGCAAATCACATGCGATTCATTTTGGGTGGCTCAAATCGCACCGCAACCGCATTAACCACTTGACCTCCGAATGATTTACCCCCCGTCCTGACCAGGCCATTTTTTGCGATACGGCACTGCGTTACCTTAACTGACAATTGCGCTGTCTGTACCCAAATAAAATTGATGTCCTTTTTTTTTTTTTTCCACAAATAGAGCTTTCTTTTGGTGACTTTTGATTACTTCCGTTTTTTTAAATTTTTTTTGCGCGATAAACAAAAAAAGGCCGACAATTCTGAAAAAAGTTAATAATAATTTCTGCTATAAAACATATCAAATAAAAAAAAATTTAAAATCTAATTTCTTCATACATTTTTGTATGCTACATATATTTGGTAAATAAAATCGCAATAAGCGTATATGGATTGGTTTGCACAAAAGTCATAGCGTCTACAAACTATGGGATATATTTATGGAATTTTTATTTATTTTTACTAGTAACGGTGGCGATCAGCGACTTATAGCTGGACTGCGATTTTGCGACGGACAAATGGGGCACTAACTGACACTTTTTTGGGGACCAGTGACAATCATACGGGGATCAGTGCTAAAAATTATGCACTGTCACTGTACTAATGACACTGGCTGGGAAGGGGTTACTCTGCGAAGGGTTAACTGTGTGCCTAGTCAGTGCTTGTGTACTGTGGAGGAGGTGCTTTTACTAGGGGAAGACTCTGATCCATGTCCCTGCTTTGCTGGAACACAGGCTCAACGCCTTCCCTACTGACAGAACGGCGATCTGCCTTGCTTACATAGGCAGAGCGCCACTCTGGCTCTCTGCCTAATGACCGGCTGGTGCCGGCAGACATTGGGAGCGGGTCGCCAGCGGCGCGCATGCACACCCCAGACCCGGAAGTGCAGGATCATGTAACTAGGTACGTGATCCTGCGCAGCGGAGCACCTTGCTGCCGTGTATGTATGTTATACGGTCGCCAAACGGTTAAAAAAGTGCAGGCAGCTTTTTTAAAATTTGCACTGGAACAGGATGGCATGGGTGTTTATACCCATGCCAAAAAAAGAGCGACAATTTTGAAAAAAAAAGCATTATTTTTTACTTTTTGCTGTAATAAATATCCCCAAAAATATATAAAAAAACATTTTTTTCCCCTCAGTTTAGGCCGATAAGTATTCTTCTACATATTTTTGGTAAAAAAAAATCGCAAAAAGCATTTATTGATTGGTTTGCGCAAAAGTTATAGCGTCTACAAAATAGGGGATAGTTTTATGGCATTTTTATAAATTTTTTTTTTTTTTACTAGTAATAGCGGCAATTTTTATCTTGACTGCAACATTATGGCGGACACATCGGACACTTTTGGCGCTATTTTGGGACCATTCACATTTATACAGCGGTCAGTGTGATTAAAAATGCATTGATTACTGTGTAAATGTGACTGGCAGTGAAGGGGTTAACCAGGAGGGGGCGCTGTAGGGGTTAAGTGTGTCCTGGGGAGTGATTCTAACTGTAGGGGGGATGGGCTACATGTGACACGACACTGATCACTGCTCCCGATCACAGGGAGCTGTGATCAGTGTCAGTGTCATTAGGCAGAATGGGGAAATGCTTGTGTACATCAGCATTTCCCCGTACTTCCTCTCCGTGAGATAATCGCTGGTATCCCCGCTGACATCGAGTCCACGGGACCCGCGATCACACTTACGGAGCTCGTGGTAGGGTCGCGCATGCGCCGGCGCGCACGCGACCACACGGCGGCAAATTTAAAGGAACGTACCTGTACGCCCATTTGACTGTCTGTGCCATTCTGCCGACGTAAATGTCCATGCGGCGGTCGGCAAGCGGTTAAAGTGTTAATAAACCCACAACAGTAAAATCTGTCTGTATATGCAGTAAAGCATGCTTGTTATACTCACTGTGGAATCAATGGGTTAATCCTCCGCATTGTGTAAAAAGGCTGTTTAATCCTGTCTTCTCTGATCCTCCCCTTCTTCCACTGTCCCCAATCTATCTGATGATAGAATGGAGCCTTGGGGGCAAGCTGCACACCCTCAGTTTGGTGTGTATTGCTAGATTGTTTTTTTTTTCTTCTTCGGAGAGTGCATGTAATCAGCACAGGGCCAATCAGTACTGTCCAGACAGAGGGTCAGGGGTCCTGCAGACTTAAAGGACAGTCTGAGCAGAATGCAAATTCCTCCTACAAGCTTTAACCAGGCACTGATAGAAGTCACAAGACTGCTATATACTGCTGATGACAAAAGGTGTTTAGCAGTTTATACACTGCTCAAAAAAATGAAAGGAACACTTTTTAATCAGAGTATAGCATCAAGGCAATTAAACTACCGGGATATAGATCTGTTCAGTCAAGTAGCAGAGGGGGGGGGGTTTTAATCGGTTTCAGCTGCTTTGGTGTTAATGAAACTAACAATAGGTGCACTAGATGAGCAACAAGGAGACGACCTCCAAAACAGGAATGGTTTTACAGGTGGAGGCCACTGACATTTTTTTCCCTACTCATCTTTTCTGACTGTTTTTCACTAGTTTTGTATTTGACTAGGGTCAGTGTCATTACCGGTAGGCGATACCTGGACCCTATAGAGGTTGCACAGGCAGTCCAACTCCTCCAGGATGGCACATCAATATGTGACATTGCCAGAAGGTTTGCTGTGTCTCCCAGCACAGTCAGGAGACAGGCAGATACTCTAGGAGAGCTGGACAGGACCGTAGAAAGTCCTTAACCCATCAGCAGGACCGGTATCTGCTCCTTTGTGGAAGGAGGAACAGGATGAGCTTTGCCAGAGCCCTACAAAATGACCTCCAGCAGGCCACTGGTGTGAATGTCTCTGGCCAAACAATCAGAAAGAAACTTCATGAGGGTGGCCTAAAAGCCGACGTCCTCTAGTGGGCCCTGTGCTCACTGCCCGGCACCATGGAGCTTGATTGGCATTTTCCAGTGAACACCAGAATTGGCAGGTCCACCACTGGTGCCCTGTGCTTTTCACAGATGAGAGCAGGTTCACCCTGAGCACATGTGACGGACATGAAAGGGTCTGGAGAAGCCATGGAGAACGTTCTGCTGTCTATAACATTGTTCAGCATGATCCGTTTGGTGGTGGGTCAGTGATGGTCTGGGGAGGCATATCCATAGAGGGACGCACAGACCTCTACAGGCTAGACAATGGCACCCTGACTGCCATTAGGTATCAGGATGGAATCCTTGGACCCATAGTCAGACCCTACACTGGTGCAGTGGGTCCTGGGTTCCTCCTGGTGCACGACAATGCCCGGTCTCATGTGACGAGAGTATGCAGCCAGTTCCTGGAGGATGAACGAATTGATACCATTGAATGGTCCCAATGCTCACCTGACCTAAATCCAATAGAACACCTCTAGGAACATTATGTTTCGGTCAATCTGACGCCGCCAGGTTGCACCTCAGTCTGTTCAGGAGCTCAGTGATGCCCTGGTCCAGATCTGGGAGGAAATACCCCAGGACACCATCCATTATCTCATTAGGATCATGCCCTGACAAAATACAAGCAGGTGGGGGCCATACAAAGTACTGAGGACCATTTTGAGTTGTTGCAATGAAATTTTAGCGCAATGGACTAGCCTGCTCCATCATTTTTTCACTTTGATTTTCAGGGTGTCTTTGAATTCAGTCCTCTGTAGGTTGATAATTTTCATTTCCATCAAACAATGTGCCATCCTTTCATTCCTAACACATTACCCCGTCCATATCAGTATAGATATCCAGCGTGACATTTTTCTCTATTGAGATCTGATGTGTTTTCAAAGTGTTACTTTCTTTTTTTTTTTTAGTACATTTTTTGTACTAAAACTATTGCATTTCCATGTTCTGTGTACGGTGGGAGACCAGATATAGTGAATTCAGGGTCCGGGGTTTATTAACACTTTAAAGACTTGGGATCAGATATATTTTACATGTTTGTATACTACGTCATGTGTCAGTGTAATCCTTCCATTTATTTATTACCTCTCACAGAGATCACAGTACTGCCTTTATCTGCTTTTCTCCCCAGAAAGACGGAGCCATCTTTGTTCAGGCATACCTCCCAACTTTTTGAGATGGGAATGAGGGACACCTATCACCAAAAGTATGCAGGCATAGGACACGCCCCTTGCCACGCCCCCTTAAAGGAGAATTGTACAAAAAAAAACAAGATTGGTTAAACCCACAAGTGCTTTTTTACCACTACTATTCCTTTATATTGGCTTTTGGAATTTACAAATGCAGCAATTTAGAAATCAGATGAAAGGTTTAGCACTGGAAAACACTTTTTAATAGATAAAATGTGCATTTTATACACATCTATATAGATCAGTCCAAAATGAGAGACAAATGAGGAGGAATGAGGGACAGAGGGACATTGCTCCAAATCAGGGACAGTCCCTCGAAATCAGGGACAGTTGGGAGCTATGGTTCAGGCATTACCCAAGGTCACCATCTACTTCCCTGTGACTTGCTACAAATTTGCAGTCTGCTCACTGGGGTAGGGGAGACTGAGGAAATGCTTCCTCCTGCCTGCAGCAGACTGATGACATCATCTCAGCCTCAGCAACAGCACTGGACTGGAGCTCAAGGAGGGATTTGCTATTAGATTTTCTTAAAACTGATCCTGCTGCGGTATATTGTGACATGCCAGGAATTTATTCCTGGAGACTTGTAAAGTTAATGATAGGTAAGATATCAAGTCTACGGATCATGGAAATTGCAGGAAGAGTTGAATGGAAAATAAGATTAGAGCCGGTGTTTTCAGTGAAATATTGTACAGTGCGTTGTCTCGTCCTTTGCACGCTGTTCTTGTTGATTGTAGACAGAGCAACCTCCGGCGGAATTCATGATGGTGCAAAATTTGACAGATAAATCACCGTTATGAAACCTGCAACTTGTACAGAATCTTTTTTTCAGGCATATTTCTGCTCTAGAAATAGAACAGAGGAAAATTCCTGGCCCGTCTAAATGTACAGGAAAGTATTCGACCGCAACCTAAGAAAATAACGATACAGAACACATTCTAAAATCTCTGTTCTTTAAAGGGTCAGTCCTCAGATAGATGATATTTCAGGTACAGGTGGAGTCTGGTCTGCTGGCTTCTCTGGGTTTTTGGTGAACTTCCGGCTTTCCCTTCAGCCTTGCACAGTTGTACCGGCTCCTCTCCTGGACTGAAATTGATTACTCTGATTTCATCGCACACTGTGAGCTTCTCATAGCGTCCGGTTCTTTTGCCGAAAGTGGGAGCTAATACCTGGATTTGTCAGGTATTTGCTCCCCCCTAAAAGGTGCCAAATGTGACACCAGAGGAGGGGAGGACTCCGATCAGTGGAAGTTCCATTTTTGGGGGGTCCAAGAATATCCCCTTCATCGGGCTAGCAATAGGAAACAATGTATCAGGACTGAATAATGACTAGACCTTGAATAGTATTCTACCTAGTGTGAGGATCTTCTTCTTCTCTTCCCTTTGACCCTTACTGGAATAAACTTGCATGTGGACTATTGAATAGTGGGCAGTAAAAAGAGTAGTTAATGCGTTTTGGAGGTTTAAGAAAATCCCCATTTATTGGGGCTTGCAAAATGGAAACAATGTATTAGGACTGAATAATAACTGGACCTTGAATAGTATTAAATTCAGTGTGATAATCTTCTTCTTCTTCTTCTTCTTCTTCTACTTCTTCTTCTTCTTCTTCTTCTTCTTCTTCTTCTCCTTCTCCTTCTCCTTCGTTCATCTTCCTTCTTTCTTTTTCTTTCTCTTTTCACCCTTCTTCTTTTGTGTTCTTTTTTCCTCTTTCTTCTACTTTCATCTTCCTTCTTCCTCTATCTTCATCTTCTTCTTCTTCTTCTTCTTCTTCTTCTTCTTCTTCTTCCATCTTCGTTATTCCTTCGTTATTCTTCTTTCATCCTTCTTACTTCTTCTATGTTCGTATTATTTCTTCTTTCTTCCTTCTTACTTCTTCTATGTTTGTATTATTTCTTCTTTCTTCCTTCTTCTTCTATTTTTGTCTTCTTTCTTCTTTCTTCCTTCTTCTTCTATTTTTGTCTTCTTTCTTCCTACTGCCTCTATTTTCTCCTTCTTTCTACTACTTTCTTCCTTCTTCTTTCTTCCTTTTTCTTTCTTATTCTTCTTTCTTCATTCTTCTACACATCCCCTTCTTTCTTCCTTCTTCTATGCTCCCTTTTCTTTCTTCCTTCTTCTTCTCAATTTTCTTATACTTCTTTTTTTCTTCCTCTATCTTTTTTTTTGTTCTTCCCTTTGATCCTTGCTGGAATAAAATTGCATCAGTGCTATTGAACTTTCGTTCTTCTTGTTTTCCATACCAATGAATAGGCAGCTTAAACGCAACACACATTAATAAGCATGTGCTGACACACCATACAAGAGTGAATGAGCCTCAACATGTCCAGATGTCCAAGTCAGTCCATCGATCCGTGTTCCAGCAGATGACCCCCACAGAAGAGAAGATCTGGGCTCTTCTACACATTTCTAGTAGAGTTGTTTTTAAGTGTTGCACCGGCTCTGCATAGAATATGGAATAGGTTGGCCGTGACTCATGACGATCCTTATCTAGCATCATGGAGCTTCCAGCAAAGGACATCCTGATGAAGGAGCCTGGAATGCCGCTCTGATGGCAGCCATGTCTGTCTTAAAATTTCCTTCAAATTTTTTTTGGACTCTCAGCCATCCAGGCAGCAGATCAGAGGCAGCGGCTGCCTTTTAAGATGATGGCAACTTGCGTATATCAATAAACCGCTTGCCTCATCGAGCGGAAGAGGGCCCAATGCCTTCTCAATCATATGTGGCATTTGTATACATTACAGGGTTCAGATCTTCCGCAGCTTCCTGCGTTTCTTTTCATGAGTCTCTCCGACGCAATCAGAGGGCATCTGCGGTGGTATTGTATTGTGCGACAACAAACAGTCCTCCGCAGGAAGGTGCATGTGGCAGCTACTAAGGGAAGGGCCAGGGATGACAGCGACATGATATATTAATTATTTAATTTAATTATTCTGGCAGATGCTTCAAAAGTCAAGATGAAGTCACCAAGTCACAAAGGCCAACCGTTTCATTGGCTGAAGAATATTGTTATGACTGGATGCAAGGTTAAGTGTGTCCAAAAATAATACGTAAGGAATGGCTAACTAGGGTGGACTCTAATGTGGCCTCATCGGTCTGGTCTTGTGATACTGGTGTTCTGGGCTCAAAACCTCCCTAAGACACTCTCAATGCATGGAGTCTGTGCATTCCCCCCATGTTTGTTGGGTTTCCTCCAACTGATAGAGTTTTCACCTACAATTTACAAAGGATAAGTTAAACTGGACCTCTTAGTACATTTACACGTCTGCATTAAAACATTTCCCACAATAACTTTTCAGATACGCTCAACTTTGCTCACTTTGCTACCCTAAGCTCCTACCAGTGACTTTGCCTGAGCTGAGATGATGCCATCAGTCTGCTGCAGGCAGAATGAACATTTCCTCAGTCTTCTCTCCTCCGGTAATCAGACTGCAACACTGTAGCAAGTCACAAGGTGAGAAGCTGAAGCAGGGGCTGATTCCCCATATGCCCCCAGCACAAATCCACCCCCCCGTAAAAAAAAAAAAATTCCTCCCTCCTAGTACAAATCCTCTACTCCTCAAATTTCCCCTCTGAGCACAAACCTCTCCCCCCACTTCAAATCCCCCCCCCCCCCCCAGCACAAAGTCTCCCCAACCCCCCATCCTAGCACAAATCCTCTACATTTTTCACTCCTAGCACAAATACCCCAATCATCCCTGCTAGCACAAATCCCCCCCCCAAAAAAAATCCCCTCCTACCATATTACATTTTCTAGTGCAAACCCTCCAAAATCCCCCCTCCTAGTACAAATCTTCTTCCCCCATCCCCTCTCCCAACGCAAATCCCCTCAAATCCCGACTCCTTACACACCTCCCCAAATTTCCCCTCCTAGAACAATTCCTATCCCCTGCCACCCCCCAAATTCCCTCTCCCAACACAAATCCCCTCCCCCTAAATTCCTTGTGGTGCCCCCCCCCCCCAGCTGCCCCTCCTGCCCACCCCTTGTCCTGGCCCTGCCCTGGATGATGCCTGAACAAAAATAGTGCTGTCCTTCTAGAGAAAAGTCTAGTTCATACTGCCCAGCCTTGCATCTCACAATCTCACAGACCTGTGATCTACTTCTTAAACAGTGGTGGAACTACCTGGGTTGCAAAGGTCGCACTTGCAACTTGGCCCCGGGGGGCCCCAAGATTGCAGCAAGGGGGCCCGTTGCAGAACATGTGAAAGAGTCCTGCTGTGGGATCGTAAGGCTCAGCTCACAATGCTGCCACCCCAAAGTTGTGCGCCTTGCTTATGATTTCTTTACGACTTTCTTGCAACTTTTGTGATTTAACATTGCAGTCTATGGCACTCAAATCGTGCCAAAGTCATAGAAAAGTAGTGCAGAAACCTTTTTTTTTTGCCATTTGAGTCACAATGATTAAGAGGGCACCCTCTTTGACTTGTCATGCAACAAATGCCGTCCCTGCCGTACGATTGTTCTCTGGTTGTGGTTGTTGGTTGGCCTCTCCCCCTCAGCTCCCATGCTACACATCTGTTGCTGCCGCCCCCTTGGGGAACCCAGTCATGGGCACTCTGGCTTTGTCAATTGGTGAGTATGGGGTGCTTCACCTCTGGCCCCTTCTACCAGTTGCTTTTAACATCCTTCACTGTGTCACATATTTCTCTGTTTACTTAGATACATAATACACGCATCTACCCCTGAGGAAGCGAGCTATGCTCTCACAAAACGCGTCGGGTCTCTTGATGCCAGTGCCTATTGTATGACATTTATGTATCAAAGATATTTTTACTATTCTCATTATGTGCAATGTTGTTGGCTTAGCAATTGTTTACATTACCCATGTATGTATGTCATTCCTTGAATAAATATTTATACTGTATTTACTTCTACTACTCAATGACTGACTGTGCTCACCTCATTTAAAATCCCAGGGTGACTTCCTGTATATATTTGCTATGTTTAGGGATGGAGGTGTGTCACTGGTGACACCGGGCCTTTATCTCTTTCAAGTCACATGATAAGTCACAACAGTGTGAACCCAGGATGGAAGTAAAGGGCCCTGAGATCAGTGGGAGGGGCCCCAAGCCCAGATGGGGGGCCCCAGAATCAGAGGACACGCCCCCCCGGGACAAATAGAAAGGGCTCCAGTGGTCAGTGAGGCCCTTCATGCATGGTTTCTTGCACCGGGGCCCTGAAGGTTCTAGTTCCCACTTCTGAAATCTCTTTTTTGGGGTGAATCTCATATTTTTTAGGTTTCCTGAACAAGCTGATAATGAATTCTGATTTGCCATGTGTATCTAATTTTAGCTGACTTTTAAGTATGGGGTCCCTTATGGTGGCCCTAGTGGTTTGAATGATATCATTTATTATTATTATTGTGCTATGTACTTTAAAACTGATGTTTACAGACATTTATAGGTGCATCTACTCCTGAGGAAGTGAGCGGTGACTCATGAAACGTCAAGTTTTTAGAATGCATTTTGCTATCTCGTTATGTATTGATATTTGGAATTTTTAAATCATGTATGATATGTATTGCTATGGAACCAACATAAATCAGCTTGGTATTATTTTATTTGTGTTCTATTTAATGTGATGAGAATTGTATTCATTCATCAATAAATATGTCTACCATGTATTTAGTGGCTGTGTGTGCTGCACCTCATTTAAAGTCCCAGGGCAAACTCATATTTTTTTACAGTTATGTACACTATATTGTCAAAAGTATTGGGACACCTGCCTTTACACACACACATGAACTTTAATGGCATCCCAATCTTAGTCCATAGGGTTCAATATTGAGTTGGCCGACCCTTTGCAACTATAACAGCTTCAACTTTTCTGGAAAGGCTGTCCACAAGGTTTAGGAGTGTGTCTATGGGAATGTTTGACCATTCTTCCAGAAGAGCATTTGTGAGGTCAGGCGCCGATGTTGGACGAGAAGGCCTGGCTCACAGTCTCAGCTCTAATTCATCCCAAAGGTGTTCTATTGGGTTGAGCTCAGGACTCTGTTCAGGCCAGTCAAGTTCCTCCACCCCAAACTCACTCATCCATGTCTTTATGGACCTTGCTTTGTGCACTGGTCCAAATCATTTGGTGGAGGGGGGATTATGGTGTGGGGTTGTTTTTCAAGGGTTGGGCTTGACCCCTTAGTTCCAGTGAAGGATACTCTTAAGGCGTCAGCATACCAAGACATTTCGGACAATTTCATGCTCCCAACTTTGTGGGAACAGTTTGGGGATGGCCCCTTCCTGTTCCAACATGACTGCACACCAGTGCACAAAGCAAGGTCCATAAAGACATGGATGAGCAAGTTTGGGGTGGAGGACCTTGACTGGCCTGCACAGAGTCATGACCTCAACACGTTTGGGATGAATTAGAGCAGAGACTGTGAGCCAGGCCTTTTCGTCCACATCAGTGCCTGACCTCCCAAATGCGCTTCTGGAAGAATGGTCAAATATTCCCATAGA
Source organism: Lithobates clamitans (assembly GCA_037952925.1). Taxonomy (NCBI): domain Eukaryota; kingdom Metazoa; phylum Chordata; class Amphibia; order Anura; family Ranidae; genus Lithobates; species Lithobates clamitans. Next base: position 321,521 of record JBBGZY010001819.1, on the reverse strand, counting down.
CACACTCCTAAACCTTGTGGACGGCCTTCCCAGAAGAATTGAAGCTGTTATAGCTGTAAAGGGTGGGCCAACTCAATATTGAACCCTAGAGATTAAGACTAGGATGCCACTAAAGTTCATGTGCGCGAAGGGCAGGCGTCCCAATACTTTGGACAATATAGTGTATATTAGGGATGGAGGTGCACCACTGGTGGCACCAGACCACATAGTTTATTCTATTTATTTTTTGCTATAATGAAGCAGCGTGCAGCAACTGACCAGTAAAATTTTATTTTCCTAACATTTTTCTTACTATTTTTAAAAATAAGACTGCAAACACACGACAATGACAACATGGTGCTTAAGCTCTAATGTCATCCTAATAATAATTAATCTCTTAAGTAATAATCTTAATAAACCAAAAAATGGCTGTTTATCCATAAATTGTCAAATATAATAATAATAATGTGTTACTCACTATACTATAGATAAAAAACACTTGTCACAAAAAATGTGTTCAAACCTCAACGATATGTTTTTGAGTCTTTTGTACATCACACGATCAGTAAATAAACAAAGTGTATATTATGCATAATGACCATTATACTGTTTGCTCACTGGATTGTGACGTAACGCGTAGGGCGGAGCCGGGTGACGTCATATGCACAAACCGGAAGTGAGTGTCTGGGATCAAGTTGTGATACAGTTGATGTTACTCTATGACAGACTTTTTTAACCAGGGTGCCTTGAGGTTATTTCAGAGGTGCCTTAGCAAAATGCCTACAAATTGCCCCAAAATTGTATACAAGCACGTGAGTGGATGAAACCCGCCTTTCATTTTACACAAAGCCACAGGTTTTCATCGTACGCCATTACAACCTTCTAGCTGCCAACCTCCTAACAATCAATGGCATCATCAGTTGATAAGGAGGGTGTCAGTTGCCTGAATATCATCCTTGTTTGACTGACCCACCCATGCCTCCCTCCATCAGTCTCATTAGCTAAGTGATGGAGAAAAACTGAGAGAGAAGAGAAACACTGGAATACTAGTCATTACTAGTATTTGCTTTGGAAGAATAGATCACCTCTAACATTGGGTGTCCTACGTGTGTGGATGTTGCTGCATTATGTAAAAGTATTAGAATAGTTTTTACATTTTAGAATGGGGCACCTCAAGACTGTCCATAATTTTGAAGAGTACCTCAAAATTGTCCATAATTATGGAGGGTGCCTCGAGATTGTCCATAATTTTGGAGGGTGCCCTGAGATTGTCCATAATTTTGGAGGGTGCCCTAAGATTGTCCATAATTTTGGAGGGTGTCTCGAGATTATCCGAGGGTGTCTCGAGATTGTCCATAATTTTGGAGGGTGCCCTGAGATTTGGAGGGTGCCCTGAGAATGTCCATAATTGTGGAGGGTGCCTCGAGATTGTCTATAATTTTGGAGGGTGCCCTGAGATTGTTCATAATTTTGTGGGGTGCCTCGAGATTGTCCATAATTTTGGAGGGTGCCCTGAGATTGTCCATAATTTTGGAGGGTGCCTCAAGATTGTCTATAATTTTGGTGGGTGCCCTGAGATTGTCCATCATTTTGGAGGGTACCTTGAGATTGTCCATAATTTTGGAGGGTGCCTTGAGATTGTCTATAATTTTGGATGACAGTGCCCTGAGATTAACCATAATTTTGAAGGGTGCCTCAAAATTGTCCATAATTTTAAAGGTTTCCTTGACTGAAAAAAGGTTAAGAAATACTGCTCTATGATATGTAATACTGATTTTTAGACATTGTAAGTGCAATTTTAATAAAAGTAAGAAAATGTTTTAATACTACACTACACTATGGCTGTTCTTTTTACTTCTTGGGCCTATGATATTGAGTGTTTATGAATAGCGAAGCAGCTCAAACCCTCCAGAGATGTCCAAAAAGGATAAAGATGGCAATCTATTCTAGTGGATGTCCATCTGAGCACCGGTACAAGCGCTACGTGACCTAAAATTGTTGAAAGTGAGCACATTGCTTCAGAGATGTGGGCAGAATTCACTGCAAACAGTATAAGAGTCATCACGAATATTTGTTCCCAGACATTCACTACCGATTAGTGCATATGACATCATCCGGCTCCGCCCTACGCGCTACGTCACAACCCACGTTACTGTGCAAACAGTATAAGGGTCATTATGAATAATATGAACTTTGTTTATTTACCAACTGTGTGATGTACAAAAGACTCAAACACATATCACTGAGGTTTAAACACATTTATTGTAACAAATGTTTTTTTTTTTCTATATGAGTAACACATTATTATGATTTTATTTGATGATTTATGGTTAAGCAGCAAAGCATCTATTTTTTGGTTTATTTTTTATTTTTGCACACATGGGAACATATGATTGGTGCTAGAAGCAGCTTATAATACATAATAGTATTCACAACAGGTAGGTAGTGCAAGAGTGTATTTATTAATTTTTAATATTCTCCTAATTAATAATCTATTAACAAATTTCTGTCTGAACCTAAAACAATGGTTACAGATTTATTTATTTTTTACACTCACTTGGCTTTGACAAAGAAGGCGATGTCTTTGGTAAAAACAAGCCTTTAATCTGTTGGTCAAAAAACAATTATAATATTAAAAATAATATCTCCCCCCCCCCCAAACAAAAAGTTTGTCAACACTTCCATCACTAATAGAACCCTAACCTTTCACGGACTTTCATTTCCATCCAAATGAAATTGCTCTTGAAAAGAAGGAAGCCAGTTAAGGTTAAACCAGGATATTTTCCACCATTTCCTACCAATTATTCACGAACCTGTTTGCCAAGAATTCAGCTGATGTAACAAAAAAAAAAAAAAAATTGGTCAACCCAAAAGTCATATGTATAGCCAAGCAGATGCAGGGACATGACATCTGTGTTTAAGACCGGCCATTATTCTTCCAAAATAAATGATACGCGCTCTTATATTTTCATTAGCGTCATTTCTGCTTTCAGTTTAAGTAATGGCTTAAAATAGACATACGCATTGTTTCCCATCATAAGTCAAGCGCGCCTTCAACATTCGGATAAACAGTCATAATTATGCAAGCTCAGTGACCAAAACATGCATTCATTTTTTTCATGCATAATTTTTTTTTTTTTTATGAAAAATATAATTGAAAAAATACCAACCAAATTCTCCAAAAATTAATTTGGGCCAAAACTGCAAAGTCTTTAAACAAACGCGTTCCAGCTGTGTAGTAAAGACGTGAACTTGTATTGTTGAAGACAAAAATTAAACAATAAATTTGTCTTTTTTTTTTTTTCTTTTTTTGCAGAAGGAGTCTGCTCTCTGCTCCAGGTTAACTAGTTTAGATTATCCAAGTCCTGTTTTTTTTTTTTTTCTTGTCTTGACAGTAGCGACATGATTCTATGGCTTGATGCTGGCGGAAGATAGAACTTAGCAAATTTAGGGCATGTTTCTCTTCTAGCTTAAGCCAGGAGCAAATCACTGACAGCCTTAACACTTACCAGAACCTGGGACCCCTGCACACAAATGGCATTGCCCACCCTGAAAGTCAGAAGGTAATATTTATTTTTTTAATATTTTTTTTTTTTCCCTTCTCCATTAAACAGACCACCAGGTATGTATTTTTTTAACTGTGATGTGCACTTTACATCAAAAAATTTTTGAAGTCCTTTCTTCTATACCAATTTTTTCTTTTTTTCTTTACCTATTTATTGCTATTTAAGAAAACATGTTCCAGGTTTTAAATAAAAAAAAAAACACTAATCTGATTAACCATCATTTTGAAGTTATGTCTTTTTTCCCTCTCAACGCTCCAAGGAAACAATCTATTATCAGCAAAGAGGTGGCTGGCTAATTATTTTATTTGGACACCTGTTTGATGTCCCGTGATGATGAAAAGCACGACTCAAAACAAACAGTAAACATTTCATCCCACTACTGTTTGGGTAATTGAAAGCTGGAAACAAAACCTCTTTCTTCTCATCCACATTCATAGAGAAAGAAAAAATAATTTCTTTTCGGTTTCATCTCACTGCAATATAAATATTTCTGCAGGGCTGTTAGTAAACTGAGAACACTGACACCAGTCATCAAGTTTTCAATTGCATTTAAGAATTTTGTTTTAAGTGACAATGGATCAGCAACATTTTACAGTCATAATTTATTAAATACAAATATCAGTCTTATTAACTATTATAATTTACTTTTTTTTTTTAATTTAGTGGCCAGGAATTCTGTGTTTTCTTAAACACACTTGCCTCTATAACTTATTATCATTCCCACATTACCAATGAAAATTAATTTACCAGGCCATTCTTGTAGACTTAACACCTGTAGTAGCTCCTGTGTTTCATGTATCACTTTTTTTTTGTTTAATATGTGAACTGTTTAATATATTTAAATATATTTTAATTGTATTTTATATATGAACTGTTTTAATCTTATATATGAACTGTTTAATATATTTAAATATAATTAAAATCTATTTAAAATAGATTTTATATTTAATTATATTTAACATTTTATTTTATATGTGAACTTTTTAAATTTTTTATATGGACTGTTTAATATATTTAAAATGTATTTAAAATAGATTTTATATTTAAATAGATATAAAATAGATTTTATATAAGAACTGTTTTAATTGTATATATGAACTGTTTAATATATTTAACATTTATTTTAAATAAATGTTATATGTTAATATATTTAACATTTATGTTATATACAGTATGATTTGTTTTCATTTTATAGATGAACTGTTTAATATAAATAAATATATTTACATTTATTTTAAATAAATGTTATATTTAAATATATTAAACATTTATTTTATATATGAACCGTTTAATATATTTAAAATGTATTTAAAATAGATTTTGAATTTAAATAGATTTAACATTTATTTTATATGCAGTATAAACTGTTTTATATTTATATGTGAACTGTTTAATATATTTACATTTAAATATATTTAATATTTATTTTATATGCAGTATAAACTGTTTTTTATTTATATGTGAACTGTTTAATATATTTAAATATGTTTAAAATGTATTTTATATGGACTGTTTTAATTTCATATATGAACTGTTTAATATACAGTATTGAAAAATATTTTAAAATGTATTTTAAACAAATGTTATATTTAAATATATTGAACATTTATTTTATATACAGTATGAACTGTTTTAACTTTATATATGAACTGTTTAATATATTTAAAATATATTTAAAATTAGCTGTTATATTTAAATATGTTTAAAATTTATTTTATATATGAACTGTTTTAATCTTTTATATGAACTGTTTAATATACTTAAATATATTTAAAATGTGTTTTATATGAACTGTTTTAATTTTATCTATGAACTGTTTTAATTTTATATATGAACTATTTCATATATTTAAATATATTTAAATATATTTACAATTTATTTTTATTATTCCATGGTTTATTACTATAATAGTAATATAATATATTGCATATATATAGTTATTAATATTAATAAATGTGTGTGTGTGTGTGTGTGCGTGTATATATATATATATATATATATATATATATATATATATATATATTCCATGTTTATAATTGTAATATAATATATTGTATATTTACTATTATTTTCTACCCTAAAATTAACTGTATAATATTATATAATGAAACATAACATATTAACTTATTTTGGGAAATACTATGAAATAATACATTTCTTTACATTATACAGTATCTACAAGACATTATATATTCTATGGCAAAACACATATTTTATACATTTATTATATTGCTAAATTATTTATATTGAATAACATATATAATGTATATGCACCCTATTATATTAATGTATAATAATCCTTATAATGATAACAATAAAAATAATTAATATTATTTCTAGAGACTTGCTCATTGGATTCTATCAGCCTCTGCACATTACAAAGTTGGGTGTGAAACAAGATAGATAAAAAAAAAATTTGGCCAGTTCCTTTCATAAATGTAGGAGACAAGAAATAAGAGTGAGTATATTAGAATTTGTGTAAACCGAATATTGGCGTCCATTCCCAGCGAACACCTGGAAGATGTAAATCAAGTGCGCGGTAAACATTTCATCGTGGAACATATGACAGGCTCTGTACACTGCCTCTCTCCGCTCCGCACTATGCATAGGCCTTCCACAGGAAACCAAAAAATCGATAAATCACAGGGATGAACCTTCGCCTAATAAACACAGCTTTTTGTAAGGGGAAAAAAAAAAAAAACTAAAATTTCTGGAAAAGAACATATAAAGGGATTACACATTTTCAAACAGTTAAGACAAATATATTTTCATTCAATTTAAGGTGACTGATGATTCAAAAAAATTGTAAGAAAATCTTTAGTGAGAATATAAAAATATATTTTAGTTAATTAAAAAAAAAAAACAGGAGGTTTAGGAGTCTGGTTTTTGGATCATTGCATCCATTTTATAGTAAACACTTTTAAGTAAATTTGTCATATCTAGCAGATAGATACATAGATATGATAGACAAGGGGTCTTCAAAAAGTTTCTGCACTTTTTTTTATATTTAATAGAATAGATTTAATAGAATAGAATAGAATTAAAGAAACTTTTTGAAGAACCCTCATATTTGGAATTGTAATATCCACATATTTAATGTATTACAAGACATCAAAATAAGTAAGCTGATTTACTTAAGGATTTGACAATTTTCACTTAAATAAAATGTGTGAAGTTTCACTTGAAGTATCCAATCGTGAAAAAAAATAATCTCTGTTTACCTATTTATTCTGCACACAATTGGAGAATTAAAGTGAATCTTCACAAAACGTATTCTCAAATCTTTTAATAATTCGGCCTTAATTTGTCAGCTATGTAACAATTCATTAATTGTACAGAAAGAGGTCTATGTAAATAACATTTGCACAACTTTCACCCCGCAGTCACACATTTTCCAGTTGAATCAAATTAGAAAAAAAGTAGTTAAATTTTTGGTGAAAAATATTTGAATTTTGGATGAAAATATTTATATATGGACCCCTAAGTTATGAATTTCAATTGGGCATTCCAAAACATAAAAGTAATGTAAGTCAACCCTCTTCTGGTTCTGCATCCCAGGATAAATCCATAATATACAATTCTTTTTAAATTGTTGATTATGAAAAAAAAAATATATATATATATATTGGACTCATTACAGATTTATCCTGGGATGCAGAACCGGCACAGACTCTACTTACATTCTACTTACTTAAAAAAATATATATATACAAAGATGTGGGCCAGGTGCTCCATAAAAGAAAAAAAAAAATATATAATACATATATATTTTTTTGGAGCACCAGGAAGGTAACACCACCACCACCAGAATGATGGAGGAGGTTTTACCTGCCTAAATAAATAAATAATATATATATATATATATATATATATATATATATATATATATATATATATATATATATATATATTATTCCTAAAAAAAAGTTTTATGGTGATGTACATCAAGCTAAGGTGTAACATTTTTCTTTTATTTACAGTATCAGCAGTTAGTGAGACAAACCATTTACCACTGACAGAGGTGCCCCTGTGCTGCTTCATCCAGAGTGGGGGACTCCAATACAGGAGGTGCGTTACTAGCCAGATCACTAGGTGAAAACGGGGGGGGGGGATGAGCCTAAAAAAGGAAAACTAATGCAGCCACCATATCTAATGACAGGTAAGAGGCAATATATTACAGTTTTGATTTTGGGTTTCATACCGCTTTAAATGGAGACATAACAGAACTTCCCATAGGACTATATGATAAAACTCCTGGAAAGTGTTCTGTTGGGACAGGAGGAATATATTGTGCTCTAGTACCTCCAAGACTTGTCTATTGTGACTATTTATTCCTCCTGTCTTAACATAGAACACTTCCCAGGAGTTTTATCATAGAGCCCTATGTGAATCACTGTCACACTTCCATTTAAGCCTTGATAAAATTTGGATTGTTGGCTCCGAAACGCGTTGAGTACCTTTTTTTATCTTCCTGTTGTCTCATCTTTATTAACAACAATATGGACTCCTAAGATAAACATTTGGTGAATGAGTACCCTCTGTGTGGTTTTAATTTACTGAACACCAGGGTGAAGGGGCAAAATGATCAGTTTTAACCAGGTGGCACTTTGGAGACTATTTATACAAAACTGGAAAAACATATACAGTATCCCACAAAAGTAAGTACACCCCTCACATTTTTGTAAATATTTTATTATATCTTTTCATGTGACAACACTGAAGAAATGACACTTTGCTACAATGTAAAGTAGTGAGTGTACAGCTTGTATAACAGTGTAAATTTGCTGTCCCCTCAAAATACCTCAACACACAGCCATTAATGTCTAAACCGCTGGCAACAAAAGAGAGTACACCTCTAAGTGAAAATATCCAAATTGGGCTCAGTTAGCCAGTTTCCCTCCCTGGTGTCATGTGACTCGTTAATGTTACAAGGTCTCTGGAAGTTCAACATGGCACCTCATGGCAAAGAACTCTCTGAGAATCTGAAAAAAAGAATTGTTGCTCTACAAAGATGGCCTAGGCTATAAGAAGATTGCCAAGACCCTGAAACTGAGCTGCTGCACAGTGGCCAAGACCATACAGCGATTTAACAGGACAGGTTCCACTCAGAACAGGCCTCGCCATGGTCGACCAAAGAAGTTGAGTGCACGTGCTCAGCATCATATCCAGAGGTTGTCTTTGGGAAATAGACGTATGAGTGCTGCCAGCATTGCTTCAGAGGTTGAAGGGGTGGGGGGTCAGCCTGTCAGTGCTCAGACCATACACCGCACACTGCATCAAATTGGTCTGCATGGCTGTCGTTCCAGAAGGAAGCCTCTTCTAGAGATGATGCACAAGAAAGCCGGCAAACAGTTTTCTGAAGACAAGTAGACTAAGAACATGGATTACTGGAACCATGTCCTGTGGTCTGATGAGACCAAGATAAACTTTTTGGTTCAGATGGTGACAAGTGTGTGTGGCGGCAACCAGGTGAGCAATACAAAGACAAGTGTGTCTTGCCTACAGTCAAGCATGGTGGTGGGAGTGTCATGGTCTGGGGCTGCATGAGTGGCGCCGGCACTGGGGAGCTACAGTTCATTGAGGGACCATGAATGCCAACATCTGGTGTGACATACTGAAGCAGAGCATGATCCCCTCCCTTCAGAGACTGGGCCGCAGGGCAGTATTCCAATATGATAACGACCCCAAACACATCTCCAAGACGACCACTGCCTTGCTAAATAAGCTGAGGGTAAAGGTGATGGACTGGCCAAGTATGTCTCCAGACCTAAACCCTATTGAGCATCCGTGGGGCATCCTCAAACAGAAGGTGGAGGAGCGCAAGGTCTCTAACATCCACCAGCTCCGTGATGTCGTCATGGAGGAGTGGAAGAGGACTCCAGTGGTAACCTGTGAAGCTCTGGTGGACTCCATGCCCAAGAGGGTTAAGGCAGCGCTGGAAAATAATGGTGGCCACAAAAAAGATTGACACTTTGGGCCCAATTTGGACATTTTCACTCAGGGGTGTACTCACTTTTGTTGCCAGCGGTTTAGACATTAATGGCTGTGTGTTGAGTTATTTTGAGGGGACAGCAAATTTACACTGTTATACAAGCTGTACACTCACTACTTTACATTGTAGCAAAGTGTCATTTCTTCAGTGTTGTCACATGAAAAGATATAATAAAATGTTTACAAAAGTGTGAGGGGGTGTACTCACTTTTGTGAATAAATCTATGTGACTCATAGATTTATATTAAACCTTGATGATGTCAGATTGATGTATGTCACCATAGAACCTTTTTTTTTAGTAAATATATACAGTATATATCCCCCCCCCCAAAAAAAAAAAAATATATATATATATATATATATATATATATATATATATATATATATATTACGATAAAATATATCTTTTCTTAGTTTAACACTTTTTTAGTCTTTAGTTTTATATACTGTATATATATATTCCTAAAAATGTTTTATGGTGACGTACATCAAGCTAACGTCATCTGATGAAGGTTTCACAGACCATCATCACTGCATATGTTACAATGGTTTAGTTAATGTTAAATGGAATACCAATTTAAAAAAAAAACAAAAAAAAAAGTTTTGTAGGAAAGGAATATTGTAAACACGAATGTTTGTCAGAAACTGAACAGAGCTGAAGGCTTTGGGTTGTGGTGTGCGGCGGACGCACTAGGTGGGCCAGGTGCTCCCAATCTGCTGTCAGAATATGTGATTCTCCCCAATGACACGCAGCATCTGCGTCCAAGAGAGAGCATATTTCTGGGTTGGTGTCACAGAAACTTTTCTGCTGAGTGAGCTTCTTTTTTAAATGTCAGTCCTACATCAACCTAAGCAAACATGGAAAAAAAAAAAAAAAAAAAAGTTTTCAACATATCCACTCTCAGACCCTATAATGCGGTCATGTTTAATAAATTTCATTAAATACTGCAGACTTCATTTCAATTATTGCTGAAAATTGTGAAAAAGAGTCGGAATGTGGCCGCACCGCACAGCACAATCTGTGAAAGGACTGTGCGGTGGAATGTGTGCATTAAATGGGCCATATAATTAGGAAGCCAATGGGTCATAAAGTTTAATTTTATAGGAAAAGGCTTTTCCTTGAAATATTTGCGAGCCCCGGGGTTTAATTTTTATACTGGGGGTGATTTACTTACAAAAACAGTTTTGACCCTGGTCTGGTGAACTTGCATTGACTTCCAACAATAATTATTCCTGAACGTGAATCCATCATCAACCAACAAGTGCACCAGCAACTCCTATTAGAGTAAAAGTCATAGTCCAGCCTCTAAAGTACATTACATTACTAAACATTCCTTTCTCTGTACAGCAGAGCACAGATTGGAGGAGGAAAGCAGCACAAAGAGCAAATCGGTTGTCCTGCAGTGCTCATATGCTGACAAAGAACAAACAGGGTGATAGAGAAATGAGCCCATCAGTCTGCTGCTTCTTCTTTCACTGTCCAAGCATAGGGGGTGGGTAGGGGGAAGGGGGGTGGTATAAGACCCCCTAAGTGTCACTTGACTGTATCAGAGTAAAACTAAGTTCTGCCAGACCGGGCTGTGCTGTGCGGTAGAGCAGACAGAAATACAAGTTCTTTGGCAGGTAAAAGAGCTCCCATGTGAGGAGTACTGATGATCAGGGCCCTGATAATAAATGTAAAGAATGTACTGAGAGCCTTGCCGGTTATTGGCTCTCCTTTCTTCATACAGACACAGTGCTTTAGGAAAGGACTTCCTGTAATAAAGACCACTTACCGCTGCTCTCTCTCCTTGAGCAGGGTGACTGGTCTTGTCTCCGCCCCCTCCTGTAGTTTTCTGCAGACAGCCAGTAGTAGGTAGGCCCCTCCCACAGCTGTTCTCTATGCACAGGTGATGTACATCACAATAATGAGGTTACAGCTACTTTTACAAGGTAGTATGTGAGTTTCCAAAGGCATTTGGAACAGAAAAAAGCAGCTTTATATCCTATTTGTCTCTGGCGGAGTATATTTCGATAAAAGTTTTTGTGTGTGGAGTTTAGCTTTATTCTTTTTTACTACTCCTCTATCTCAGGAATACGCTGCCCCTTTAAGCTGGTCATACACAGAGGCGATTGATCAGACCCCTGAGTGATGCTCTGTTCATCCAATACGCACATCCGCTACTCCAACGTAGGAATCTCTGGCTATGAGTCAGAGATTTACAGAAGAAAAATTCTGAAATGCTCTATAATATTCTGTACAGAACACACAGACCAATTAAAGATTATCTTTGGATAAAGAAGGAAAGGGTTAAAAAAAGAAGTTTAATCTGCTTATATTTCGCCTTCCCTGGTTCTTAGTCTGCCAGCAATGTCAAATATCGCACTAGTGTTATGTTACACTTTTATTTTTAGAATACTTTTTTTTTTTAAATTAAGGTTTTTTATTTAGGTACATTATCTATGTCAGTGACGCCTGACTGCTCATCAGCTCTCCTTATTGTTTGTGTATTTTATGTGCGGCCCAAGACCATTCCTCTTCTTCCAATGTGGCCCAGGAAGGTCAAAAGGTTGGACACCCACATAAAATTCACAGATCAATTAAAATTTATTTAAAATACAATATGCCCCCAATGACGTCAACTCTGACGAAACGCATAGGGTGGAGTCCATGTCTGTGACGTCACCACGCATGCCAAAGCTGTTTATTTGCAGATTGGCTCCTGGGAACTTTTGATTGCTACATGCTGGATTGTATCTGGATTACCGTGAGTTTTTTTATCATCGTCATTTTCTAATAAATTTGTATACAGTTTTACACTATGTGGGCCTTTTTTATCTCTTTCCCATGGGGCTTTGATAGAGAGCGATCCTTACTATCAGCTATGACACTATCCCCTTCAGCGTAATAGAGGGCGCAGATCTTTCTGGGCTTACAAACTAGGTATCTGGTAAGGAGGCATTCTATAATATTTAAGGTGGAGGTGCACCTGGGTGACCGGCACTTACGTTTATTTGTTCACCTAAATTGGACACTTACTAGGAGATCCTATTTTGAATCACCGTTTCTTATTTTAATGCTTTCTATGCATTAACATAAAATGTCTTCTGTGTGCTGCAGCCCCCCCCCCCCCCTGGCTTTTTAATACTTACCTGAGCCCCATCTCTGTCCAGCGATGTCCACGAGTGTTTCAGCTGTCCGGGACTCTCCCTCCTGATTGGCTGAGACACAGCAGTGGCGCCCATCAGTTAGCCAATCAGGAGAGAGGGGGGGGGGCGGGGCCGGGCCACGGCTCTGTGTCTGAATGGGTACAAGGAGCTGTGACTCGGCTCGGGTGCCCCCATAGAAAGCTGCTTGCTGTGGGGGCACTCAACAGAAGGGAGGGGCCAGGAGCACAGAAGAGGGACCCGAGAAGAGGAGGATCTGTACAAATCCACTATACAGAGCAGGTAAGTATAACATGATTGTTATTTTTATAGAAACCCCCCCCCCCCCAAGACTTTACAATCACTTTAAAGCCAAAACTTTTTTAGTTTTAGGTAAAGCAAAGAAGGGTTAAAATATATATATTTTTCTGTCTTCCACTGGGGAGATTTCCCTTCACTTCCTGTCTTGGAAACACAACAGGATCTGAGAGGAAATTTCCCCCAAATTAGGGAAATGATCTCCTTGGATTTAATGAATGGGGCAGCCAGGTGGAAAATCGGAGACGTGTTCTGTGTTTCTGTATTGTTTGAACAGATGGACTTGTGTCTTTTTTCATCCTGACTATGTAATAATGTAACTATGTATAGCAGGGCAGAGGTGTCAAACTTTATATCATCACGGGCCGCATCAGCATTATGGTTTGCCCACGAGGGGCCGGTTGTATCTGTAAGGCTAGATAATCAGGGCACCCCACCCCCCCTTACATCAGTTGTCAAGAGCCCCCCCACCCTCCCTTACATCACAGTGCACAACTGCCGCTCACTGGATATTTTCTCTTTTTCGGACCATTCTCTGTAAACCCGAGAGATGGTTGTGTGTGAAAATCCCAGCAGATCCGCAGTTTTTGAAATACTCAGACCAGCCCGTCCGGCACCAACAACCATGCCACGTTCAAAGTCACTTAAATCCCCTTTCTTCTCCATTCTGATGCTCGGTTTGAACTTCAGCAAGTCGTCTTCACCGCGCCTAGATGCCTAAATGCATTGAGTTGCTGCCATGTGATTGGCTAATTAGCAATTTGTGTTACCAAGCAATTGAACAGGTGTACCTAATAAAGTGGCCGGTGAGTGTAAATCCTGAGTAATTACAGCTCAGCGGTTTCATCATCTCCCCTGTACAAAACAAGTGAGTCACCAGTGACTGGACCGGCTTACCAGACCACCAGCCGGACACAAATGCAAATATTAGGAAGGGAAGCAGATAATAGTGACGTCCTGCATCTCTGATTGGACGGTGGTGCAGAGACGTCACCCCGTACAGTTTCTGACTTGTGGTGGTCGGCGTTATGTGTTTCCCCAGGCTCACCACCAAAATTAGTAATTGCAGTTGGTGTCCCAATTGTAAAAAAAAAATTACAGTGAGCTGAAATTCCAAAATCTTTTTATTTTAGAACAAGTGACTCCCGTCACACAGTTTTTTTTCATGTTTTTTCCTTTCTGTGTCTCTCTCTCTTTTTGTTCTGGGGATCTTCGTCACTAAGGTGATAGCAACGCCGAAATGGTACAGCTGTCACCAGAGCAGGAATACAAGGGAAATCCTCCACTGGGGACACCTAGTGACACTGCTTTACAAGGCTTTTATCATTACTTAGAAAGAGATTATCTCAAGAATTATATGAATGCTCTGCCTTATCATTCACATTTATTACCCCTCTATCTATCTATCTATCTATCTATCTATCTATCTATCTATCTATCTATCTATCTATCTATCTATCTATCTATCTATCTATCCTCTCCCTGCCCCTATATTGGGTATATATGACATCTATTTGCCGTTATTCCGTGACTTTGACAAAGCACATGCGCGCGAAACGCATCGTCATGGCAAAAGAGGAGCCTGCGTTCCCACGCTGGTTCCTGGGCTTCCACCTCCTCTACACTTCCGGCTTGCACCGCCCATCACATAGGAGCACTAACCACACACACACGGCTCGGCTTCCCTGGCTTCCGGCTTTGGGTCCTGGTTGGTTGGTCAGTTGTCCTCCTTCAATGTGACCGCCACTTACGGTCAGTGCTACCGGATTTCTGCAGGATCCCTGGTGGCCAAACACCATCCCGGGATTTGCGGCAGAATCACCCCTTACACACGCCTGTGCCTCCGAGCCACTTTTTCCAGACAAGGTCTCCACTCTGCACAGCATGGGCACTGGTGCCCCTCCAAGCTCCACTCTGAATGGTGTTAACCTCTGAACACCCTTGGGACTGTTAGTGGTATCTTTGACTCATTTCATTATTACTTTCACCTTTTCTACATTATTTGTTCATTGAAGGAATAAAAACTTTTGCCTTTTTTTATGGCCCTATTGACTTTTTGGCTATTTTGACATCCCAACCCATTGAGCGCTGTCGACCAGTATCCCTCTTCATTGAAAAGAGTCTCCCTCCAGCCCAGCTTCCTAGGTAATGTGCTCCTACAAGTTTCTTAGAGGCCCATACCAAAGACAATGGCGTCCCTGGGGGGGGGCCAGAGGAGGCCCTGACCCCCCCCCCAACATTATACTGTGCCCCACCATGTCCCCCCCCCCCCCCCCTAAAAAAAAAATGTATTTTTTTTTTTTTACAAAAAATCAATGTCTAAGAGGGAGAGAGTCCCCAGTCAGCTCCTGCGGGTGATTCCTCCCCCCTCCCTCTGCTTGCTGACACTGCATAATGCGAGCGCTCACACAACAACGGCCGCCTGATCTGGTCCTTCCCCTGCATCCTCATTGGCAGGGAGAAGAGCGAGTTGCAGGAAGGACTCCACCAGTACTCTCAGTTACTGAAAAAACAGACTGATTTCTCCCATCCTTAGGACAGGAGAACCAGCCTGTAAATTCCAAGAGATGCCAGACCAGAGCAGTCAATAGCAGGGGCAGGACAGCAAGAGGGGGCTGGGGAACCCCACAGTGGCAGAACACCAGGGCCCCGTGGCAAAACAACCTTTGCAACCCTGATAGTTCTCCCACTGCTTTGGATCCTTATATTTTCTTGGTATGCTGGTGACATATATCTCTTGTTTTCTGCCATCCTGGGGGACCCCAATACAGTAGGAAGGGAGCTCACTGCAGAACATGTGAAAGCGCCATTGTGGGGTCGTAGTAAAGGGCCCCAGGATATATATATATATATATATATATATATATATATATATATATATGCGTTTTATAGTTGCCCCCCTACTTTTGTCCCTGTCCCCCCATGTGCCCCCCCTAAATATGAAAGCTGGAGACGCCAATGACCAAAGAACATGCCAAGGCTTAACAGCAAGAGTTCTCACTGGCACAGGCAGCCTCCTAGAGGCCCCAAGAGAAGAAAAAGCTTTGAACACACCCTCCCAAACATTTATCATCTCCTCAGCTACTTCTTCTAAGCCTACTTTCCAGGGATTGGCTGAGGTCAGAGAAATATTCATAACAAAGTGGCTGACCCTCCTACCTACTATTTCTGGAAGCTTCTTCTGGCGGCAGACAGGAGTGATCAACCACTAGGCCTAGGGAGATCTGACCAGACCTAGAAAATACATTCAGTACAGCAGAGCCAAAAATGTAATTTATCCAGCCGAGGGCAGAGTGCTACATATCTATTTTTTGCATCTACATACACATTGCATGTATTATACAGTATATCTGTTTATTTATTACTCATACAATCTCAGGGAGTTAAAAATTGGACAATTCTTTATAGATGGAAGCATTTACATATTTCATGATAGTAATTATAATCATGAGAGCTTAGAAGGTTTAATAGAAGCATGATCATTTCTGTGCATAGACCACCACCTTTATCAATGATGATTGCCCGGGTAAATCTATTTTAGTCTTTCCAGTCTTTCCCAGCATAGGAGCACCGACAGGTCTTGGGTATCTTATAGACCCAGGGGTCTTCAAACTTTCTTCACAAAGGGCCAGCTTACTGTCCTTCAGACTTTAGGGAGGAAAAATGCCCAATCAGTGTCAGTGGGAGGAATAGTTTCCAATTATTGGGGTGAGTGGGAGGAATAGTGCCCCACCCATCATTGGAGCACAGGTGTGTCAGGAGGAGGCTGTCTCTCTGAAGCTGCTCCAGTTGATCCGTGTGAGAGGGGAGTCGTGAGGAAATCTCTCCCAGCTCTCCTGGCTCCTTTCTGGGGAAGCCATGGAGGCCAGCAGGGCCTCTCCTGCTGGAAGCTCTCAGCCATCTCCTGGGCCATCAGGTAACATACCTGCCCCTATACAACCCATGGTTGGTGATCTCTCTGCCCCTGGTGAAGATGAAGGTTCCGGGGCCATCCGGGAGCGAGTGGTGGCCGGGATTAAGGTCCTGAATAGGGAAAGAGACAAGCTCTACAAGCTCAGAGCGGAGCTGAAGCACCTGAGAAGGCAGCGTGAAGGCTTACATAGCCAGAAACGTGGGTCCATGGATCCGGAGATCCAACTGGCCAAGGTTCGGGTGGAACACCAGGAGACCATTGTGGCCATGATGGAAGGAAGAGATGGGCCATTTAAAGAAAAGTTTTGTAATGATAAAAGGTTTGCCAGGATGACAAAGATGGAGGTGGAGGAGGAGACCCCCAGTTCTGACCCCCTGCCCCCTCAGGGAGAGGTAAGCAGCCCCATGCCTTCCCAGGACTCAGGAGGCATGCTCAGGGCCATCCAGGTAATGGAGTCTCCTATGCGGGGGGATGAGCTGGCATTTAATGAAGAGGACATAACAGATAATGTGCCTGACAAGGTAAAGCCTGTCAAGTCCCATGTTGTGAATAAAACAATTTTTGTGCCATTCAACACTGTGACTGATACAGACAATGTGCCCAGTGAGAGTCAGGCTGCTAGTCCTATCTGTAGCAATGCTGTGCCTGCTGATGCTGCAGTGCAGCAAAGCTTGCATTTAAAAAATGACATTCCTGCAGATGAACTACAAGACTCAGCAGAGCCAATTAACCCCCCTTTAGCTGAATCTGAAGCTGTTTGCCCCAAACCTGCTGAAGACTCTACAGCACAGCTTCAGGAGACAGCTGGTATTGCAGCAGAAACTGTGACTATTCCTGATGAGAATGTGAAGTTTTGTGTGACTGATAAAAATCATCCCAGCACCAGTGTGATGAACAATGGTTCCAGTTCAAGTGTGATAGACAGTCCTACCAACTCCGTTCAAGCAGTGAATAATAATAGTAATGTACAGACTGTAACTTCAGTGTGGGGCCTTGGCCCTGATAAACCCACGTTTGCTCAGGTGGTACGCTCTGCTCCTGGTAGCTCCGCCCCCAAGCGGGGTTTCCCCCTGCAGCCTACCACTTTGGGCACCCCGGGATCTGGTCTTGGGTCTCTGGTTTCTGCTGGGGGTCCAAGAAGAAATGTGGTAATTCTGAAATGGGAAGGTGGTTCAATCCCTCCAGCACGGCGTGTGGTGGTGGATTTGATTTTAGAGATGGGTTTTGGGGCAAATGACCTGTATGCTCTAATACATGTTGCTGGGACACGGGATTATACCATTAGCTTCACCAGGCCAGAGGGTCTTGACCTGTTCTGGGAGCGATATGAGGCTCGGTGCAGGTCAAGACCTGAATGGGAAGGTCTGGCTCCAGTTGCGGTTTCGCAAAGGTCAACGGTGAAAAAGATCACCATCATACTCACCAATGAGAGTGTTCCTGCTCGGGACCTAGAGGTCTGGTTAAGGAACTATGGTGAGGTTTTGACTAAGCCCAGCAAAATACTCGATGAACGTAACATCTGGACTGGGGGTTGGTCAGTAACAGTCAGGTTGGCCAGGGATGGGAATGTTGTCCGTCACCTGCCCTCCTCAGCTTTTATAGGGAGGGATAGGATGACTATTTTCTACCCTGGTCAGCCAAAGCTGTGTCACCGCTGTGGAGAAAAGGGGCATTTGAGCTCTTCCTGTTCAGCCTTGATATGTTCAGTGTGTCGGGGTCAGGGTCATATGGCTAAGGACTGCACCGAGATGATCAGGTGCAACCTGTGCCTGCGCCTTGGCCACCCCTACAGCAGATGTCCTGAAGCCTGGCACAATATGGAGAAGGAGGTACTAGATGACTTGTCAAGGCTGGACAGGATGGAGGGTGAGGCCCCTGGTGTACCATCCTCCTCTGCGGTGACTGACTCCCCTGGTCCTGCTCAGGATCCCTCCCCAGTTTCTGTGGCCACCCCTCCTGTGTCTGTAAGTATTCCTTCTGTATCTGTCTCTGTGTCCCCCCAGCCTACTGTATCCCCTCCTCTTGTGTCAGAACCTTCCAAGTCTGTGCCCCCCGAGTCAGTTACCCCCCAGGAGTGTACCCCTCCTAAGTCTGATTCAAAGGGAGCACCCCTCCCACCAGGAGTGGTAGTGGGTACTAAAAAGGTCGCTTCTTCCTCTCTAAAGGAGTCTTCTGTAAAGACTCCAAAGAAAAAAACAGGAGATGAGGGCATCTCTGAAGCTGACCTGCAGTACCTGGAGGAGAGAAGGAAGGTTGGGAAGCGGAAGAAGCAGGTGGTGAGGACAGAACAGGCTCCAGTGCCTGTCTCCAACCGTTATAGGTCCTCTAACTGGGATATTTCTTCATCTGGAGCTTCTTCGGAGCGAAGTTCTGATTCTGAGATGGAATTTGAGGCGGCCTCAAGAAAGAGAGAGGCTTCTGGTGATGAGCAGCAGAGGGGAGCTAAGAAGCAATCCACCCAATAACCCAAATGGCGGTTCCCCCTCCGTTAAAAGTGGTGACAATAAATGTCGCCAGCATTAAGTCAGTAAGAGCTCGTTCTATGGCCTTCTTTTTGTTCAGCCAATTAGATGCTGAAATTTTATTTTTGCAAGAGACTAGGCTCACCTCCTTGGCAGATATTCATATGGCCAAGAGAGAGTGGAGGTATGGTCCATCTTACTGGTCTCTTGCGGCTGAGCCTTACGGCGGTGTGGCGGTGTTGTTTAAAACCGGCATGGTAACTGTCCGGCGGGTTATTGAGGTGGAGATTGGGAGATGTATGGTCTTAGACGTCCTTGTGGGAGGGCAGGACCTGCGCCTAATTAATATTTATGGGCCGCACACAAAGTGGGACAGGAAATGCCTTTTTACAAGGATCAAGCCATTTCTTTTTACATCCCGGCAAGTGGTCTTTGGAGGTGACTTTAATACAGTAACTAGGCCCAAGGACAGGAAGGACTTCAAGGACAGGCTGGGATATGATAGCGTTTTTTTAAATAGTATGGTTAGGGATGCTGGTCTTGTGGATGTGCACATTAAGCACCTCCCGGATGACACTGGGTTCACCTTTCATCGAGGTAATAGTCAGAGTAGAATAGATAGGTTTTTTTTGAAGGAGACCTCTGCTTTCTCACCCCCAGTGGTGCAGGCAGTAGAGTTCTCTGATCACTGTATGCTATCTGTGGTCCTGAATGCTTCAGACGCCCCTCAGAGGGGTAAGGGCATCTGGAGATTGAATTCGACTCTACTCAAGGAAGAACATGTTAGACAATCCTTTGAGGAATTCTTTCAGGCACAGGTGACCATCCTGGACTTTTGTAGCAGCAAGGCTGAGTGGTGGGAGCTGACCAAAAAGAGGATCGCTGGATTCTTCAGGGGCCTAGCCAATAGAAAGCAGTTTATTAAATACATGACCTACCAACGTTTACGGAGGAAGCTGGATATTCTTGTCTCGAGAGGTGGAGATTCTGGGGAAATCTCCGAAGTGAAACTCCTTCTCAGGAAGTGTCAATATGACCAGCATGCCTCTTTGGTTCTGGAGAGGGACTATGGGAAGTACCACTCGCCTGACCCTTACCAGAACTGCAAACAAGGTGTAGCTGTTAAAACGGTCCTTGGCCTTAAGGACAGTACAGGTTCCTTGACAAAGTCCAGGTCAGGGATTCTGGAGGTCGTGAGGTCCTTTTATGCTGACCTTCTTGGGAGGAAAGAGCTTGACCGTGACAAGATGGAAGGCTTTTTGGACTCTACTCCAGGTCTAAATGATGAAGATGTCCCATTGATGAATTTGACAGAGGAGATCACAGTTGAAGAGGTGATGAGGGCAATTGAACAACTTGCCATCAAGAAGTCACCTGGACCGGATGGCTTGACGGCTGAGTTTTACAAAGCCTTTAAGTCTATTCTGGCCCCACATTTGGTAGAGGTTTTTAACAGTTGCCTTGCTGAGGGGGTACTTCCCCCTTCCAGGAGGCACTCGGCTGTGATTCTTCTTTCAAAGGGTAAAGATCCTTCGATGATTGAGAATTGGCGCCCCATCAGCCTTCTTAATGTCGATAGAAAGATACTGGCAAAGATATTTTTCTGGCGCCTATCGTCAGTAGCAGAGTCTTTGCTTTCTCGCCATCAGCACTGTTCGGTCCAGGGTAGGTGCACCTTCACAGCGGTTTTAGCTGTCCGGGAGGCCTTGGAGCGGTGCAGGGCTGCAGGCTGGGGAAAGTATTTGCTGACATTGGATCAGGCAAAGGCTTTTGATCGTGTCAACCATGAGTACCTGTGGTTGCTCCTTAGTAAGTACGGTCTGCCGGGTGGTTTTGTCGATTGGTTAAAAGTCTTGTATAAGGGGGCAGAAAGCTTTCCTCTTGTTAATGGTTGGGTTGGGCAGTCCTTTGAGGTTGGCTCCGGGGTGCGCCAGGGTTGTCCCCTGAGTCCCCTGCTCTATGTGTTTGCAATCGACCCTTTCATCAGGAGGCTAGAGAGCGGCATGTTGTGTGGGGTACCAGTGGGTCTCCCGGGTGAGTCGCCTTTGAGGGTTGTTGCCTATGCGGACGATGTGTCAGTGATTGTCACCGGGGTGGATGAAGCAGAGGAGGTGGTCTCTCTGACATCACGGTATTCTGAAGCATCAGGCTCCAAGATCAATCAGGAAAAGAGTGAAGTCTTCTGGATGGGAAAGGAAGGTGAGGGTTTTGATCTCCCGGACACCTTTCCAGTGCCCCAGGAAAGAATTAAGATTCTAGGCATTGAATTTGGACCCGGCGATTATGGCCTCAAAAACTGGGAAGGCAGACTGGAAATTGCTAAGGTGGTCAGCTGGAAGAGATGGAAGTTATCTTAGGGAAAGGGTTGATCTGATTAAGACTTACCTGATTCCGATCTTTTTGTATGTCAGCTTTGTCTGCATCTTGCCAGTGTCTCTCTATGCTAGGGTCAGTAGTGTGTTCTTCCAGATGTTGTGGGGGAACAGACTGAACCCCATCAAGAGGAATGTCACCTATCTATCCAGGAGGGAGGGTGGCTTAGGTATGGTCAACCCAGTTCTTTTCTTTTCACTGCTTTTTCTCAAGTTTAATATTGGTAATATGCTTGCAGTGGAACCTCCTGGATGGGCAGGCATTTTTAGATCTTGGTTTAGGCCTTTTCTGCGACTTTGGGAAGAAGGTGGCCAAGTGAAGAATCTCAGGGGTCATCGTGGTCAGCTACCAGCCTATGTCGCTCCGTGCCTGAAGTTATTACGGCAGTGGCAATTGTCGGCTGAAGATCTCAGATCGGTTCCGAGGAAAGTCCTTATGAGTCGAGTCTTGAGCGAAGTCTTTCATGACCCACTGGCCTTAAGGGATTGCCCAGGCCCAGTTTTGAGGGCAGGGTTAAGACTTATTAATTTGGACAGAGTACCTCCTAAATTCAGGGATCTGGCCTGGATGTGCTTCCATGGGAGGCTCTATGTTAGGGGCAATTTGAAATTCCGCAGTGGGGTGGATCGTAGCTGTCCTCGGGAGGAGTGTGCAGGTGAGGAGGAGACTATGGACCATTTTCTGCTTCATTGCCCTTTTAACATAGAGGTGTACAAACAGGTGGGGCGGGCCCTTGGTGTTCCTTTCCTCTCCAGGCTGGGTTATGCTGAGTGGGTGTATGGAGCATTCAATACTGGTGGGTTTTTTTGTTTAGATACACTTTTTGTAGTTAGCCTATTAGTCCGTTATTTCACTTGGAACGCACGGTGTCAGGTCAGCATTCGGCGTAAAATCCTTCCTGTTCAGGTGGTGGTGTATGACATTCTGCATGAGGTGGAGAAGATTCGGGTACTTGAGAGAGACAAACGGAGTCATGGGGCTTGGTTGAAGGCGTGGAGGGGTTTCAAGCCTCCCTGACTGCCAGGAGTCTCTTTCCCGGGTGTGGCTGTCTGTCTCTTATCACCCTAGATTATTTTTTTTTTGGATTAATTTTTGATAAATGGCTGCGTACATAGGTGATGGGTTGTGCCTCTTAGGCCCTCTCTGCTGCTTTATGTAAATAGTTTTGGTAACGGATTATGTATATATTGTATATATTCTGAACATGGATGTGTATTCCTTGGATTTCTGTTGAAGTTTTGTACTATGGTTTTGTTTTTTACTTTTGTATAAAATTGGTTGCTTGATTCTTTTAATAAAAGATCAATAGAGTCTTGTATCAGTGAGAGGAACACTGCCCCAAGGGCTGGATGAAGGCAAGCAAAGGGCCACATCAGCCCCCCGGGCCAGAGTTTGGAGACCACCGCTATAGACATGTAATCAGATCAGGCAATGATAATGTCTATGAGCTTCTTATACCTCTTTTGCTAGAATGAAAATCTCATTCGGAGTCGCCTTCCACTGCAACTTGAACACGCCATCCATTCAGCTAATAAAATTACCCTCTGTGATCCCACTGAGTGTCTGTCGTACGCAGGGACCCAGAACTTTACAGAGCATGATTGGTGGTGGAGGGGGAATCAGGAGAGTTTGGCAGCTCGGAGCGTCAACATGGAGAGTCTCGCCTCGGGCGAAGCGTCTTTTGTTGTGTTGGTTGTGAAGCATCATTTGGGAATTTTTTTTTTGTTTTTGCAAAACAAGTCTCTGGTTACTCTCATCCACCGCGATCTGGCGGGGACGGCTCTCAAACCACGAAAATGGCACTTTCAGACTGCAGGCCTGGGTGGTAAATATCTGCATGCCCGCAGACGTCCTTAGCACACTACAGTCAAGATTAAAAGGATTCCTGTGAGCTCTTATGGTTTATCCCTTCATCAGCAGAGAAGCACAATAAAAAAAAGGGAATTGGCAGAGCTCGGAGTTCCTACATGATGGGGCTCATGGAGGCCGAGGGAGCTGGTGGCTTCGGTGCTTCAAGACGATGTCATAAAACATCAGAGTGGGGTGGAAGAGGGGAGACTTCTATACAAGAGCAGATCACAAATCCATGGATCACCAATATTTTTGAGTGTCACTTGAGTCAACTCATCCCAATTACTAAAATTCATATTATTAATAACATATTAACTTACATACCTGATTTGCCAGGACAGTCCCATATCATGGTCCTCTGTCCCACCAATGTTGTGTCCTGGGCCTTGTCCTGGGATCACAGCACCAACCTTATTTGAATTACTGCACATGCCCAGTAACTCAGAAAGACATTCATTGCAGGATTCAGGCCCACAAGTGGGAGGTCTGTACATATTTGTGGGTGGGGTGTGGGTGGGACCAACCCAATCAAAGGGTTACCATAACAGCCAGGCAGCATTTTTAAAAGACAAGGTCAAGATCATTTTTTTAATGATCAGTTTGTGTCACATCAGGGACAGGGAGCTGGATCAGGAACAACACGCTTATCGCCCACTATCACAAGCACCCAAATGAGGTTTGAATTGGCTTATAACTGGCTTGGTTTCCACCCAGAAACTGATCACATTAATCAGCCTGCAGGTGGACAGACAGACAACGGAGTGCCATAGGCAAAACCATACCTCCCAACTTTCTGAGATGGGAATGAGGGACACCTATTAGCAAAAGTATGCAGGCATAGGACACGCCCCCCTGCCACGCCCCCTTAAAGGAGATTTGTACAAAAGAAACTGATTGGTTAAACCCACAAGTGCATTTTTACCACTACTATTCCCATTATATTGGCTTGTGGAATTTACAAATGTAGCAATTTAGAAATTGGATGAAAGGTTTAGCACTGGGAAACACTTTTTGAAAGATAAATAGTGCATTTTATATACAACTACCGTATTTAACAGCGTATAACACGCACAGGCGTATAACACACACCTTCATTTTAAGAGGGAAGATTCAGGAAAAAAAACTTACATTTTAAATAAAGAACTTTGAAGCAAAATTAGGGTCACAGCTCATCAATGCAGCCTCCCCTGTGCCCATCTGCAGCCACTAAACTGCCCAACAATGCACCCTGTTCAGTGCACATCTGCAGCCATTAAATTTCCCAACAATGCAGCCCTATCCACCAGTGCCCATCTGCAGCCTCATCTTTCCCATCATTGCAGCTTTGCCAGTGTTGGATTATCCCTGCTGTCTCCGAGGAAAGAGGAGATGCGAATTACACAGAGCCGCGATCTCCTGTGTACCCGGCGCTCCGTCACGCACAGCCACGCCTCCTGGCCCTGCTCATATGCAGGGCTGGACTGGGACAAAAATTTGGCCCTGGACTTCCTCATGACTGGCCCACTTTAATTTTGAGTGTCCCCAACAGTGTCCCCCTTACATCAGAGTGTCCCAATCAGCAGCTCCCTTCACAGAGAGTCCCAATCAGCAGCCCACTTCACATCAGAGTCCCCATCAGAGAGTCCCCACTAGCAGCTCTCTGCACATCAGTGTGTCCCCATCAGAAGCCCTTCACATCAGAGTCCCCACCAGCAGCCCACTTCACATCAGAGTCCCCACCAGCAGCCCACTTCACATCAGTGTGTCCCCATCAGAAGCCCTTCATATCAGAGAGCCCCCATCAGCAGCCCCCTTCACATCAGAGTGTCCTCCCCCTCCCACATGTACTCACAGTTTTAAGGCAGCTTCTCGTTTCTCTCTCCAGTCATGTGATAACAAGTGATAAGGGGAGAGAGGAAGGAAAGTCTACCATTGGTCTATCTCCCCCTGCAGGCTGGAGGGTGCATAACGCCTAATGCTCTCTCCAGCATATGACGGAAGCAGCTCCTCCTGACAGGAGTGAAATTGCGATCACTCACTGTCAGTGAGGAGCGGCTCCAGGACCGCACCTGACTGGCCCACTGAGCCATCGGCCCACCGGGAATCTCCCGGTAGTCCCGATGGCCAGTACATGCCTGCTCATATGATAGACAGAACAGTGGCCCAATGCGGGGCCAGGAGGCGTGGCTGTGCTTGACGGAGCGGCGGGTACACAGGAGATCACCGCTCTATGTAATTCAGTGGCGCTCGCTCCCCTTCCCTCAGAGACATCAGGGATCGGCGTATAACACGCACACATGATTTCCCCCTGATTTTCAGGGGGGGGGGGGGAGTGCATTCTATACGCCGATAGATACGGTATATAGATCAGCAAATCTTTGTCCCTTATCACCAAAATGAGGGACAAATGAGGAGGAATGAGGGACAGAGGGACATTGCTCCAAATCAGGGACAGTCCCTCGAAATCAGGGACAGTTGGGAGCTATGCCAAAACCCTGGATGCTTGAATGAGGAACAGGAGCACTAAGTGATCCTGATATTACCCCCCCCTCTGAGGAGGGGCCCCGGACCCTTAAAGACAAGCTGGACAATCAGCACAGGACCATCAGACTGGGCAGAGGTCAGTGGATCCGTGAGGTCAGGTTGTTTAGCAGGTGACGGTTGCCACCTCATCCCTTTAAACACAAACACATATGGGTGGCACAGTGGTGTAGTGGGTAGCACTCTCGCCTAGCAGTAGGAAAGGTCGCTGGTTCAAATCCCAACCACAACACCACCTGCCTGGAGTTTGCATGTTCTCCCTGTGCCTGCGTGGGTTTCCTCCAGGTACTCCGGTTTCCTCCCACATTCCAAAGACATGCTGGTAGGTTATTTGGATCCTCTCTAAATTGTCCCTCGTATGTATGAATGTGAGTTAGGGACCTTAGATTGTAAGCTCCTTGAGGGCAGGGACTGATGTCAATGTACAATGTATATGTAAAGCGCTGTGTAAATTGATGGCGCTATATAAATACTTGAAATAAATACATATGAATTACACAGGTTCTGAGGCTAATTTAATCCAGATAAGTCACCAAGTGAGTTTATTACCACCTTAATCAGCCACAAAACCTGTGTAATTCATATGTGTTCAGTTTTAAAGGGATGATGGCAACCCTACGTGTCACAGGAGTCAAGCGGGATAGCTGAAACACAAGCAGAATGCAGAGAGCCCTGAAAAAAAGGTTGAAAGCCGCACCTGGCTAAATGAGGCAGTCTATCCAAAGGATGGATTGAACTTCTTAGACAGGTTTGAATGGATATAGTAGAAGTAGAGTGAGTCCAGGCTACAGAAAGTCCTGAATAAGAGGCTCAATGGGCATGGGCTGGACTGGCATAACTGGGGCAGAGGCCGACTGAATTGCATCGCCAGGTATAGCGACTACCTGAATCGCATTGCCAGGTGTAGCGACTACCTGAATCGCATTGCCAGGTGTAGCGACTATCTGAATCGCGTCGCCAGGTGTATCGACTACCCGAATCGCATCGTCAGGTGTAGAAACTACTTGAATCGCAACGCCAGGTGTAGCGATTGTGGAACTTGCGGACAAGTTAGCCTGGCTGTGCGTCCAAGGGAATTTAGTGACAGGCAAAGGTAGGGGTAATCCAGGGGGCTTGACTTCTGAGGACTTAGAGGAAGTTTCCAAACAGGGCTCAAGGCTGCGAGATAGCGGATAAGTTTGAAGATGAAGAAGATTTAGACTTGTCAGCGCTTCTTGCTTTAACAGAGTCATATAAAGGCACATGGTTATGCAAACTGGAATTGCATTGGGAAACATTGTCATGATCAAGGATCTGAATAAGACTGTAATAAAGGTACATGACTTTTACTGGCCACACAAGAGTTATAAATGGGCAACTGGTCAGCAGTTTTAATGCAGTTCTGGATGCAGGTCTGGGACCAGGACCTAATCTCTTCTGTAGCCCAGTCTATGTGCGGTACCAGTGGCGGCTGGTGCTCAAAATTTTTGGGGGGGCGCAAACAAACTGAAAAATACTGAAAAAAAACCCATCAATTGCAGCCACTGTGCCCATGAAATGCAGCCACGGTGCCATCAAATGCAGCCACTGTGCCCCATGAAATGCAGCCACTGTGCCCATCAAATGCAGCCACTTGTGCCCATTTCGTGTGCGGGTCTGTGGGACCGGAGCAAGGCATGCCGGGAGCGGGACTGTCAGTGCTGTTTGGACTGGAGTGGAATGAAGGGACCACTTGGTGTGGAGAGAGACTGTCACTGTGACTCCGGAGGGGGCGTGTCGAGTCGGTGAGATGTCATCATCATCTTTGCTGCGGCACACTGCTGTCAGTGTCACTGTGAGAGTCAATTTCATGTATGTGTACCGCCCATTCTAATGTCTTACACTCCTGAGTCCTGTTCCTGAGCTACTTACTCACTATATCCAAAATAAAATAGAAGTTTTTTGCCTTAATATGTACCTAAAATCACATTACATATTGTACATGTTTGTGGCCTAAATACTGAAATTTGCACTTAAAACTGTAATGTTGTAACTGTTGGAAATGTCAGTAAAAACATGGCTGTGCCAGTAAAATTTTTTGTGTCGTGTCAGTAAATTGCAATCTGGTAAGTTGGCAACTCCTGTGCTCATTCCTCCAGAGTTGTGTCTCACTAATATAAGAGGCATGTTACTAGCTGGATCACCAGGTGATAAGAGGGTAAAAAAGGCCAAAGAAAACAAATGCAGTCACCACAGCTAATGATTGGTAAGCTGCAATATATTACAATTTTGATTTTGGGTTTATTAATACCACTCCTCTCAATATTGGCATGTTTTTTAATTAAAAAAAAAATTATGGCAAAAAAAGAGATCACCATCACATGTCTATTATCCTAAAATTGGTCATTGTAGCATGATTGTACTGTCCTGCCATTTGTATTTTAATAAAAAGTAAGAGAAACTGATTTTATTCAAAATTTTTGGCCTTTTTTTTTTTACTAAAAAAAAAAAAAATCCCAGTAGTGATTAAATGCTTTATCTTTCCCCCAAAAAAATAAAATAAAAACTACGTAAAATTATTTTGGGTACAGTATTACATGAGTAATTGTCAGTCAAACTATAACATGTCTGAAAATTGAAAGTAAGAGAAACTGTGTTTTTTTTCAACATTTTTGGCCTTTTTTTTCCTTTATATAGCAATAAATAAAAATCCCAGTAGTGATTACATGCTTTATCTTTGGGGAAAAAAAAACACATAAAATGTATTTTAATACAGTCTTATTTGTCAGTCAAACTATCACATGGCTAAAAAATGAAAGTAAGAGAAACTGTTTTTTTTTCAACAGTTTTGGCCTTTTTTTCTTTTATATAGCAAATAATAAAAATTGCAGTTGTGATTAAATGTTCTATCTTTCTCAAAAAATAAAAATTAAAAAAATGTAAAAAAATGTATTTATGTATTTGGGTACAGTATTAAATGAGTAATTGTCAGTCAAACTATAACAGGGCTGAAAACTGAAAGTAAGAGAAACTGTTTTTTCCCCATAATTTTTGGCCTTTTTTTTCCTTTTTATATAGCAATAAATAAATAAATAAATAAAAATGCCAGTAGCGATTAAATGATCTATCGTTCTCAAAAAAAATTAAAAAATGTCAAAAAATACATAAAATTAAATTGGGTACAGTATTACATGAGTCATTTTCAGTCAAACTATCACATGTCTGAAAACTGAAAGTAAGAGAAACAGTTTTTTCCCCAAAAATTTTGGCCTTTTTTCCTTTATATAGCAAAAAATTAATAAACAAATAAAAATCCCAAATTCTCTATCTCTCAAAAAAAAAATCAGATAAAATTAATTTGGGTACAGTATTACATGAGTCAGTGTCAGTGAAGCCATCACATCGCTGAAAACTGAACTATGTCCTGGATTGGAAGGGGTATATACGGGTTGGTACTGAGGTGGTTAAAAAGTACAAACTTTAATAAAAAAAAAAAAAAAAAGAAAATTGCCTTAAAGCTCTTCTAGTTTTCAGCCTTGTGATGAGAACTGCCACGCTGTGCCAAAAAATAAGACAGATAGGGTGCGTATGTTTGACGGGGATGGGCTCGGTCCCCATGGTCCCCCCCATGGTCACGCCATCCTTAAAAAGAAAAAAAAACGATTCACTGCAGACCACCATGTGGTCACATTATCTTGGCAGCAGTCTGGCACACTATCCCTCGGCTCTCCCATGCTGCAGAGTCACCCGCAGTTCACTTAGTGCCCCTTTCCTCTTTCCTTTCTTTTTTGCCGGCCGTGTTAAGAGATT
Organism: Lithobates clamitans; assembly: GCA_037952925.1. Taxonomy (NCBI): domain Eukaryota; kingdom Metazoa; phylum Chordata; class Amphibia; order Anura; family Ranidae; genus Lithobates; species Lithobates clamitans. Next base: position 291,654 of record JBBGZY010001819.1, on the reverse strand, counting down.
GATTAATTGGTAGCGCGGTTCTTGAGTGGGCCTCGGCTTGCAGAAAATGAGATGCGATGAGAAAACCGTCAAGCCGAGAGGTGATTAAAGCTTCGGCTCTTGTGAAGGTACCATGACTGCCTCTCTCGGAATAGCTAAACAATGTTTGATCACCGTAGAGGGGCCCGGGTCAGTGCTTGGAGAAACATCGAACGGCCCAGAAAATGCCAAAGTTCTACAGGAGGAATTATTAAAGAGAATCTATAGTTGCAATTTGTATCTAAATTTTTTTTTTAATCATAAAGCAGAAAAAAATTGGCAACACCCCAATTCACCCCATTGGTACTGTCTTTAAAACTCCAGTGCTGAAGTTTTTCTTTCAATTTTTAAAATAATTGAATAATTGCAATGGGTTTCTATGTTGGTTATGTAAGCCTAACAGGGTTGGCCAAAGGGTAGGCAGAAGAAGCAGCTGCCTTGGGAGCTTCAGAAAGGGTGGGCTGCGAAAAAAGCAGGACCTGCAACCTATCCTGCTGGGGTAGCTCCTAGCTCATGGCAGGGAGCCATGCACTTTGACCTTTTGGCCTTGGGTGCTAAAGGACTATGTCCCGGCACTGAGGCCCAAGGTGGGTCTTTTACAGGGGACCAATGACATCAGAGGCGTAACTAGATCCTTTAGGACCCTGGTGCAAGAAACCACGAATGGCCCCCCTACCCCCCCCCTTTCCATCCAAGCCCTGGGCTTCTAGTTCTGGGAAGGTGTCCATGGACATCCTCCCAGAACCCTGACTCCCGCATCCCGCCTGGAGGGCGCATCCAGCAGCTGTTACTAGATCACGGTAAAGGGCTAACCACAGCAGCCCTTTACCATGTGATCAGCTGATCACATGTAAACAGACTTGCCAGTTATCAGCAGCCCTTTCTTCCCACGATGTGTCTGCTTGAGGAAAGGAGAGCCATTAACCAACAAGACTGTCAGTACATTGTTTACACTGATAATCAGGGCACTGATGATCAGTGCAGCCCCATCAGTGCTGCCTATCAGAACTCATCAGTGCCACCTATCAGTGCTGCATATCAGTGCTTATCAGTGCTCACCAATGCCACTTATCAGTGCCCATCTGTGCTGCCTATCAGTGCCCATCAGTGCTGTCTATCAGTGCCCATTAATGCCACCTATCAGTGCCCATCAGTGCCGCCTATCAGTGCTTATCAATTCCGCCTATCAGTGCTCATCAATGCTGCCTATCAGTGCCCATCAGTGCTGTCTATCAGTGCCCATTAATGCCACCTATCAGTGCCCATCAGTGCCCATCAATTCTGCCTATCAGTGCTCATCAATGCTGCCTATCAGTGCCCATCAGTGCCACTTATCAGTGCTCATCAATGCCGCCTATCAGTGCTCATCAATGCTGCCAATCAATGCCCATCAGTGCTGTCTATCAGTGCCACATATCAGTGATTATCAATGCCCCCTATCAGTGCCCATTAGTGCCACTTATCAGTGCTCATCAATGCCCCTTATTAGTGCCCATCAGTGCCACTTGTACGTGCTCATCAATGCCCCCTATCAGTGCCCATCAGTGCCATGTATCGGTGCTCATCAATGCCGCCTATCAGTACCCATCAGCAGGACTCTGAGCTGAGAGCATCTCTCTTATACAGCCCAGAGCCTGCACTGACAGTTCCCACTCCCTCCTCCCTCGCGCGGACAGGACAGGAGAGAGCCGATCTGCTCCTTCTCCTCCCGCCACCTCTCCTCCTGTGTGCACTGCGGAAAGTGTTAAGCTAAGCAGCTGAATGGTCAAATTCAGGAGCTTAGATTCACAGTTCCCTCGGTGCACACAGGAGAAGAGGGGCGGGAGGAGAAGGAACAGTTCGGGTCTCTCCTGTCCTGTCCGTGCGAGGGAGGGGACTGTAGGATAGGAGGGGCGACGGGGCGGTAACATATAAAGAAATCGGTTCCAGCCTTCTGCAGCTGCTGAATGCCTTGCGGGAGGGAAAGGAGGAAAGCGGGCATTCAGCGGCTGCAGGAGGCAGAGATCGATTACTCTATATGCCGCCCCTCCTATTCAGCTGTACAGGGGGGCCTCACGGGCCCCCTGGAGCTTGGGGCCGGGTCGCAAGTACGGCAACCCCTGTTGCTACACCCCTGAATGACATACTTTCTAGCATAAAATAAGGTGTAGACTCTGGAGAGAGGGAGAAAATCTCTGAACAAATCATTAGTAAAACCTTATTATAAGTATGCATTTTAGATTTGCCTACCAGCTCACAAACATGTTGTGCAACTGCAGAGGGTGAAGAGAATGTATGGAGGAGCTCAGCTGTAAGGGAAGAATTCAATGTATTCTCCATTGAGAAGCAGCATTTAAAGGAGAAGTATAATTTCCCACTGAGCAGTGGCGGCCCGTAATGCAGGGCGTAAGGGCACCGCCCTCCCCTTTACATGCGTCCAGCCCTCTAATCTACAAATGCGTTGCACCGTACGAATGGATTCCAATGCGGATACCATTGGGGTTATTTTTTGAAGCACGTGATTAGAGCCAGAGGCTCTAATAGGCTTCAAAAAAGGGTGGGCTCAGGGCGCTCAAGCCTACCCACTTGTGTGACAATAGCGAATTAATATTCTATATTGTCTTCCTGATTCTCCTCCCGGCCAATCAGGAAGCGGGTCGTGAGACCCATCACCCGATTGGCCACTAGGAGAAGCGATCCTATTGGCCGCCTAGGAGGAGGAGGGAGGAGATGCATGGCCGAAGCCGCCATGATGCTGAGGAGAAGGAGACGCAGGGAAAGCCGCCGCCCATCGCCCGGGGGAAGCCCTGCCCGTGACCTAGATGGGGTAAGTGCGGGGCTGGTGAACGACCAGCCAACGGGGGGGGGGGAGGATGCAGGTGACCCGACCAACTGGGGTGGTGGCTATGTGTGCATTGTTTGCTACCCCTCCCAAAAAAATATACCACCAGCCGCCACTGCTACTGAGACAAAGTACCCGGCAGTGCCCAGTAATGCTAGCTACCATGTAGGACAGTGCACCAAAGCCCATCCTCAGCACAAACAGCCTAACACCCATTTGGGTGATCTGAGGGGTGAGGGTGCAGGAATTGGGTGATCTGAAGTGCCAATGTGCAGGAATTTGAGTGATCTGAGGTGTTAAGGTGCAAGAATTGGGTCTGGTTTGAGGTGTGAAGGGGTAGGAATTGGAGTCTTCTGAGGGGTGATGGTGCAGGAATTGGGGTTGAACTGAGGTAATATGTTGCAGGACCTGGGACTGATCTGAGGTATGAAGGTGCAGGAATTGGGGCTGATCTGAGGTGTGAAGGTGATGGATTTTGGACTGATCTGAGGCGTGCTGGTACAAGAATTGGGGTGATCTGAGGTCTGATTGTTCCTAAATTTGGGCTTATCTAAGGTTTGAAGGTGCAGGAATTGGGGTGATTTGAAGTCCGTGGGTGCAGGAATTTGGGGCTAATTTGAGATATGAAGGTGCAGGAATTGGTGTTATCTAAGATGTGATGGTTCAGGATTTAGGACTGATATGAGGTCTGATGGAACAGGAAGGGTGATCTGAGATGTGAAGGTATAGGAATTAAGGCTGATCTGAAGTCTGAAGGTTCAGAAATTGGGGCTGATCTGCAGTCTAAGGATACAAGTATTGGGGTGATCTGAGGTCTTATAGGCCAAGAATTGGTGTAAACTGAGGTGTGAAGATGTAGGGAAAAAATCTGTGGTCTGAAAAGAGTTGGGGTGATTGGAGGTGTGAGGGGGCATTAAATGGGGCGATCAGGGGTCTAAAAGTGCAGGAGTTGGGGTGATCTGAGGTGTGTGGATGCAGGAATTGGGGTGATCAGAGGTGGAAGGTGCAGGAATTGGGGTGATCAGAGGTGTGAAGGTGCAGAAATTGGGGTGATCTGAGGTGTGTGGATGCAGGAATTGGGGTGATCGGAGGTGTGTGGGTGCAGGATTTGGGGTGATCTGAGGTTTGTAGATGCAGGAATTGGGGTGATCTGAGGTGTGTGGGTGCAGGAATTGGGGTGATCTGAGGTGTGTGAGTGCAGGAATTGGGGTGATCTGAGGTGTGTGGATGCAGGAATTGGGGTGATCAGAGGTGTGAAGGTGCAGGAATTGGGGTGATCTGAGGTGTGTGGATGCAGGAATTGGGGTGATCGGAGGTGTGTGGGTGCAGGATTTGGGGTGATCGGAGGTGTGTGGGTGCAGGATTTGGGGTGATCTGAGGTTCGTAGATGCAGGAATTGGGGTGATCTGAGGTGTGTGGGTGCAGGAATTGGGGTGATCTGAGGTGTGTGGGTGCAGGAATTGGGGTGATCTGAGGTGTGTGGGTGCAGGAATTGGGGTGATCTGAGGTGTGTGGGTGCAGGAATTGGGGTGATCTGAGGTGTGTGGGTGCAGGAATTGGGGTGATCTGAGGTGTGTGGATGCAGGAATTGGGGTGATCAGAGGTGTGAAGGTGCAGGAATTGGGGTGATCAGAGGTGTGAAGGTGCAGGATTTGGGGCGACCAGCAGCACAGTGGTTGTCTAATGCTTATAAATGGACTTTTAATATGTAGAGGTTGATGACCCCAGACCTCGGGAATTGATCTCAATGTCTTTGTGGGATCTGGAAGGAATATTTTTCCCCCTACAATGAGGCGCAGTTGGTCACAATCGCCACAGAAGGTTTTTTGTTTTTTTTCTTTGGACCAAATCTTAAAACAGTTAGTGAGAAGCTGAACACGATGGACATGTGCGCCTAATAAATCTTTATTTTAACCGCTTGCTGACCCTATAACTTATATATACGATGGCAAGGCGGCTCTTCTGTGCAGGATCACGTACCCAGTACACGATCCAGCACTTCTGGGTCTGGGACGTGCATGAACGCCGCCAGCGGCCCGCTCCCTCTGTGATCATACACAGCGAGAGCTGATCTACGGGTATCGCGGACGCGATGTCTGCCGGCACCCGCCGATCGTTAGACAGAGAGCCAGAATGGCAATCTGCCTATTTAAACAGGTGGATCGCCGTTCTATCAGTTGGGAAGGCATGGATCCTGTGTTCCTGCTAAGTACAAACATGGGTCACTGCCTTCCCCTGGTAAAAAGCACCTCCCCAGTGCACACATAAACACTGGCTAGGCACATAGTTAACCCTTTGATCGCCCCTGACGTTAACCTCTTCCCAGCCAGGGTCATTAGTACAGTGACAGTGCATATTTTTTAGCACTGATCACTGAATTAGTGTCACTGGTCCCCAAAAAGTGTCAGCAAAGCCGCGTACAATGTGTGACAGGCTGTTGGCGGAAAATCCAACCGTGTGCACGCTCCATCGGACAATTGTAGTCGGATTTTCCATGGACAAATGTTGAATGGCAGGCTTTAAAATTTTTCCATGGACAAATGTCTGTTGCCGGATTTTCTGAGCGTGTGTACACGAGTCCGTCGGACAAAAGTCCAAAGTACAAACGCGCATTCTTGGAAGCAAGGATGAGCCGGAAGCGGTCGGTCTTGTAAACTCGCGTTCGTAATGGAGAATTACCATTCGTGACGCGGCAAATTATGAAATCTGGAAATGCAGCGCACAATTCTCTTCTTCTTTAATTGGATAATAATGAAGGTGCTTTGCTGGTGATACTGATGGAGTTATTGCAAACGAATTTTCAAAGGCTTTTTTTTCTAGTGATAACAAGAATAATATTATTATGCTTGTTATTTTTTTTTGTGGTGCAAGTTACCACAACACCATTATCCTGTATTTTTTAAGATCAAAGATACAACTATGTTGGTGTCCCTTGTTAATTTTACATTGTATTTTATAAAATGCAACTTCCTACTCCCAAACTGTCATTTGAAGTAAAACACATAGCCAAGTATTATTCTACACATTTTTTTTGTTGTGCATTAAAAAAAGAAAACAAATAAAATTAGACATGCTATCTGCCAATAGAACATAACCAAAAAGTGCATTCTATGCATCCAAAAATATAGAATATATACCAAATCAAATCATTATTATTCAACCAAAAAATAAAATAAAAGCCTCATGCATGTGTCCTGCTTCTTAATATAGGGGGTCAGCAATGCCAAGAGTTGGTGAAAGCAGGGGTCCGTCATCCGGAGATAATTCCGAAAATCATCCGGATTATTCTCCTGGAGCTCCCGCAGCAAAAGCATATGACATAATTGGTCTCCATTATTAAAGCAACCAATTTTTGGTGCAAGAAATCCTCCTCCTCCTGTTCCTGGGCTGGACTTGGGTCAAAGCAATAACTCCAAGGCCAGTAATAAATAACACGTTATCTCCTCCGATTCCGCAGCATGGCTGGTTGACGAACGGCCGTTCAGAAACGAACTGAAAAGTGCGAAATGAAAAGTGAGAAATGAAAAGCGCGAATCAACACTCACCAAACTTCTACTAACACGAAATTAGCAGAAGAAGCACAAAGGGTGGCGCCTGACAATTGAACTTCCTCTTTTTCGGCTCGTAGTACGTCTGTACATCACTACGTTCGTGTTTGTTGGCCGACAATTGTGTACCGTTTGTATGCAAGACAAAATCCAGGCACACGTCCTTCGGACAAAAGTCAGAGGTTTTGTCTGCAGAAAATCTGATCGTGTGTACGAGGCTTGTCCAATTTGTCCACCGTAATAACGCCGTCCCGCTATAAGTCGCTGATCGCCGTCATTACTAGCAAAAAAATAAATAAATATAAATTCCATAAATATATTCCATAGTTTGTAGACGCTATAACTTTTGCGTAAAAACCAATCAATATACGCTTATTGAGATTTTTTTTTTGCAAAAATATCTAGCAGAATACATATTGACCTAAATTGATGAAGAAATTTGATTTTTTTACATTTTCTTATTGGATACGTTTTATAGGAGAAAGTAAAAAATATTTCATTTTTTTTTTCAAAACAGTTGGTCTTTTTTTTGTTTATAGCGCAAAAAATAAAAAACGCAGAGGTGATCAAATACCACCAAAAGAAAGCTCTTTTTGTGGGGAAAAAAGGACATACGTTTTATAGGCCTGGTCATGAAGGGGGGTAAATCTTCCGGAGGTCAACTGGTTAATAAAATTGATGGGTGCGGAGGACACACACACACATATCCATTGGAGACGTCTGGGAAGGCGGCCGCACAGAGCTGGCTGACGGGAAAAGAGTTAAAGCGCCGTGTGACAGCATGTCCGCTGACACTTGTCATAATCGGGGAATTCGTCCAAAAAGCTCCTTTAGCTCTGAAAAAAAAAAAAAAGAAAAGAAAAGCTCTGCAGAAATGAAAGCCATCGGGGATCGCGTTTCCTGACTCTTAATGACCCGTTTATACATATCCGGTAATTAGCAGGCAGGAAATTTTCCCTCTAGAGGTTGCAAATACTATTATAAAAAGATTGGGAACCCAGCGCAGTGCCATGTGCATTGTTTTCTAAATATAGGCCGCATTTCCACTGCTTACTACACTGTGCACGAGCAACCTTTAGTCTTCCACATTTTATAGGACTTCATAATATTTTAAGAAAGGTATTAATACTTAAAGCGAGACATATGTTTTCATGCTGAGTATTGTGTCGGTGTACAACTTCCAGGCATTTATTACCTGTGACAGAGACAATGGCTTCATCTGCCTTTCTCTCCAGAAGGACGACGCCATCTTTGTTCAGGCATCACCCATAGTAACCAAAGTGTTACTAAACCCAGGACCCTGCATTCCCTATATCTGGTCTCCCACAGTACACAGAACATGGAAATGCAATTGTTTTAGTAAAAAAAAACTGCTAAATACCTTTTCTCATCAGCAGTGTACAGCAGTCTTGTGACTTCTATCAGTGTCTGGTTAAAGCTAGTAGGAGGAGTTTTCATTCTCCCCTGTCCCTCTATGTGGACTGTGCTGATTGGCCCTGTGCTGATCACATGCACCCTCCCAAGAAAAAGAAAAAAAAAAACTCTCTAGCAATACACACCAAACTGAGCATGTGCAGCCCGTCCCCTGGCCCTGTAAATATCAGGTTATTTTTTGGAGACAGTGGAAGAAGGAGAGGCTCAGAGAAGACAGGATCAAACAGCCTTTTTACACAATGCAGAGGATTAAATGGGTTGTAAAGGTAAACGTTTTTCACCTTAATGCATTCTATGCATTGAGGTGAAAAAACATCTGGCAATACTGGCCCCCCCAGCCCCCCCCCCCCCCCCGTTTTACTAACCTGACCCCTCCAAAGTCCTGCGCTCACCCCCGACATCCTCTTCGCCGCTCAGCCTGGTCGTTGATTGGCTAGAGTGGATGGATTGAAAGCAGCGCAGAAATTGGCTCGCGCTGCTGTCAATCACATCCAATGACGCGGCGCACCGGGGGGTGGGCCCGAGTGATATGGCCGCCGGTTGTATCACGGGAGCGCGCCCGCAAGCACTCAACACCATGCGAGGGAGCTCACATGAAGGTGTTGAGTCCTTTGCGGGGAGGAGCCGAGACAGCCGCCGAGGGACCCCAGAAGACCAGGATCGGGGCCACTCTGTGCAAAACGAGCTGCACAGTGGAGGTAAGTATAACATGTTTGTTATTTAAAAAAAACTTTAGTGATCCTTTAACCCCTCAGTTTCCACAGGGAGTATAACAAGCATGCTTTACTGCATATACAGACTGATTTTATTGCTGTGGGTTTAGTAACTCTTTAAATACTGGATTGAGATGCTGCTTTACTTGAGGGGAGACTGAGGAAATACAAGACCATTACACACAATGAGGTTTAAAAGATCTCAAGAACCAAGGTCTAAACTCAAATATGTTATCCCAACCTGTTCCTTTAATGTCAAAAATGTTTTTTTAATTTATTTTATATAGGTCCTTCTTTTAATTAAATCTGACATTTGGCCTTCCCTCCAGTCTTGCACGGTTGTATCGGCTCCTCTTCTGGACTGAAATGGCTTACTCTGATTTCACTGCACACTGTGAGCTTCTCACAATGTGCATTAGAAGCTGCAGCAAGTCAGATAGAGCCCCGCCTCATTTCCTGGCCAGCGTCGTCTAGCGTTTTCCTCCGCAGTTTGACTGTCCTGGAATCCATCTGCCCTTGGCTCAAGCATGCAGGCAGGAGGGTGCGCTTAGCTGAGAAAACTCCTCCTCCTCTCCTCCCCTCCTCCCCTCCTCCCCTCCTGAAGACTCTTCACTCTCTCAATCAACATTGATTATTTTTAACCCTCCTGCTAGCATTAGTAAATAGATAAGAGAAGTATATCATCATACCTCCCAACATTCTGAGATGGGAATGAGTGACACCTACCGGCAAATGTACGTAGGCATAGGACACGCCCCCCTGCCACACCCCCTTAAAGGAGAATTAACCCAAAAAAAGGTTAAATACATCCACAAGGGCTTTTTTTTTTTACCACTACTATTCCTTTATATTGACTTTTAAAATGTACAAATGCAGCAATTCAGAATTTGGATGAAAGGTTTAGCACTGGGAAAAAATTTTTGAACGATAAAAAGTGCATTTTATATACAACTATATAGAGGAGACCAAAATGAGGGACAAATGAGGAGGAAAGAGGACAGAGGGACATTGCTCCAAATCAGGGACAGTCCCTCGAAATCAGGGACAGTTGGGAGCTATGTATCATTTTTACTTGTTTTAAACTTTTTTTTTTACATTTCTTCAGTTACTTCCTGGTTTCTTGCCTAGGCAAATGATGTCATACATCCCAGGAGTGATGTCATGTCATTGCTTCCGGTTTGCTATTATGAACAGCCAATCAAAGCCAACCACAGTTTTGCTTCACTGTCGGGCCAGCCAGTGTACGTGCCGTCTGGTCGCTCAGGTCACCCGGTGGGATGGGGGAGCCCGAGAGAACCACGGAAGGTGGGGGGCCCAGGGGGACGTCCCCTCCCACTGCTTGTAACAGCAATCGTGTGGCTAGTTAGCTGCTCCGCATCATCCCGCTATAACCACCAAAAGTCCTGCAACGTCCGGGTACGACACTGGACGGGAAGTGGTTAAGTTACACAGTAGAGGTCTGCCGGTGTTTCGTGCTCTCATACGGCACAGCACTGAGATTCAATAAATAACTTGCAATCCAGGAGACTCGGTTTTCGAAGTAATGGAGTTCATAATTGAGTTATTACTAAATTCCTGGATCATATAACAAATGTTCTTCTTGTGAAGAGGAGGATTTGGAGCTCCCTGAGCCAACCGCTGGAAGCGGCAGCACAGTGACTAATGGATCTCATTCTTGTATAGGGTGACCACCCAGCTGCAATGTGCTGCCAGTCTCTTTCCTAGGGCTGGTTCACACCTGAAAGGCGCGTTCCATGTGCGCTTCCTGCACCGCGATCTGCTTTGAGGGCCACTACATTGTTAACGGCACCCCAAACACAGTGGAACGCACAGGAATCACACAGGAAGGCGCACGACGTTCCTGTACAATTGTACTGTGAACTGGCCCTAAGGTCATATGTATATTGTATAAGAAATACAGTGCATCCGGAAAGTATTCACAGTGCTTCACTTTTTCCACATTTTGTTATATTACAGCTTTATTCCAAGATGGATTAAATTTATTATTTTCCTCAAAATTCTACCAGCAATATCCCATAATGACAACGTGAAAGAAGTTTCTTTGAAATCTTTACAAATTTATCAAAAATAAAAACCTTTGGCACCAATAACAGCCTTAAGTCTTTTTGAATTTGATGCTACAAGCTTGGCACACCTATTTTTGGGCAGTTTCTCCCATTCTTCTTTGCAGGACCTCTCAAGCTCCATGAGGTTGGATGGGGAGCGTCGGTGCACAGCCATTTTCAGATCTCTCCGGAGATGTTCAATCGGGTTCATGTCTGGGCTGTGGCTGGGCCACTCAATGACATTCACAGAGTTGTCTCATAGCAACTCCTTTGTTATCTTGATTGTGTGCTTAGGATCGTTGTCCTGTTGGAAGTTGAACCTTCGCCCCATTCTGAGGTCCAGAGTGCTCTGGAGTAGGTTTTCATCAAGGATGTCTCTGTACATTGCTGCATTCATCTTTCCCTCGATCCTGACTAGTCTCTCAGTTCCTGCCGCTGAAAAACATCCCCACAGCATGATGCTGACACCACCATGCTTCACTGTCGGGATGGTATTGGTCAGGTGATGAGCGGTGCCTGGTTTCCTCCAGACATGACTCTTGCCATTCAGGCCAAAGAGTTCAATCTTTGTTTCATCAGACCAGAAAATTTTGTTTCTCATGGTCTGAGAGTCCTTCAGGTGCCTTTTGGAAAACTCCAGGCGGGCTGCCATGTGCCTTTTATTGAGGAGTGGCTTCTGTCTGGCCACTCTACCATACAGGCCTGATTGGTGGAGTGCTATAGAGATGGTTGTTCTTCTGGAAGTTTCTCCTCTCTCTACAGAGAAAAGCTGGAGCTCTGTCAGAGTGACCATCAGGTTCTTGGTCACCTCCCTGACTAAGGCCCTTCTCCCCGATCGCTCAGTTTGGCCGGGTGGCCCCCTCTAGGAAGAGTCCTGGTGGTTCCAAACTTCTTCCATTTACGGATGATGGAGGCCACTGTGCTGATTGGGACCTTCAATGCTGCAGAAATATTTCTGTATCTTTCCCCAGATCTTTGCCTCGATACAATCCTGTCTCGGAGGTCTACAGACAATTCCTTGGACTTCATGGCTTGGTTTGTGCTCTGACATGCACTGTTAACTGTGGGACCTTCTATAGACAGGTGTGTGCCTTTCCAAATCGTGTCCAGTCAACTGAATTTACCACAGGTGGACTCCAATCAAGTTGTAGAAACATCTTAATCACTTACCGACCGCCGCACGTCTATACACGTCCTGACTTTGAAGAGGGATATCTCGGTAATGACAGCAGCTGCTGCCACAATCGAAGTATCCATCTCTTCAGGCAGCGGTTCGGTTAATGATAATGGTGGTCTCTGTGGCGAATTCACTGCGAGATCACCTTTTATGGGGGGTGGGAGAGGGCCTCCCTCCCGCCGCTCTCCCACGCCCTCCGCCGCTTATCGGGGCCGTCGGTAGCGGCGGAGGCGATCGAGTCCTATCCCTGGCTGGGTATGGATATGAGTGAGGCTAAGATGGCCCCCACCCGTCTCCATACCATAGCAGGGCGGAAGCGACATCAAAATGTCACTTCCACCCATACGTCTTAAATGCACATTTTTTACCCCAGATCTCATATTTAAGAGGACCTGTCATGCTTTTTTCTATTACAAGGGATGTTTACATTCCTTGTAAATTAGGATGAGCTTCGGCGTGTTCGCACATTCCACGTGCAGAGCCCGCCAGGAAGTCGGCACGGCGCTGCGCTAATCACAGGCAGTGAGACATTTCCCGATCTCTGCAGCCGTACATCGGGAAAATGTCTTACTGCCTGTGATTAGCGCAGCGCCGTGCCGACTTCCTGGTGGGCTCTGCACGTGGAATGTGCGAACACGCCGGAGCTCATCCTTACTTGTAATAGGAATAAAATTGACCCAATTTTTAATTTTTTTTTAAAACAGTGTAAAAATAAATATAATAAAAAAAAAAAAAATTGTTAAAGCGCCCCGTCCCGACAAGCTCGCGCGCAGAAGCGAACACATACGTGAGTAGCGCCTGCATATGAAAACGATGGTCAAACCGCACATGTGAGGCATCGCCGCGATCGTTAGAGCAAGAGCAATATTTCTAGCCCTAGACCTCCTCTGTAACTCAAAACATGCAACCTGTAGAATTTTTTAAACGTTGCCTATGGAGATTTTTAAGGGTAAAAGTTTGACGCCATTCCATGAGCAGACGCAATTTTGAAGCGTGACATGTTGGGTATCAATTTACTCGGCGTAACTTTATCTTTCACAATATAAGAAAAAAATTGGGCTAACTTTACTGTTGTCTTGAATTTTTTCCAAAAAAAGTGCACTTGTAAGACCGCTGCGCAAATACGGTGTGGCAAAAAGTATTGCAATGACCGCCATTTTATTCTCTAGGGTGTTAGAAAAAAAATGTATAATGTTAGGGGGTTCTAAGTAATTTTCTAGCAAAAAAACGTGTTTTTAACTTGTAAACACCGAGTCTGAAAAAGAGGCCTGGTCTTTAAGTGGTCAGGGATGATCAGTGGAAACAGGATGAACCTGAGCTCAATTGTAAGTGTCATGGCAAAGGCTGTGCATACTTATGTACATGGGATTTTTTTTGTTTTTTACTTTTTATAAATTTGAAAATATTTCAAACAAACTTCTTTCACGTTGTCATTATGGGGTATTGTTTGTAGAATTTTGAGGAAAATAATGAATTTAATCCACTTTGCAATAAGGCTGTAACATAACAAAATGTGAAAAAAAGTGAAGTGCTGTGAAAACTTTCCGGATGCACTGTATATGGATAACAAAAGGGATGGTGGGAGTTAAATGAATCAGATCCCCTATTAACCTGGCCAGAGCGCTCCAAGATGGAGTTCACCACAGTGATCAGAAGATCCTTTGATGTCCAGGCTTGCTCTTTTAGGGATTGCTGTGCCCTCAGCTGCCTGGAAGTCATCTTGTACTCTGTAGTCTATTGAACCATTCTGTAGCCTGTTCACATCACCATTCTTGGGTGCCAAAGCAAGTTGCATTCACTTTGAAGGGCCATCAATGTATTTTAACGCATGGAAAAGTAGATCTTGCACTATGTTTAAGCAAGATTAGGTTATAAAAAAATATCCCAAGCTTTGAACAACTTACGGAGCTCTGTTCAATCCATCATCCGAAAATGGAAAGAGTATGGCACAACTGCAAACCTACCAAGACATGGCCGTCCACCTAAACTGACAGGCCGGGCAAGGAGAGCATTCATCAGAGAAGAGCCAAGAGGCCCATAGTAACTCTGGAGGAGCTGCAGAGATCCACAGCTCAGGTGGGAGAATCTGTCCACAGGACAACTATTAGTCGTGTTCTCCACAAATCTGACCTTTATGGAAGAGTGGCAAGAAGAAAGACATTGTTGAATGAAAGCCATAAGAAGTCCCATTTGCAAGAATCCATGTGGGGGGCACAGCACACGGAAGAATGTGCTCTGGTCAGATGAGACCAAAATTGAACTTTTTGGTTTAAAAGCAAAACACTGTGTGGTGGAAAACCAACACTGCACATCACCATGAACATACCATCCCCACTGTGAAACATGGTGGTGGCAGCATCATGTTGTGGGCATGCTTTTCTTCAGCAGAGACAGAAAAAGCTGATCAGAGTTGATGGGAAATTGGATGGAGCGAAATACAGGGCAATCTTAGAAGAAAACCTGTTAGAGTCTGCAAAACACTTGAGACTGGGGCGGAGGTTCACCTTCCAGCAGGACAACAACCCTAAACATACAGCCAGAGCTACAAAGGAATGGTTTAGATCAAAGCATTTTCATGTGTTAGAATGGCCCAGTCAAAGTCCAGACCGAAATCCAACTGAGAATCTGTGGCAAGACTTGAAAATTGCTGTTCACAGACGCTCTCCATCCAATCTGACAGAGCTTGAGCTATTTTGCAAAGAAGAATGAGCAAAAATGTCCCTCTCTAGATGTGCAAAGTTGGTAGAGACATCCCCAAAAAGACTTGCAGCTGTGATTACAGAGAAAGGCGGTTCTACAAATTATTGACTCAGGGGGGCTGAATACAAATGTACCCCACACTTTTCACATATTTATTTGTGAAACATTTGGAAAACCATTTATCATTTTCCTTCCACTTCACAATTATGTGCCACTTTGTGTTGGTCTATCACATAAAATCCCAATAAAATGCATTTACATTTTTGGTTGTAACAGGACAAAATGTGGAAAATTTCAAGGGGTACGAATACTTTTTCAAGGCAATCTAAATGCTAAAAATACATCCAATGTGTCACACCACTTTAAGGAAAAACACAATAGTAATATGGAATTAGTAGTAAGTGGAAATACCACCAACCCGTGCAGATGAAAAAATCTTGTGTAATTAAATGTGTATAATTAGAGCAGCACGTTATAATGAAGGTAAATGTGAGATAATTAATTAAAGGAATTAATTGAAACCGCGCTCTCTGTAAAAGGGCAAGTGCAAAAAAAAGTGCTAATATTGCGTAAACCACAAACACAACAATTTAAGAATAATATATCATGTGTAAGCTTCTTAGCTTTGGAATCCAAAGCTAAGAAGCTTAACATAATATATTATTCATAAATTGTTGTGTTTGTGGTTTAAGCAATATTAGCACTTTTTTGCACTTGCACTTTTACAGAGAGTGCGATTTCAATTAATTCCTTTAATTAATTATCTCACAATAGTAATATGAGTTATTTTTCTTTTTTTAGGCATAGAAAGTGTTAATAGATCTGCCAGAGGGGGAGACATGCACTGCGTTCTACTGTAGGTAGTGAGAGGTCTGGTGGATACACACCTTGGACACCGGGCCACCTTCCAGTCTGAACCATAGATGGGACCTCGATTTATTTTAGAAATCATGTTCTTTTGGGACAATGATGCTTATATCTTTATATATTTGAAATTTATAAATGTAAATATTTACCATCATTGGGTAAGTGCTTTCCTCTTTCTATTTTTTCATTTTACAAATGATCTTAATTATTGGGTTCCGCTTCCTTAATTGGTTGGGCAGTAGCTGCTGAAACCCATATAAGTTATTCTGCTATGAGTAAGGCCACAGGGGCCGAAACGCGTTAGCATTGTTTTGCTCAACGTACTTGTGAAGCCAACAAAGATTTTCAACGTTTAAGTCCACAGAGTTGCCAGCTTCTATCTGTCAACGTTAAAAGTATTGAGGGACTGCACATCCCAACCATGAGCACCAGTTTTCAGCTTTGGATAGCATCATCAGCAGTAGACCTTGGGTATGGTATTTAGTGATTCGTACGGCAAATTTTTTATACATAGACCTGTCAGTGAGTAATGAGATATGCTCTATTGATATATAAATGGAGAGGATCATGACTTCCTTCTCAGTGCTTCATTTCCAGCCCCCTCTTATCTGTCTCTAGTTCATGAACAGAACATGGACTTCCATTTACATCTGGACTTCTTGTATAAAAAAAAGATACATTTGATCATTTTTCTTCTATTTTCCTTTACCGTGTATGGCCTCTTATTAGCGTCCTGGAAAACTTTCCATTTAATGGCAGAAGCTGTCTTCTCCATCTGACCTCCCAGAGTGTGAGAGGGGTAGCAGGCCAGGACAGTCATTTCGGGAACAGGGTGGTATCTTTCTGCTTAAGGCTTGTGGATTCCGTCAAGATGACAGTCTGGATGAGCCAGAGCTGGTAATAAACTGTCCTATCTGTACAGAGAGAGCCCCCAATAAAAACAGCTCCAGAGAGCTATATAAATCACCCCCAGCCTGCCCACCACCACTCCCAACAGGGGGGCCACACTGTAAAAAGGCAATTTGCAGAGCAATAAATTGGAGCTGACCCCAAACCAGAACCCTGCTCACATTGTAAAATAATACGAGAAAAGTACACTCTTCACAAAAGATACATTAGACTTAGATACAGAGGATTCAGAATAGATACATTAGACTTGGATACAGAGTATTCAATATCCATACATTAGACCTAAGAGCCCTTGCACACTGGGGCGGTTTGCAGGCGCTATTGCGCTAATAATAGCGCCTGCAAACCGCCCCGAAAGTGCCGCTCCTTGCATTCCAGTGTGAAAGCCCCGAGGGCTTGCACACTGGATCGATGCGCTGGCAGGACGGTAATAAAAGTCCTGCCAGCAGCATCTTCGGAGCGGTGAAGGAGCGGTGTGTATACCGCTCCTTTACCGCTCCTGCCCATTGAAATCAATGGGACGGCGCGGCTATACCGCCGGCAATGCGCCTCTGCAGAGGCGCTTTACGGTGGTATTTAACCCCTTCTCCAACAAATGTTGGATGTGAGCTTGTTGTCGGAAAGTCCGACCGTGTGTATGCTCCATAGAACATTTGTTGTCGGAATTTCCACCGACAAATGTTTGAGAGCAGGTTCTCAAATTTTCCAACAACAAAACTTGTTGTCGGAAATTCCGAGCGTGTGTACATAAGTCCGACGCACAAAATTCCACGCATGCTCGTAATCAAGCAGAAGAGCCGCACTGGCTATTGAACTTCATTTTTCTCGGCTCGTCGTACGTCTTGTACGTCACCGCGTTCTTGACGTTCAGAATTTCCAACAACATTTGTGTGACCGTGTGTATGCAAGACAAGTTTGAGCCAACATCCGTCTGAAAAAATCCATGGTTTTGTTGTAGGAAAATCCTATCGTGTGTATGCGGCATAAGATGTAAAGGGGTTGATTTACTAAAGGCAAAAAGACCGTGCACTTTACAATAGCTCCAGAGCTTAGTAAATGAGCAGAAGCTCTGCTGACTTCCATCATCCAACCATGTGCAAGCAAACATGCTGTTTTTTTTATTTTCCTTTACTAAGCTCTGGAGCAAATGCATTTTGCAAAGTGCACAGTCTATTTGCCTTTAGTAAATCAACCCCAAAGTATTCAGAATACATACACTATATTGCACATACATACGCACATGAACTTTAATGTCATCCCAGTCTTAGTCCGTAGGGTTCAATATTGAGTTGGCCCACCCTTTGCAGCTATAACAGCTTCAATTCTTCTGGGAAGGCCATCCACAAGGTTTAGGAGTGTGTCTATGAGAATGTTTGACCATTCTTCCAGAAGCACATTTGTGAGGTCAGGCACTGATGTTGGAGGAGAAGGCCTGGCTCTCAGTCTCTGCTCTAATTCATCCCAAAGGTGTTCTATCAGGTTGAGGTCAGGACTCTGCTGGCCAGTCTTGTTCCTCCACCCCAAACTCGCTCATCCATGTCTTTATGGACCTTGCTTTGTGCACTGGTCCAAATCATTTGGTGGAGGGGGGATTATGGTGGGGGGTTGTTTTTCAGGAGTTGGGTTGGCCCCTTAGTTCCAGTGAAGGGAACTCTTAAGGCGTCAGCATACCAAGACATTTTGGACAATTTCATGCTCCCAACTTTGTGGGAACAGTTTGGGGATGGCCCCTTCCTGTTCCAACCCAACATGACTGCACACCTATGCACAAAGCAAGGTCCATAAAGACATAGATGAGCGGGTTTGGGGTGGTGGAACTTGACTGGCCTGCACAGAGTCAAACTGACTTTATTTATTTATTTATTTATTTATTTGCATTTGATTGGGTATTCTTTGTAAAGTGAAACGTTATCTCATTTACTAAGCTCTGGAGCAACTGCGCTTGCCTTTAGTAAATCAGTCCTATTGCCCTTTAGTAAAATAACCAAATGACAGTGGGGTTGATTTATGAAAACTGGAGAGTACGGAATCTAGTGCATCTGTGCATGGTAGCCAATCAGCTTCTAACTTCAGCTTGTTCAATTAAGCTTTGTCAATAAGGCTGGGTCCACACTGGTACAACAAACGCTCCGACATTGGGAGCTCATGTGTGAAACGTGTGAAAATCAATGTTTCCCTATGGGAGCCGTCTTACCTGGTCCGACACAAGTCCGTCCGACTTTGAAAATGCTCCCTGCACTACTTTGGTCTGACTTTGATCCTACTTCAGCCCATTGAATATCACTGAAGTCGGATAAAATTCGGATCGCTGTCTTAACTGATCTGACTTTGGCATGCGACTTGTGCTCTGATGATCTTGAAGGGGAACTCCACACCAATATAAAAAAAATAAAAAAACGGCATGGGTTCCCCCTCCAAGAGCATACCAGGCCCTTTGGTCTGGTATTGCCTTTAATGGGAAGTCCGACGCTGAAAAACGGCGTGGCGTGGCGGTCCCCCCGAAATCCATACCAGACCCTTGTCCGAGCACATAGCCCGGCAGGTCAGGAAAGGGGGTGGGGACGAGCCAGCACCCCCCCTCCTTCTGAACCATACCAGGCCACATGCCCCCAACATGGGGGGTCGGTGCTTTGGGGCGGGGGGGCCAGACCAAAGGGCTTGGTATGCTCTTGGAGGGGGAACCCATGCCATTTTTTTTTTTAATTTTGCGTGGAGTTCCCCCTAAGATTCATACCAGACACAGTGCCTGGTATTGTCGGGGATCAAAAGTCAGATCCCTGTTCGTTGAAGTTGGACGCATATCGGACTTAAAGTCGCAGGGCAAAGTCGGATCCGGCTGTCGTGTTGTACCAATGTGAACCCGGCCTAAAACCTGGAAGCTGATTGGTTTCTATGCGCAGCTGCACCAGATTTTGCACTCTTCAGTTTTAGAAAATCAACCCCTGTGCTCCCTGAAAACATTAACATTTAATAAACTGCCAGAGGAGCTTACAATCTTATGTCTCAACCACAGTTCTATGATTATAGCAATGACCCTGATTTACTAAAGTAGTAGAACATGGTCACTTTCATTGTGAATTTTAACTTGGTGAATGAGGTTAAAGCAAAGAGAAAATCCCATGTCTGAAGATTACCGATCAGGTGCAAGGAAAATAAAATGCACATTTCAGTATAACTGCATCTCATTAATTCAGCTAAGTTCATTTTCTCCTATGTACGTGAACGAGGGAAGGATTTGCTGACTTCAATCATCCAATCCTGTGAAAGCAAATTCTTTTTTTTCTTTCTGCGCATGATTGGGATTACGCAATTCTTTGTGAAAGTGAAATGTCTCTTTGTGTGTGAGGGCACTTAAAAAAAAAGTATTTTTTGAAAAAAGAAATGAAGAATTTATTAATAATAATATTTGGGTTTTGGTCAGATTACCCTGAATGCTATTTTTTCTTTATCTTATCATTACCAATTGCCTACCGGGCACTTAAATCCCCCTCCTGCCCAGACCAATTTTCAGCTGTCGGTGCTCTCACACTTTGAATGACAATTACTCAGTCATGTAATACTGTACCCAAATGAATTTTTTGTCCTTTTTTTCATACAAATAGAGCTTTCTTTTGGTGGTATTTGATCACCCCTGGGTTTTTTTCTTTTTTGCGCTACAAATGAAAAAAGACCGAAAATTTTGAAAAAAAACTAATTTTTCTTTGTTTCTGTGATAAAATTTTGCAAATTATTAATTTTTCTTCATAAATTTTGGCCACAATTTATACTGCTACATATCTTTGGTAGAAATAACCCAAATTAGTGGATATTATTTGGTCTTTGTGAAAGTTAGAGAGTCTACAAGCTCTGGTGGAAATCATAAAAAATTCATTTCTTGCGACCCGAACAAGTCAGGAAAGTACAAATACCCCCCAAATGACCCCTTTTTTGAAAGTAGACATTCCAAGGTATTTAGTAAGATGCATGGTGAGGTTTTTGATGTTGTCATTTTTTCCCACAATTCTTTGCAAAAATTAAGATTTTTTTTGTTTTTTTGTTTTTTTCCCACAAAATTGTCATTGTAATAGGTTATTTCTCTCACATTGCATGTGTATACCACAAATAACGCCCCAAAATACATTCTGCTATTCCTCCAGAGTACGGCGATATCACACATGTGGGACTTTTTCACAGCCTGGCCACATAGAGAGGCCCAACATGCAGGGAGCACCATCACGTGTTCTAGGAGCATAAATTACACATCTAACTTTTGACTACCTATTACACTTTTGAAGGCACTGGAGCACCAGGATAATGACACGTGGCACTGATGTGGCACTGATTACAGATGGCACTAATGACATGTGACACTGATGACAGATGGCACTGATACATGGCACTGATGACACGTGACACTGATGACAGATGGCACTAATACGTGGCACTGATGACACGTGACACTGATGTGGCACTGATGACAGATGGCACTAATGACACATGACACTGATGACAGATGGCACTGATACGTGGCACTGATGACACGTGACACTGATGTGGCACTGATGGCAGATGGCACTAATGACATGTGACACTGATGACAGATGGCACTGATACATGGCACTGATGACACGTGACACTGATAACAGTTGGCACGTGACACTGACAGGTGGCACTGATGACAGATGGCACTGACAGGTGGCACTGGGGACAGATGGCACTGACAGAAGGCACTGGGGACAGATGACACTGATAGGTGGCACTGCGGACAGGTGGCACTGGGGACAGATGGCACTGGGGACAGGTGGCACTGGGGACAGGTGGCACTGATATGTGGCACTGGGGACAGGTGGCACTGGGGACAGATGGCACTGGGGACAGATGGCACTGGGGACAGGCGGCACTGGGGACAGGTGGCACTGGGGACAGATGGCACTGGGGACAGATGGCACTGGGGACAGGCGGCACTGGGGACAGGTGGCACTGGGGACAGATGGCACTGATAGGTGGCACTGCGGACAGGTGGCACTGGGGACAGATGGCACTGGGGACAGGTGGCACTGGGGACAGGTGGCACTGGGGACAGGTGGCACTGATAGGTGGCACTGGGGACAGGTGGCACTGGGGACAGATGGCACTGGGGACAGGTGGCACTGGGGACAGATGGCACTGATACATGGCACTGATGACACGTGACACTGATGACAGATGGCACTGATACGTGGCACTGATGACACGTGACACTGATGTGGCACTGATGGCAGATGGCACTAATGACATGTGACACTGATGACAGATGGCACTGATACATGGCACTGATGACACGTGACACTGATAACAGTTGGCACGTGACACTGACAGGTGGCACTGATGACAGATGGCACTGACAGTTGGCACTGGGGACAGATGGCACTGACAGAAGGCACTGGGGACAGATGGCACTGATAGGTGGCACTGCGGACAGGTGGCACTGGGGACAGATGGCACTGGGGACAGGTGGCACTGGGGACAGGTGGCACTGATATGTGGCACTGGGGACAGGTGGCACTGGGGACAGTGGCACTGGGGACAGATGGCACTGGGGACAGATGGCACTGGGGACAGGCGGCACTGGGGACAGGTGGCACTGGGGACAGATGGCACTGATAGGTGGCACTGCGGACAGGTGGCACTGGGGACAGATGGCACTGGGGACAGGTGGCACTGGGGACAGGTGGCACTGATAGGTGGCACTGGGGACAGGTGGCACTGGGGACAGATGGCACTGGGGACAGGTGGCACTGGGGACAGGTGGCACTGGGGACAGATGGCACTGGGGACAGGCAGCACTGGGGACAGGTGGCACTGCGGACAGATGGCACTGGGGACAGGTGGCACTGGGGACAGATGGCACTGGGGACAGGCGGCACTGGGGACAGGTGGCACTGGGGACAGGTGGCACTGGGGACAGATGGCACTGATATGTACTGTGGGCACTGTGTTTTATATAGTGTTCTTTCACAGATCTGCAGCACAGGTCGCTCTCCCTCCTCACACGCGGTCTCTGTGTGAGGAGAGAGAGCCGGCAATGAGAGATAATCTCATATATTTACACTTGAGATCATCTACCATTGGACACGCTGATCGAGTGCTAAATGGCCGCTGTGATTGGCCATTTAGCATGATCTGTGGCTAAGGGACACGGCTAACACAGATTTTACCCGATGCGCGCTCGCAGCGGCGTGCGAGGAAGGAGTAAACAGGAGGGCGTCCGGGGACGCCCTTCCGGCAATTGAGCGCCGCCGCCGCGCTGTAGCCATCTTTCGGCTATAGCGCGGGCGCCTAGTGGTTAAAGTTAAATTTAATAAATGTAATTAAATGAAAGTTATTTAAAATAACTTTGGCACCACCTGTCACACTATTATTCTACATTTATATAGCTCTGACATATACCGCAGTGCTGTACAAAGAACACTGAGCCAGTCCCATCAGTCTCTGCACCAGAGGAGCTTACACTCTAACATTCCCTCCACAGGTGCATACCACTGCTAACAAACACAAATACAAAGGAAACATTCAGACAGGTATATGTGGAGACTGAGCCCTAAACTATCTATCTATCTATCTATCTATCTATCTATCTATCTATCTATCTATCTATCTATCTATCTATCTATCTATCTATCTATCTATCTATCTATCTATCTATCCAGCTATTTATTTATCTATCTATCTATCTATCTATCTATCTACAGTATAATCTATCAGAGTTAGCCCTTGTCTCTGCTCCTACCCACCTCTGAGCACCGTTACTTGGTTCTACCCCCTATCCACCTCCCAGAATCACCCCTTTTAGAAAATACAGAACCAAGTAACAGTTGTGGTACTAAGTGATTTGTATGAAATTTGTTAATGATAACAAGAAAAGCAGTATGAAAAAGATCCCCTGCAGCCACCAATAGACCCCTTCTCCCCCCCACCCCCCAGCAACAATGGACCACCTGCAAAAAATACCACCCTCCAGGAACAATAGACCCCCAGCAGCAAAAACAGATGCCCACCCCCAAACAGCATCAATAGACCCTCCAGCAGCCAGCTACAATAGACTGCTCCTTCAACAGTAAATCCCCTCAACAACAACTGACCCCCCCGCCAGCAACAACAGACCTCCCCCCTGCAAAAATAGATTGCTTCCAGTCACAATAGGTCCCCCAGCAGCAACAATAGACCTACCCAGCAACAAAAAAATAGCACCTCCAGTAATAATAGATCCCCCAGCAGCCAGCATCAATAGACACTGTAACACAATCCAGCACCCCTTGCCATTACATACATTCAGCGCTGAAGGTGCCAGAACTGCGTTCCCCTGCGTTCCCGCTGAAAAAAAGCCCTGTATATATCTATCTCATTCTATCTAAAATATAATCTATCTGTTTATTTATCCATAAATCTATTATCTATCTATCTATCTATCTATCTATCTATCTATCTATCTATCTATCTATCTATCTATCTATCTATCTATCTATCTATCTATCTATCTATCTATCTATCTATCTATCTATCTATCTATCTATCTATCTATCTATCTATCTATCTCTCTATCTATCTCTCTATCTATCTATCTATCTATCTATCTATCTATCTATCTATCTATCTATCTATCTATCTATCTATCTATCTATCTATCTATCTATCTATCTATCTATCTATCTATCTATCTATCTATCTATCTATCTATCTATCTCTATCTATCTATCTATCTATCTCTATCTATCTATCTATCTATCTATCTATCTATCTATCTATCTATCTATCTATCTATCTATCTATCTATCTATCTATCTATCTATCTATCTATCTATCTATCTATCTATCTATCTATCTATCTATCTATCTATCTATCTATCTCTCTCTCTATCTATCTATCTATCTATCTATCTATCTATCTATCTATCTATCTATCTATCTATCTATCTATCTATCTATCTATCTATCTATCCTCTCCCCTTATCTACAATCATTACAAGCATTTTTTCCTTATTACATTTCCCTCTGCGCCATAACAAATGATGAAGCCGCCTTCTATCCGGAATGTTCTCCAGCGTCTCTCAGATTTAATCCTGGAATAAATCAGTCTTTTCAGCAGAAATTTGAATCCCCAGCGGTGATTTGTCCAGCGCTGAGTTTCATTCTCAGACTATCTTATCTTAATAGATGTAATTTGTCTATTACACGGTGAGGTCGGGCATGGCTGTATTTATTCCTGGTGAGAAATCTAGAAATATTGCTGAGGATTCATCTGTCTAACGATACATTTCTTTGGATAATCAGTGATGAGTGACTCCCTGTTATGAAACTCATTATTTGCGGCGGATGATGTCATCAGTCTGCTGCAGGCAGAAAGAAGCATTTTCTCAGTCTCCCCTCCCCCCAGCGATCAGACTGCAACATCGTAACTTTTAGCAAATCACAAGGGGAGAGGCTGCAGCAGGGGGCTGATTTGTGTTAGACATTTGTAAACACAGCCAAAAACTGCACAAGCACCAAGATTTCCATGACTTTGAACGGGCATCTCAGGCCAGGAAATGGAATTAGACCCTGAATGGTGCCTGAACAAAGATGGCACCATCTGTTTGGACAGGAAAGCAGAATAGCAGTATGCATGGCCAGATTGTGGCTAACGGTGGGAGGGGCTTAAATGGGGATCATTCAACAGAATCTCTGCCTACTCCCTATATACAGTACACTGCACAGATATAACAGTCCTTGTACAACTTTCAGCCTCACAGACACACATAAACCTCAGGACAAAGGATCATTTTTTTCAAAATGAAACGTTTCCATTGCAAAAGCTTTCATGCACACAAAAAGGACAGAGTGACTGAGTCTACCTCAAGGAAGAACTGCATTAAAACCAGGGCCGTCTTTAATATTGATTGGACCCTGGGCAAAACTTTTCTTGGCCCCCCCCCCTCCCATGCAGTTTCGCTCTCCACCTGCTCTGAGACATACAATAAATAGCAGCTAGACTCAAAATCAGTTTACTGAATCAGATCAGGCAGCTATTGCGATTGGTTGCCAGAGGTTACAGTGTATCATTACCGCTCACTGACAGGTTGCTAGAGGTTCCAGCACACATTACGACTCACTGATTAGTTGCTAGAGGTTACAACACATGATTTCTGCTTGTTGATTGGTTGCTAGAGATTACTGTAGATATGACCTCAGGGGGGCATGATATACATATCAATGCCACCGCCCGCCGTTATTTACATATGAATGCCGGTGATTTACATGTAAACACAGGGTCTGCAGGTGAGTCATCTGTACACAACAATAGGGCAGAGCTGGGCAGCATTAGTAGCAGCACTTCACACTGAGATATAGGGACACAGCACGGGACTAAAACCTCAAGGGACGAGGGAATTTAAACCAGGATAGTTGGCAAGTATGAGGCAGCTGCTTTGGGCCCCACAACAATGACAGCGCCCAGGGCAGCTGCCCCTTTTGCCCTGCCTTAAAAACGGCCCTGATTAAAACCAGTAACTGTTGGGACAATGAACACTTTGGTCAGGACTATGTAATGTACAAGGTAATTGCTAGTTGCCACAACCCCGTATCCACTTCTTTAACAGGCGGTCCACTTTCAGATAAAAGTGGTCTCTGCGGCAGACTTAAAAAAAAAATGTAAACGTGCCCCGTCCCGCTGAGCTCGTGGGCAGAAGGGAACGCATACGTGAGTAGCGCCCGCATATGAAAACGGTGTTCAAACCACACATGTGAGGTATCACCGCGATCGTTAGAGCGAGAGCAATAATTCTAGCCCTAGACCTCCTCTGTAACTCAAAACAACCTGTAGAATTTTTTAAATGTCGCCTGTGGAGATTTTAAAGGATAAAAGTTTGTCGCCATTCCACGAGCGGGTACGATTTTGAAGCGTGACATGTTGGGTATCAAAGTGGTTAAGGCTGCATTCACACCTGAGCATTTTCAGCTCGTAAAACGCCCGATAAAACGCCTGAAAAACAAGCAAAATCCCATTCATTTCAATGGCACCTGTTCACATCTGAGCGTTTTGTCGCCTGAAGCAAAACGACCTAAGCTCAAAAAAAAAACCCTGAGCTTCATTGGGGCAGATTACAGGAGTTTTTCTGCCTTTTACATTGGTGACCTAAACAAAATCGCGGTAAAAACGCGCAACTTTGTTCACACTAGTGCGATGCGGGAACCAGCGTGATTCCAGCGCCAGTTCCCGCATCGCTCCTCTCCCGCAGGCAATTCACACTGCCTTGTGCGAACCGCTGCAGATGTCAATAATAAAGTTAATGACACCCCCAGTTTAGTTCACAGATCGCAGTGCGAAATGTGAAATCGCACAGGAATCGGATCGCACCGGTGAGAACACCCATGCGATCTGATTCTAGTGCGGGGAAAAAAAAGTCCCTGCACTCTTTTCTGTGCAAATCCAATGCGAATTTATGTTAAAAAAAAAAATCCAATGCGAGTTCAGGTGCGAATCACATGCGATCTCTGAGATCGCGCTAGTGTGAACCCGGGCTGGAACGCTCAGGTGTGAATGCAGCCTAAAGCTTCTATGAGATTTTAGTGATTGGCTTAGATCGCCTCCGCAGCTCTGTACACACCTATGCAGGTGCGCGATTTTGCATGTTGCATATAGGGCAACCTATTCATTTCAAATTCATTGCAAACATCGCATGAAAGGAGTGCATGACTCTTTTTTTAAAATCGCCCTGCAACAAGTCACATGATATTTGATCATTTGTATACAGGTGCACCTCATAAAATTAGAATATCATCAAAAAGTTAATTTATTTCAGTAATTCAATTCAAAACGTGAAACTCATATATTATGTAGATTCATTACACACAGAGGGATATATTTCAAGCATTTCTTTCTTTTAATTTTGATGATTATGGCTTACAGCTAGTGAAAACCCAAAATTCAGTATCTCAGAAAATTAGAATATTACATAAGAGCAATAATAAAAAAAAAATAATACAGAAATGTTGGCTTACTGAAAAGTGTGTCCATGTACAGTATAGTAGGCACTCAATACTTGGCCGGGGCTCCTTTTGCATGAATTACGGCATCAATGCGGCGTGGCATGGAGGCGATCAGCCTGTGGCACTGCTGAGGTGTTATGGAAGCCCAGGTTGCTTTGGCCTTCATCTTGTCTGCATTGTTGGGTCTGGTGTCTCTCATCTTCCTCTTGACAACACCCCACAGATTTTCTATGGGGTTTAGGTCAGGTGAGTTTGCTGGCCAATCAAGCACAGTGATACCATGATCATTAAACCAGGTATTGGTACCTTTGGCAGTGTGGGCAGGTGCCAAGTCCTGCTGGAAAATGAAATCAGCATCTCCATAAGGCTCCATTCACATCTATGCATGTTGCTTTTGAACGTTTCTGCAGTGTTTTTTGTGGTGCTTGCCACGTTTTTGAGCAGCGTTTTTACAGCATTTTTGCGGCGTTTTTGCCATGTTTTGTGTTTTTTTTTTTACAGTTTTATTCTAGACTGTATACAGTCTAAAAAAAAAAAACCAAAAACGCGTCAAAAACGCTGTAAAAACGCTGCAAAAACGCTGTATTTGCATTTTTGATGCTGGTCCATTGAAATCTATTACATGCAAAACGTTGCATTTTGCATGAAAAAAGGTCCCTGACCCTTTCCAAAAACGCAGAGGTACAAAAATGCATTAATGTGAACATGTTCCATAGGAACCCATGTTAAAAAATTCCCATGCATTTCTGCAAAATGCAAAATGCATCAAAAAACGCGCTAGTGTAAATGGAGCCTTAAGCTGGTCAGCAGAGGGAAGCATGAAGTGTTCTAGAATTTCCTGGTAGAGGACTAGACTTGATAATCGCGCTAAAAACGTGTGTCCAAAAACGCGGCAAGCACCGCAAAAAGCACCGCAGAAACGCTCAAAACTAGCGCGTTTTTTGGTGCATTTTGCATTTTGCAGAAATGCATGGGAATTTTTTAACATGGGTTCCTATGGAACATGTTCACATCAATGCATTTTTGTACCTCTGCGTTTTTGGAAAGGGTCAGGGACTTTTTTTCATGCAAAATGCAGCGTTTTGCATGTCATAGATTTCAATGGACCAGCATCAAAAACGCAAATACAGCGTTTTTGATGTTTTTTTTTTTAGACTGTATACAGTATAAAAAAAACTGTAAAAAAAACCCAAAAAAAACGCAAAACGCGGCAAAAACGCAGCAAAAACACTGTAAAAACGCTGCTCAAAAACGTGGCAAGCACCACAAAAAACACTGCAGTAACGCTCAAAAGCAACATGCATAGTTTAGTGCTTTTTGCATTTTGCAGACTTGCACTACAGAACAGGTTCCATAGGAAACCATGTTAAATGGACTGTAGTGTAAATCTGCAAAATGCAAAAAGCACTAAAAATGCATAGAGGCCTGATTCACACCTATGCAGGTTGCAGTTTGCATATTGCAGGTGCATTTTGCATTTTTCAATACACATTTTTGATCCATTGAAGTTTATTGAACCAAAAACCAGAAAAAAGTCCCAGGCCCTTTCCATAAAATGCACAGATTTGAAAGTGACCCATAGAAAACCATGTTAAATGGACTGTAGTGTGTTTCTGCAAAACTGAAAACGCACTAAAAAGTGCATAAGTGTGAACCGGGCCTCAATGTGGTATTTGCATTTTGAATCTATTGCTGTGAAACTACATTGTGCGTTCAAAGGAGCTGCCTATGCAAGTGAAACAGGCCAGTTTAAGGCTTCAAAAACTAAACAAATCCATCAAAGAGATAGCAGCAACATTAGGAGGAGCCAAATCAACAGTTTGAAAGAAGAATGCCCTGGTGAGCTCAGCAACATAAAAAGGACTGGACGTCCATGGAAGACAACAGTGGTGGATATTTGCAGGATCCTCTATATGGTAAAGAAAAAAACCCATTCACAACATCCAGACAAGTGAAGGACACTCTCCAGGAGGTGGGCGTATCATTGTCAAAATCTACAATCAAGAGAAGACTTCACAAGAGCAAATACAGAGGGTTCACTGCAAGGTGCAAACCATTCATAAGCCTGAAGAATAGAAAAGCCAGATTAGGCTTTGCCAAAAAACATCTAAAAAAGTCAGACCAGTTCTGGAAAAGCATTCTATGGACGGATGAAACTAAGATTAATCTGTACCAGAATGACGGGAAGAAAAAAGTGTGGAGAAGACTTGGAACAGCTCATGATGATCCAAAGCACACAACGTCATCTGTAAAACATGGTGGAGCTTGCAGTGTGATTGACATGGACATGCATGGCTTCCAGTGGCACTGGGTCATTGGTGTTTAGTGATGATGTGACAGAAGACAGAAGCAGCCGGATGAATTCTGCAGTGTTTAGAGATATACTGTCAGCCCAGAATTAGCCAAATGCAGCAAAGTTGATTGGACGGCGCTTTACAGTACAGATGGACAATGATCCAAAACACACTGCAAAAGCAACCCAGGAGCTTTTGAAGGAAAAGAAGTGGAGTATTCTGCAATGGCCGGGTTAATTACCTGATTTCAACCCAATTGAGCATTTCACTTGATGAAGGCAAAACTAAAGGCAGAAAGACCCAAAAACAAAGAACAACTGAAGACAGCTGCAGTTAGAGCCTGGCAAAGCATCAGAAAAGAGGAAACCCAGTCTCTGGTACTGTCCATAGGTTCCAGACTTCAGGCATTTATTGCCAGTAAAGGATTCTCAACAAAATATTAAAAATGAACATTTTATTTAGGATTATGTTCATTTGTCCAATTACATTTGAGCCCCTTAAAATGTGGGGGCTGTGTATAAAAATGGTTGCAGTTCCTAAAATGTGTACTTGATATTTATGTTCAACCCGGTTGAATTAAAGCTGAAAGTCTGCACTTCAAATTAATTCGGATTGTTTCGTTTTAATTTTAAAAATTAGACTGTGACTTCTAATGCCCCGTACACACGGTCGGATTTTCCGATGGAAAATGTCCGATTGGAGCGTGTTGTTGGAAATTCCGACCGTGTGTGGGCTCCATCGGACATTTTCCATCGGATTGTCCGACACACAAAGTTGGAGAGCAGGAGATAAAATTTTCCGACAACAAAATCCGTGTACACAAATCCGACGGACAAAGTGCCACGCATGCTCAGAATACATAAAGAGATGAAAGCTATTGGCCACTGCCCCGTTTATAGTCCCGACGTACGTGTTTTACGTCACCGCGTTTAGAACGATCGGATTTTCCGACAACTTTGTGCGACCGTGTGTAGACAAAACAAGTTTGAGCCAACATCTGTCGGAAAAAATCCTAGGATTTTGTTGTCGGAATGTCCGAAACAAAGTCCGACCGTGTGTACGCCCTATAAGACTTCACGCACGCTGGACAATTCTTTTCCTCCCCTGGACACCTTTGCTTAAAAAACAAGCCCAAAGCCACGTTTTGCATGTGCGTTTATGCACCTTCGCGTGTTTGACATTAAAGCCGAGTTCCTCCCAAAAATGGAACTTTCGCTTTAAGGAAGGTGACACCCTGACATGCAATATTTAGCATGTCATTTTTTTTGGGGGGGGGGGAAGCTCCCACTTCCTCCTGGCGCACCGCGGCACCGGAAGCGAGATCACTTCTCCCCCTCCCTCTCGGCAATCATCTGGGACACGTCACAGCCAGTCAAGGCGAGTGGCGCGGCTCGCGCATGCACAGTGGGTGCCCGGCTGTGAAGCCACGGCCGGGCGCCCACACTCACAATGCCAGCGCCGCAGAGAGGAGGGGGAGACTAGTGGGGCTTCGTTTCCCCGCATCGCTGGACCCTGGGACAGGTAAGTGTCCGATTATTAAAAGTCAGCAGCTGCAGAATTTGTAGCTGCTGACTTTAATTTTTCTTTCTTTTAGTAGAACTCTGCTTTAATGCATTCTATTGGTCAGAATATTACTTTATTCTGGCCATTAGAATGCATTAAAGCGCTAATGCACGTATAAGCCTAAACGCGTCCAATTTGCGTTTATGCGCGTTTGGCATTTTTTCCACTCAAATGCTCGTCTTCTGAACACACAAGTGATTTTTTTTTTTCTGCCTCTAAATGCCTGTAAATGTCTATGTGTGTGTGCGTGGATAGGCTAACATGGAGGGGCGTTTACAGGCAGAAAAAAAAATAAAACCCCTATAAAAGTGGCGTCTTTTTAGGCCCTGTGTGCGTGAGGCCTAACTGTCAGGCGGCGCGGCACCCTCTCCCCTGCCCGCTCCTCTCTGCTCGGGCCGGGGATGGCTCTGTGGCTGGGAAGGTTTGTTTTCACAGGCGGAATGCCATCATAAATTACCGCCCCGGCCTGTGACTGGAGGAAATGTTTTATTAGCAGACGCTTGTCCCTCAATCTCGGCTGGAAACTCCGGGATCAGCTTTCAGCCCCAACACACACACAGCAATCTGTGTTCCAAATCCTACAACGGGATCCGGGGCCCAGAGGGGCCCTGTGTGTGTGTGAGAGCGTCATAGTGGGCATAGGCAGAGCGAAAGTGACATATCGATACATTGTATGTGGAATTATATACATTTTTGGATGTGTGCTGCCACCTTTTACTGGGACCTTTTATATGTAATTATATGTTTGTGTGCCTCCGTGTGCTTAAAGGGTAACTCCACTTTCATGGGAAAAAAATATTGCAAAAAAAAAAAAAAATCACAACACAACCGTGGCGCCGGCGGTACGCTCTCGTGGCCCCTACCCTGAAGTGCCAGATCACGTACTAGGTATATGATCCAGCACAGAGCGGCCGCCCTGCTGCAGTAAAAGGACGTGGGGTGGTCCGCAAGCAGATGATAATCCTATCCAAGTGTGGTAAAGTGATACTAAAATATATATTTTTTTGCTTAAAAATAACAAACATTTTATATTTACACACCTCCCAACTGTCCCTGATTTCAAGGGACTGTCCCTGATTTGGAGCAATGTCCCTCTGTCCCTCTTTCCTCCTCATTTGTCAATCATTTTGATCTGATCTATAGATTTGTATATAAAATGCACTTTTTTATGTTTCCCAGAGCTAAACCTTTCATCCAAATTCTAAATGGCTGCTTTTGTAAATTTTAAAAGTCAATATAAAACAATAGTGGTGGTAAAAAAAAGCACTTGTGGATTTGATTAACTTTTTTTTTTTTGGTTAATTCTCCTTTAACTAAGGGGGTGTGGCAGGGGGCGTGTCCTATGCCTACATACGTTTGCTAGTAGTTGTCCCTCATTCCCATTTCAAAATGTTGGGAGGTAGGTACTTACCTGCTCTGTGTAGTGGTTTTGCACAGAGCAGCCCAAATCCTCCTCTTCTCGGGTCCCTTTGCCGGCCCTCCTGGCCCCTCCCTCGTGCCTCCACAACAAGCAGCTTACTATGGGGGCACTCGAGCCGAGTCGCTGCTCTTTCTGTCCATCAGTGGTGGCTGGTGGGTTTTTTTTTGGGGCGGGGGGCAGCAAACAAACCCCACGGGCCACCGTGGACCGGCACTAGCACAATTGCCACCTATCCCCCCCCCCCATGGCGTAGCACTAACACACACCCTCACCACCACCACCACCCACTGTCCTTACCCTGGATGTGAGAGCAGCGGTCAGTTGCGGCCATCTTCCAGCGTGGCGGGCTCGGGGAAAGCTGCTCCGGTGTCCTCTTGTGGAGCAGCTTCCGCGGTGTCTCCTCTCTGCTCCTCCCGGCACTAGGTGTTCAATAGGACGTTTCATCCTATTTCGACCAATCGGGAAACAGGTTTCATACCTACTTCCCGATTGGCCAGGAGGAGGATCAGTGTTGCAACAGCGAATTTTCATTCACTGTTGCAACACACCTGGGTGGGCTCCAGACGCAATGCTCTGCATCCCAAGTCCACCCTATTTTGAAGCCTATTAGAGCCTCTGGCTCTAATTAGGTTCTTCAAAAAAAAAACCTGGCCGCTGTAATTCATGTGCCTGGTGACCCGAAAGGGGCCATACACATGAAAAGGGGGCGGCCGCGTGATCTACTTCATATAGGGGGGTGGCTGGAGAGAGGGAGCGGCACCCAGGCGCCCCTAATGGACGGGCCGCCACTGGTGTCCATTCAGACATGGAGCCATGGCTCGGCACCACCCCCACTCCCTGCACATTGGCTCACTGACTTTGATTAACAGCAGCGGGCGCCAATGGCTCAGCCAATCAGGGGGGAGAGTCCTGGACAGCCGAGGCTCTCGTGCAACATCACTGGATTAGGATCAGGTAAGTATTAGGGGGACTGAGTAGGGAGCTGCACACAGAAGTTTTTTTTATCTTAAAGTAGAACTATAGGCAAAACTTTTTGTAGTAAGGGAGGGTTATAACCCCTGTCAGATTTTTTTTTTGCCATCTGTATCCGATCGCGGAGATTTCCCTTCACTTCCTGTCACATAGCCAAACAGGAAGTGAGAGGAAATCCATGAAAAATAAGGATTCATTGGGAAACCCCAGATCACCAGAACTAGTACCCCCATTGGAAGATATCCCCTCTATTACTTTTCAGGGGACAACCCAAAATTTTGGATCTTCATTTACTTTCAATGACAAATGATATATGCAGTGTATGTGGTATGTGTTTATGGAATGATTGTATCATATCTACGTTATTTCTAACATTTCGTCCATAAAGATAAAAAAAAAAAAAAAAGAGTGCAGAGTTCAGGAGTGTGTTACATAAAGAATGCAGCTGTGCCCATTTATGCAGCCTCACCAGTGCCCATCTATGCAGCCTCACCGGTGCCCAGGAATGCAGCCTGACCAGTGCCCATCTATGCAGCCTCACCAGTGCCCATCTATGCAGCCTCACCAGTGCCCAGGAATACAGCCTCACCTGTGCCCAGCAATGCATCTAGGTTGCGGGCATCTTGCGCTTCTTCCTGCGTCTCCTCCTCCTCCGCAGCTTCTCTGCATCTCCTCCTCCTCGGCTGCCAATATGGTCGCTTCTCCTCTCGGCCAATCGGGTCTTAAGACCAGGAGGAGAATCAGGAAGACATTAGCAAACATCAATTTGCTATTGTCACACAACTGGGTGGGCTCTGCGCCCCGAGCCCACCCTATTTTGAAGACAATTTGAGCCTCAGGTTCTAATCATGTGCTTCCAAAAAAAAACATTGAACACCATCCGTGTGTCTGGCAACCTGTATGTAGATTAGGGGCCGGGCATATGGATCAGGGGGACGGCACCCTTGCGCCCCTTATGGATGGGCCGCCACTATTTGCATACCTCCCAACTTTTTGAGCAGGGGCGTTGCTAGGTGGCAAAAAGACCAGGGGCTTCAGCCCGAAGTCCAAGGCTGGAAACGGGGGGGGGGGGGGGACGACCATGTGACGCAGGCCTTTTTTTTTTTTCGACTGGACCTTGACCTACCTGACCTACATACACTGCCCTACCTACACTGATGGTAGTGACCTACCTACACTGACCTACCTACACTGATGATAGTGACCTACCTACACTGACCTACCTACACTGATGGTAGTGACCTACCTACACTGACCTACCTACACTGACCTACTTACACTAATGGTAGTGACCTACCTACACTGACCTACATACACTGACCTACTTACACTAATGGTAGTGACCTACCTACACTGACCTACATACACTGACCTACTTACACTAATGGTAGTGACCTACCTACACTGACCTACCTACACTGACCTACCTACACTGATGGTAGTGACCTACCTACACTGATCTACATACACTGACCTACTTACACTAATGGTAGTGACCTACCTACACTGACCTACCTACACTGACCTACCTAAAAATTCCTCAGCTGACTGGGAATGTTTTACCACAGCCATAATATGAGCCAGTCCCTTGTGGTTCTTCCTGCAAGCACGCATTGCTAGAATCCACCTCAGCTACTACTTCCACCATGATCAGCCGATGCCATAACAAAATGGAAGCAGCCCATCGCTGCACAAAGCTGCCTCACACCTGAGGAATAGAAACAGTGCTGCTGCCTCAAACATTCCAAGTATTAATTCATATAAAAAAAACAGCCGTACACTGGCATACACTGACCTACCTACACTGATATTTCCATACACTGTGTCTGACCTACCTCAGCTGTGGTGTGCGGTGTCACAGCACAGCAGCCAGGCAGTCAGAGGCGGAGGAGGAGGACCCGAGGAGGAGAGGAGAGCGGGCCGCCCGAGCGCAAAGCTGGGATGTGGCGCGGCGGCCGCATTGTATTTCCCGCCTTCTGGAGCCTGCAGCGCCTATGATGGACGTCACACATCCCGCGGTCCCATCATTGGACCAGGGGGACGTCCATCATAGGCATTGCAGGCTCCAGAAGGCGGGACCTGCTATGACACTCGGCCAAACTCGGCGGCGCTCGGGATCAGATCGGTCCCGGCGCTCGCCGCTCGGGGCTTTCAATTGTGAGCTGCATGCCTGAGGCTCGGGGCTTTTCGGGGGCACATTCGGGGCTTCAGCCACGTCTAGCCACCCCCTCCCGACGCCCCTGTTTTTGAGATGGGAACGGGGGACACCTATTATCAAAAGTATGTGGACCTAAAACACACCCCCTGCCACGCCCCCTTAAAGGGGAATTCTACAAAAAAAAGATTAGTTAAACCCACAAGTGTTTATTTACTTACTATTCCCTTTTACTGGGATTTGAAATTTACAAATGCAGCAATTTAGAATTTGGATGGAAGGTTTAGCACTGGGAAACAGTTTTTGAAAAATTAAAAGTGCATTTTATATACATCTATATAGATCAGACCAAAATGAGGGACAAATGAGGGGAAAGAGGGACAGAGGGACATTGTTCCAAATCAGTGACAGTTGGGAGCTCTGGGTTTGTATTCTGGCATCTGAGGGGTTACGGCTAACATTATGAAGGAAACTAATATTTCAGGAATTTTAAAACTTTCAGACTCCATGGAGTGAATGTGGAAAAAAAAATCTCAGTTATATTTAGCAAAACTTTTAGCAAAAACTTAAACATAAACATGGATACCAAAGATGAAGGGTGGCCAACAGAGAGCATGACAGATCTGTGCTATTATTATATCATACAAATGAATGATTTCTATTGGCTGAATACCTGAATTTTGAAAAAAATAAAAATAAAACATTTTTTACTTTCTGCTATAAAACAAATCCAATAAAAAAAATGCAAAAAATCTAATTTCTTCATCAATTTAGGCCAGTATGTATTCTGCTCCATATTTTTGGTAAAAAATCCCAATAAGTTTATATTGATTGGTTTACACAAACGTTATAGCGTCTACAAACTATATGATATATACTAGAATTATTTTTTTTATACTAGTAATGGCGATAATCAGCGACTTATAGCGGGACTGCGATATTACAGTAGACAAATCGGACACCTAACTGACACTTTGTGGGAACCAGTGACACTAATACAGTGATCAGTGCTGAAAATATGCACTGTCACTGTACTACTGACACTGGCTGGGAAGGGGTTAAACATCAGGGGGCAATCAAAGGGTTAACTGTGTGCCTAGCCAGTGTTTTTGTGCACTATGTGAGGTGCTTTTACTAAGGGAAGAGATGGATTTTATTCCCTGCTTTGCATGAAAAGAAAATTGATCCCTTCCCCGCTGTCAGGACAGATCTCTGCCTGGTTTACATGTGCAGAACTCTGTGCAGCCTCTCTCCTCACCGATCAGAGGGTGCCGGCGGACATCCATTGGCCGGCAGCCGCTGAGCGACTTGTGCTGTGTCTAATCATCCTGCCTGGAAGTGGCGGATCACATACTAGGTACATAATCTGGCACAGGAGAGCCGCTCTGCCACCATATAAGAATGTAATGCGGTAGGCAAGTGGTTAAACATTGGGGGTCCCAAATTCACTGGCCAAGAAGGATGTCCTTTAAATGGAATACGGGCGTCCTTATGAGGGCTTACTATCACCATACACACAGAACGGGGCTCAGAGGTAAGTGAAATAAGGTTTTCTATCAATTAAAATTTGAATTATTCATTGTGGAGTAGTGTATCGACTAATTTTACAGTTAAATTTTTTTTTTTTTTTACTGAAATTTATATAAACCCAACAATGAAATCTCATGTAAGCTTTAAAATGTTCATGTCATTTTAGGAGTCTATTTCAATATTGTAAAATCTGCAGCTTTCATTAAAATAAAATAAAATTAAATTAAAATAAAATAAAATAAATAAAATAATAAAATAATAATAATAAAATAAAATAAAATTTAATAAAATTATTAAAATAAGCCCCGGTGAACCTGTCATTAAAGGGGTCGTAAAGCTTCGTGTTTTTTCTCCTTAATGCATCCTATGCATTAAGGAGAAAAAACACCTTGCAGTCAACGCCCCCCCCCCAGCCCCCGGTTTACTTACCTGAGACCCGAATCTTCTTGGGCGCGATCCCGCGTTGCTTACCCCGAGCTCTAGTCGGCTCTTCATTGGATGATTGATAGCAGCGCAGCCATTGTCTCCCGCTGCTGTCAATCAAATCAATGATGTGGCGTGCCGGGTGGCAGGGGCCGACTCATACACTTGGCGGCTATGGCCGCCGAGTGTATCACACGGGAGCGTGCCCACAAGGTAACCCCCTCGGGAGAGAGCTTCCCAGAGGGGGTTAGCTCTTGCGGGGAGGAGCCGAGAGAGCTGCCGTGGGACCCCCGAAGAGGAGGATCGGGGCCACTCTGTGCAAAACGAACTGCACGGTGGAGGTAAGTATGACATGTTTATTTAAAAAAATAAAATAAAAAACAAACCTTTAATATCCCTTTAAGGTCCTTGCTCCAGCACTTGTTATAAGGTGACAACGCTATGTCCCGGTCTGCTAATTGTGCTCCTGCGTTGTCATGTTTATGTTGCCTTTTTTAAATATATAAATATATATATATATATATATATATATATATATATATATATATATATATATACTTATTTTTTGCTGTCAGATGGGCTTCCAATGAAGACTACAAGTGGCTGTTTCAACACATATTACACAGCAACACTCCACTGTTGACAACATCTGGCAATTCGTCTAAAGAAATACCATGCGGCCATCGCTGGAGTGCATGGAGGCAAGAAGTGGCTACAAATACGCTACAGGAGATCAGCAGCACTGAGGTGCAATCAAGAATGAAAAAACTTTTTTTTATAACAAAAGTTAAAATTTCTGATGATGCACAGTTCAAAAAACATACTAAATGTAATTACATCTACTTATGTAAACTCCTCACTATCTTAACATAATAGGGATCATTATGGAGAGTTATTTTCACAGCTGGGGGGCCTATAAAAATATTATAAATATAAATCCATATATATATATATATATACATATATATATATATATATATATATATATATATATATATATATATATATATATATATATACATTTGTTTTTGTTTTGTAAAATATAAATGCTGCTTTTCAAATTTTGGAACTGTTCTGGGAGTATTTCTGCTCACTGCCATCCCATTGTTTAGGTGCATAAAAGATTTCTGGAAAAAAAAAAGAAATCTGCAGAATGATTTTGGCAATTTATATATGTTTTATTTTTATTTATTTATTTATCTAAATAAAAAGATATTTAGCCCTAAATGGGATCTAATATAACATTGCTATTGTGATGCAGAAGAAAAAAACTTTCCTGAAGGTGGCATACTTATTTTTATTCCATTCCAACTATTTTTTTTTCCAGATATTTCCAGATATTATAGTCTTTCACTACTCAGTGGTGTTGCAGATTTCTGCTGCAAGTGTCTGCTTGGAAACATTTATAAAATTGAATGGTGTAAAAGAGCGAAGTGTGCTGGAATTTTTTTTTTGTGCTTTTATAAATAAGCACCTTGCTCGGTTGTTTGGCACACCCAATCGCGTTCAGCAGAAGCTGCCATGTTTTGTAATTCTCTGCATGTGATTGGGTGCTTCAAGTAAACTGTGACAATTGCTTCTTTGTTAAATCATTATGACTTTGTTTGCATTTAACAGGCAATCAAGTAGCAAATGAAATAAAATATAGAAAAATATATATATATATAATATTGATAGCAACACAGTTATCTACTACACGGTGGATATATATATAGATATAGATATATCTATCTATATCTATCTATCTATCTATATATCTATCTATATATATATATATATATATATATATATATAGATAGATAGATAGATATATATATATAGATATATAGATATAGATATATAGATAGATATAGATATATATATCTATATAGATATAGATATATCTATTTAGATATAGATATATCTATATATAAATATATACACCACCATGTGGTATAGAACTATCTATCAGGATTACTAAATACCTTAGTTTTGTAAATATCATTATAGCCTTTCATATCTGCCCTATTTTTGTTTTGTTTTTTCAGAAAAACTTAAAAAATGACATTCTAATTTACTGCAGGCCTGCTTGGGAGGGGACATTCATAAAAATAGCTACTGTAACATAAATACCTTACCAATGATTATTTTATTATTGAATGCATAATAAATTGAATATAAATTTATTATTGAATGCACAATAATTCATTGTTTACAAAAAACAGTTTTATTACATATTCATCCCAAATGTGATGAACAGGGACCAAGATAGAAATCAGAATATTTATCATTTTTAACTTGAACATGTACAGTTAGATAATTTCTTGCAAAAAAAAGCATGGCAAAAAAAGTATTGTTATAAATACATAAAAAATTCTGTAAAAAAACATATTATTATAATAATATTTAACATTCAAATGATAGGGCATTCTTTTTGATATGTTGTGTATGTTGTGTTCATTATAATATTACCTAATAAAATGTAATAATTAAACAGCACTTTTTAATTTCCTATTTGTAGTTTCTCTACTGTATCATATGTATATTAATGAATCTTTTAGGGATATTTTAATGTTAATTCTTTTTTTCCCCATTATAATAGGTATATAAACCACAACTGAAAATAACAATAACATCGTAATAATATGAATAATAATGATGATGATAATAATAATAATGATAATATTGTGGTTTTATATTGTCTGTTAAATTTATGAATGACAAAATATTGAAAACATATTTTTTTAATTATCAGAAAAGTGCCTCATTAAATATATCTGTTTATTTTTTATATGTTTTTTTTTTTCTGTAGCATGATTGTTATTCCTGTATATTTTCTTGACTGATTTGTTGAGTTCCTTCTTACTAAAGACTGAAAATATGTTTCCAGTGGATTGTTCTTTCCTTTAACCTCCAGACAATTCCCCTGGCGGAGCCTGAACAGTTGAACAGCCACCCTGCTTGCTGCCCTCCTGCCTGTATTAAGGAAGGTGAAAGGTGAAAGGTCACTGTCCTCCCTAATTTCAGAGGTAAGAAGGGCTGGCGCCTTGCAAGGTGTACACAATTTCCTACAGCAAATAGAATAATACCGATTACAAGGCACTCTCAACCTCTAATAAATGTCATGTGTGCTGCGAGGAGAGTGCAGACTGGGGGACAACAGGCTATGACTCTGATAACTCCAAGAACTTTCACAAAACATTATAAATTAGTTATTTATGTTGCCATTTTTTTTATTATTTTTTTATTATGATATATAAATATATCTTTATATAGATATATCTATATATAGATATATAGATATACAGATATCTATATATCTATATATTTAGATAGATATATCTATATATCTATATAGATATATAGATATCTATCTATCTATCTATCTATCTATCTATCTATCTATCTATCTATCTATCTATCTATCTATTACATATCTATCTATCTATCTATTACACATATATATATATATATATATATATATATATATATATATATATATATATATATATATATATATATATATATATATATATATAAATATATATACACATATATACATACTGTTATTTACACTTTTTTTTAAATTTAGGTTATTTATGTTCCCATTTTTTATTATGTTAAATATATATATAATTTAATTTTATATTTAACATATACATATAAATATATAAATAACTATATATATTAATTTAAATATATTATAGAGATCTAGATATCGATATCTATATATAGATATCAATACATATATATATATATATATTATTTTTTTTTTTTTTGCTGCTTTTTTATGCTTATGCTTATATAGTTTGCTCTATATTTTTGTATTATATAATGTAAAATTTATATTTATTAATTCATTGTTATATTTATTAATGTATGCATTTGTTTATATACTGGTATTTGTTGTATTATGTTTAAATACAAAAAACTAAGATAGAAAGAACACATTTTTTTTTTACCAAATAAATTAGCCTTAAACATGTTATTTATAACTTTTTTTTTTTTTTTTTACATTTTGACTTTTGTCAATTATGATTTTTTTTTCTAACCAAAATTGTTGTTTTCTTTATAGCCTCTGTTTTTTCCTAGTGATGCGGTAAACTAAGAAATAATAGAAAATCAAAGAGTTGGTTTCATAGATCTCCCAGCATGCTGGGAATTTTTTTTTTTACACTCTAAAGTACAAATACTTGAGCTAAGAGTGGGAAATGGTCCTTTCACTGCACTTGTTCTACTGTTGATAAAAAAAATAACATGCAAAAGTGAAAAATGGTCAGTGTGCGTTTGGTTATTTCAAGAAGATTGGTGTCATCGCTAAGATTTCTGGACTTTCTGAGATTAAGAGGTAGATCCGATGCTGTGGGCATTGAACATTGAAAATCAGGGGCTTATTATGTAGAAGAGGTTTTGTTACCATTCACGGATAGGTGAAGGTGCTGTATCGGGGGGCAGTATTTCCCAGAGCACAGCATACTTCCTATTCGGTGAACCAACAGAAGAAAAAATATTATAAACTGTCATTTTGCTGTCTAATGTGACAGATAACATACAACATAACAACAATAAGCTGATGTTTTATTGGGACTTCTTTTATCTGTAAAAAAAAAATCTATATATTATGTATATATATTTTTCTATTAGAAAATGTAAATATTAAAGTTATATTAATCAGAAACGAATAATTAGGGAAGATGGATGGGTAAAAAAAAAAAATAAAAAATGCCGCCTTAAAGTGCTTGATACCCCATTAGTTCATGTTCCTAATATGTACATGCTGTACCATGTACTTGTATGAGAAAGTACCCCATCCTCTTTGTATTGCTTCCTTTGTGTGAAATCCCTGGTGTTCCTGCTAGTCCCCTTAATTTCTTATTAATAACTGACCACACTAAGCAGGAGAACACAACATGGTCAGTTCTCTGGCCAAACAGGGAACTCAGCCTGCTCTCCTCCAATGATCAAACTTGTCCTGACACGCAAATCTTTTTTTTTTTAAATTCAGGATAGAGTAATTGAGGGTTATAACCCCTGTTTTTTTTCCAATATCTGTGTCCCATTGGGGAGATTTCTCTTCACTTCCTGTCCTATAGCCAAACGGGAAGTGAGAGGAAATCCCTGCTAATTAAAGTGATTGTAAAGGAATTTTTTTTTAAATAGACATTTCTATACTTTTATCGTAAAAAGAGTTGTACTATACTTACCTGCTCCCTGCAATGGAACTGCACAGAGCAGCCCCTGCCCTCCTTTTTTCGGTTTCCCCTGCCAGCGCTCCTGGCTCCCCCTATGTGTCCAGTGCACTTGTTGCTGCATCCATTGACACAAACAGCGGGCCTTGGCTCGCCCGCTCGTCACTGTAGTTGATTGACAGGAGGAGGGGGCCAATGAGGAGGGAGACAATGGCAAGAGCTGCTGCTCTTGTGCATGTTGCTGGATCAGATTGGGCTTAGGTAAGTATAAAGAGGGGGTGGGGTGCTTCTGCAGCAGAGAAGGTTTTTTTAGCTTAAAGTGATTGTAAAGTCTCGCTTTAAAAAAAAAAAAAAAAATAACAATCATGTTATACTTACCTTCTCTGATTTGCACAGAGCAGCCCAGATCCTCCTCTTCTCGGGTCCCTCTTCTGTGCTCCTGGCCCCTCCCTCCTATCGAGTGCCCCCCGCAGTCAGCAGCTTCCTATGGGGGCACTGGAGCCGAGTCACAGCTCCGCGTGTCCATTCAGATATGGAGCCCTTACCTGGCCCCGCCCCCTCTCTCCCCTGATTGGCTGACTGACTTTGATTGACAGCTGCCAGAGCCAATGACGCCACTGCTGTGTCTCAGCCAATCAGGAGGATGTCCCGGACAGCTTAGACATTCCTGGACATCGCTGAAGAGAGAGGGGGCTCAGGTGAGCAATTAGGGGGGCTGAGGGAGGTTGCCACACACAAAAGGTTTTTTATCTTAATGCATAGAATGCATTAGGATAAAAACCTTCTGCCTTTACAACTCCTTTAATGCATAGAATGCATTAAGCTAAAAAATTAATAAACCACAATGGAACAAACCCTCTAGAGGGAGGGTGGTGGCAACAAAGGAAGACCCTACAAGAGTACCCACACCCCCCAGGCACTGAGGGATAGATAGTCCCCACCACTTATATGCTTATTGTTGAAGATCAACCCAATTAGAATTTGTTAGAAATATATGAAGACACTGAAGTGTCCTGGTGAGAGGACAGCGGGCCTATTGGATAACCAGATTTGTAGGGTAGAAATATTGCTTTTGGATGCCACTTTGAAAATCAGACTATTCATCAAAGAAGGGTAAAGACAGAAAGATATTCTAAAAAGTATCAAAGGTATTAAATGATGTCTCAATAAGCCCCCAATTGCAATACCTGAAAAATCCAGGCCTGTATTGGCGTCTGTAGAGCAGCAATGCTCCGTTATCACAAGGAACGGGAGGGGACGTCCACCTCCCTCGCCCCTCCCACCGATCCACCCGCCGCTCTACCCGTGTCTCCTGTCCCACCGGGAGACCCGAGCGACCAGCTGGCATATCTCCCGGCTGGCCGGTGTGCCAAACAAAGCCAGAATCAGCTTTGATTGGGTCTCTGATGTAGTAACCCGGAAGCAACATCACAACGTCACTTCTGGTTTACTTGGCTGCCAACGGCGCCGATTTAAAAAATTCAAAAAGTATTTTTTCCTCATTAATGTACACACAGCACCCCATATTGTACACACAGCACCCCATATTGACAGAAAAACACAGAATTGTTGACATTTTTGCAGATTTATTAAAAAAGAAAAACTGAAATATCACATGGTCCTAAGTATTCAGACCCTTTGCTCAGTATTTAGTAGAAGCCCCTTTTGATCTAATACAGCCATGAGTCTTTTTGGGAAAGACGCAACAAGTTTTTCACACCTGGATTTGGGGGTCCTCTGCCATTCCTCCTTGTAGATCCTCTCCAGTTCTGTTAGGTTGGATGGTAAACGTTGGGGGACGGCCATTTTTAGGTCTCTCCAGAGATGCTCAATTGGGTTTAAGTCAGGGCTCTGGCTGGGCCATTCAAGAACAGTCATGGAGTTGTTGTGAAGCCACTCCTTCGTTATTTTAGCTGTGTGCTTAGGGTCATTGTCTTGTTGGAAGGTAAACCTTCGGCCCGGTCTGAGGTCCTGAGCACTCTGGAGAAGGTTTTCGTCCAGGATATCCCTGTACTTGGCCGCATTCATCTTTCCCTCAATTGCAACCAGTCGTCCTGTCCCCACAGCATGATGCTGCCACCACCATGCTTCACTGTTGGGACTGTATTGGACAGGTGATGAGCAGTGCCTGGTTTTCTTCACACATACCACTTAGAATTAAGGCCAAAAAGTTCTCATCAGACCAGAGAATCTTATTTC
Organism: Lithobates clamitans; assembly: GCA_037952925.1. Lineage (NCBI taxonomy): Eukaryota > Metazoa > Chordata > Amphibia > Anura > Ranidae > Lithobates > Lithobates clamitans. Next base: position 246,694 of record JBBGZY010001819.1, on the reverse strand, counting down.
TCACCATCTTGGAGTCCTTCAGGTGTTTTTTTAGCAAACTCCATGCGGCTTTCATGTGTCTTGCACTGAGGAGAGGCTTCCGTCGGGCCACTCTGCCATAAAGCCCCGACTGGTGGAGGGCTGCAGTGATGGTTGACATTCTACAACTTTCTCCCATCTCCCGACTGCATCTCTGGAGCTCAGCCACAGTGATCTTTGGGTTCTTCTTTACCTCTCTCACCAAGGCTCTTCTCCCCCGATAGCTCAGTTTGGCCGGATGGACAGCTCTAGGAAGGGTTCTGGTCGTCCCAAACGTCTTCCATTTAAGGATTATGGAGGCCACTGTGCTCTTAGGAACCTTAAGTGCAGCAGAAATGTTTTTGTAACCTTGGCCAGATCTGTGCCTTGCCACAATTCTGTCTCTGAGCTCTTCAGGTAGTTCCTTTGACCTCATGATTCTCATTTGCTCCGACATGCACTGTGAGCTGTAAGGTCTTATATAGACAGGTGCGTGGCTTTCCTAATCAAGTCCAATCAGTATAATCAAACACAGCTGGACTCAAATGAAGGTGTAGAACCTTCTCAAGGATGATCAGAAGAAATGGACAGCACCTGAGTTAAACATATGGGTGTCACAGCAAAGGGTCTGAATACTTAGGACCATGTGATATTTCAGTTTTTCTTTTTTAATAAATCTGCAAAAATGTCAACAATTCTGTGTTTTTCTGTCAATATGGGGGGCTGTGTGTACATTAATGAGGGAAAAAAATGAACTTAAATGATTTTAGCAAATGACTGCAATATAACAAAGAGTGAAAAATTTAAGGGGGTCTGAATACTTTTTGTCCCCACTGTATACAGTATGTGATTGTGCACTTCCACCTGCAGGGGGCGCTGTCGGTGGGCCACTTCTGCAGAAGCCGATCTTTGGGTGCCGGGCACTTGATGTCCTCCGGCACCCACCGATCGTTGGTAAACAACACAGAACAGGGATCTGCCTATATAAACAAGGCAGATCCCTTTTCTGGCAGGGGGGGAAGGGATGCTAAGCAGGGACTAAAATCCATCTCTTCCCCTAGTAAAAGCACCTCACACACAGTACACAAACACTGGCTAGGCACACAGTTAACCCTTTGATCGCCTCTGATGTTAATCCTTTCCCAGCCATTAGTACAGTGACAGTGCATATTTTTAGCACTGATCACTGTATTGGTGTCACTGGTTCCCACAAAGTGTCAGAAGTGTCAGTTAGTGTCAGATTGTCTGCCGCAATATTGCAGTCCCGCTAAACGCTATAACATTCGTGTAAACCAATCAATATTCGCTTATTGGGATTTTTTTTACTAAAAACATGTAGAAGAATACATATTGGCCTAAATTGATAAAAATTTAGATTTTCAATATTTTTGGTGTCAGCCTGTAATGCAGGGCGCAGGGGCGCCACCCCCTAATCTACATGCAGGACGCCGTACGCATGGATTCCAAAGGTTTTATTTTTTTATTTTTTAAAAGCACGTGATTAGAGCCAGAGGCTCTAAAAGGGCTTCCAAAAAAGGGTGTGCTCGGGGCCAAGCCCACCCAGTTGTGTGACATTAGCGAATTAATATTTGCTATTGCATTTCTCCCAACATTTTGAGATGGGAATGAGGGACACCTACTAGGAAATGTATGTAGTCATAGGACACGCCCCCTGCCACACCCCTTTAAAGGAGAATTAACACAAAAAAAAGGTTAATTAAATCCACAAGGTCTTTTTTTACCACTACTATTCCTTTATATTGGCTTTAAAATTTACAATTGCAGCAATTTAGAATTTGGATGAAAGGTTTAGCACTGGGAAGCACTTTTTGAAAGATAAAAAGTGCATTTTACATACATCTATATAGCTCAGACCAAAATGAGGGACAAATGAGGAGGAAAGAGGGACAGAGGGACATTGCTCCAAATCAGGGACAGTCCCTCGAAATCAGGGACAGTTGGGAGCTATGGCTATTGTCTTCCTGATTCTCCTCCCGGCCAATCAGGAAGCGGGCCCTGAGACCCGTCACCCAATTGGCGGAGAGGAGATGCGATCCTATTGGCCGCCGAGGAAAAGGAGGAGATGCAGGGGAAGCCGTTGTGAAGCACCAGGAGGAGGAGATGCCCAGAGGAAGCGCTGCCCGCGAACTAGATGGGGTAAGTGCGGGGCTGGTGACCGACCAACCGGCTGGTGGATTGTTTGCCTCCCCCCAAAAAATATACCGCCACTGTGCCCAAAATACCTAAATTCACCATTGGGTGGGTTCCAATTTTTCTTGCCTGTTCACTGCAGAGTAGGGGTGGCTTTTCTTTGGGTGACCACATTAATTCCTGGTGATGTGGTCACCTCCATTTGCAAGGGCCTGAAGACCACGCTGCAGCATGATGACATCAGCAGTGTCGGGACAAGTTCAAAGATGCCAAACTGCCCCCCCCGGTCATGATAGTTACATACAGGGGCGTTGCTAGGTGGCAAAAAGACCAGGGGCTTCAGCCCGAAGTCCAAGGACGGCACGGGGGGGGGGGCCTCTAGTGGCGCTGGGTTTTTTTGGTTGGGCGGAGGGGTTGTGTGGCGGGGGGTAAGCTCACATGCTGACCACTAAACTGACCTACCTAACCTACATACACTGACCTACCTGACACACACACTGACCTACCCGATACACACTGACCTACATACACTGACCTACCTGACCGTCATACATTGACCTACCCGACACACACTGACATACCTGGTGGTCATACACTGACCTACCCACATACACTGACCTACCCGACACACACTGACCTACCTGACCGTCATACACTGACCTACCCGACATACACTGACCTACCTGACCTACATACACTGACCTACACTGACCTACCTGACACACACTGACCCACACTGACCTACCCACATACACTGACCTACCCGACATACACTGACCTACCTGACACACACTGACCTACATACACTGACCTACCCAACCGTCATACACTGACCTACCTGACACACACTGACCTACCCGACACACTGACCTACCTGACCATCATACACTGGCCTACCTGACCGTCATACACTGACCTACCTGACCGTCATACACTGACCTACCTGACCGTCATACAATGACCTACACTGACCTACCTGACCCACACTGACCTACATACACTGACCTACCTGACCCACACTGACCTACATACACTGACCTACCTGACCCACACTGACCTACCCGACACACACACTCACCTACCTGACCTACATACACTGACCTACCTGACTGACACACACTGACTTACCCGACATACACTGACCTACCCGACACACACTGACCTACCCGACACACACTGACCTACCTAACCGTCATACACTGACCTACCTGACTTTCATACACTGACCTACCTGACTGACACACATTGACCTACCTGACATACACTGACCTACATACACTGATCTACCCGACACACACTGACCTACCTGACCATCATACACTGACCTACCCGACACACACTGACCTACCTGACCATCATACACTGACCTACCCGACACACACTGACCTACCTGACCGTCATACACTGACCTACCCGACTGACCCACACTGACCTACCTGACCCACACTGACCTACATACACTGACCTACCTGACATACACTAACCTACCTGACCCACACTGACCTACCTGACCCACACTGACCTGGTACCTGACATACACACACTGACTGACCTACCTGACCAGAAGGAAACAGACCTCAGACTTCATGTGTCCGGGTCCTGCAGCAGCAGCTCAGCCGTGGTGCTGGTGTGTGAGGCTGCCAGAGTAGATGAGGAGAGCCGCCCGCCCGAGTGCCGATCGATCCCGCCTTCTTCCTGTTCCAGTCACAGCACGCTGAGGACACAGGTGGAGTGCAGGCTCTGGGAGACGCTGGGGATGCTGCTCAGGGTGGCGGTGTCTTTTCTCTCTCCCTCCTGGGCTCTTCCCGGCTGCCCAGGTATCCCCATCCCTGCTGCTCTGCACTGACGCCGCCACCGGAGGGACGGTCAAATCACAGGCCCCATGAGCACTATCGCGGAGGAGGAGGAAGTGCAATCCTCCTCCGCTTTGACTGCTGGGCAGTGTGGGCAGTGACGTCACTGGTTGCTAGCCGCTAGGCGGCTATAGCAACCAGTGATCAAAAGTAGAGTCAGGCGGGGGCGGAGCTGGAGCCGGAGCCAGCGCTACCACGGCTCAATCCGCCCCTGTCCCCTGCATCCTGGACTGGCACAAAAGACTCGGGGCTATTGGCCCCAGGCTCGGGGCTGTAGCCCCAATAGCCACCCCCTGGCGACGCCTCTGGTTACATAGTAGGTGAGGTTGAAAAAAGACACAAGTCCATCAAGTCCAACCTATGTGTGTGATTATATGTCAGTATTACATTGTATATCCCTGTATGTTGTGGTCATTCAGGTGATTATCTAATAGTTTCTTGAAGCTATCAATGCTCCCCGCTGAGACCACCGCCTGTGGAAGGGAATTCCACATCCTTGCCGCTCTTACAGTAAAGAACCCTCTACGTAGTTTAAGGTTAAACCTCTTTTCTTCTAATTGTAATGAGTGGCCACTAGTTTTATTAAACTCTCTTCTGCGAAAAAGTTTTATCCCTATTGTGGAGTCACCAGTACAGCATTTGTAAATTGAAATCATATCCCCTCTCAAGCGTCTCTTCTCCAGAGAGAATAAGTTCAGTGCTCGCAACCTTTCCTCATATAACTAATATCCTCCAGACACTTTATTAGCTTTGTGGCCCTTCTTTGTACTCGCTCCATTTTCAGTACATCCTTCCTGAGGACTGGTGCCCAGAACTGGACAGCATACTCTAGGTGCGGCCGGACCAGAGTCTTGTAGAGTGGGAGAATTATCGTTTTATCTCTGGAGTTGATCCCCCTTTTAATGCCAATATTCTGTTTGCTTTATTAGCAGCAGCTTGGCATTGCTGAGCCTATCATCTACTAGGACCCCCAGGTCCTTTTCCATCCTAGATTCCCCCAGAGGTTCTCCCCCCAGTGTATAGATTGCATTCATATTTTTGCCACCCAAATGCATTATTTCACATTTTTCTACATTGAACCTCATTTGCCATGTAGTCGCCCACCCCATTCATTTGTTCAGGTCTTTTTGCAAGGTTTCCACATCCTGTGGAGACGTTATTGCCCTGCTTAGCTTAGTATCATCTGCAAATACAGAGATTGAACTGTTTATCCCATCCTCCAGGTCGTTTATAAACAAATTAAACAGGATTGGTCCCAGCACAGAACCCTGGGCAACACCACTAACCACCCCTAACCATTGTGAGTACTCCCCATTTATCACCACCCTCTGAACTCACCCTTGTAGCCAGTTTTCAATCCATGTACTCACCCTATGGTCCATGCCAACTGACCTTATTTTGTACAGTAAACGTTTATCGGGAACTGTGTCAAATGCTTTTGCAAAATCCAGATACACCACGTCTACGGGCCTTCCTTTATCTAGATGGCAACTCACCTCCTCATAGAAGGTTAATAGATTGGTTTGGCAAGAACGATTCTTCATGAATCCATGCCGATTACTGCTAATGATATCGTTCTTATTACTAATATCTTGTATGTAGTCCCTTATCATCCCCTCCAAGAGTTTACATACTATTGATGTTAGGCTAACTGGTCTGTAATTCCCAGGGATGTTTTTTGGGCCCTTTTTAAATATTGGTGCTACATTGGCTTTTCTCCAATCAGCTGGTACCATTCCAGTCAATAGACTGTCTGTAAAAATTATTATGATGTTCAAGCTAAGGTGGTCCTACACCCATTTGTCAAAATCACTGCCGATGTCACTACTTCTGTCAGCCTTGTAACAGAAGGAAGGTTCCTCCATCCCTACAGTAAACCATTGCGCACAGGGCAGGTTTCCCTCTTGCCCACCCCTTGTCCCAGGCCCTGTTGGTGAGCCAGCACTGCATCTGGAAGAGGTGCTGCTGAAGGATGTGTCTCCAGGTACTTTTTATCTGCATAGAACTGAATATACATTTTCCCAAGCTCACTCATGGGACCTAAATCCTAGACAGCCGGCATCCCACAGTATCAGGAGCATTGCATACCTCCCAACATTTTGAGATGGGAATGAGGGACATCTACTAGCAAATGTATGTAGGCATAGGACATGCCCCCTGCCACACCCCCTTAAAGGAGAATTAACCAAAAAAAAAGGTTAATTAAATCCACAAGGGTTTTTTTTTTCTACCGCTACTATTCTTTTATATTGGCTTTTAAATTTTACAAATGCAGCAATTTAGAATTAGGATGAAAGGTTTAGCACTGGGAAAAGTTTTTGTTGAAAGAATGAAAGTGCATTTTATATACAACTATATGGATCAGACCAAAATGAGGGACAAATGAGGAGGAATGAGGGACAGAGGGACATTGCTCCAAATCAGGGACAGTCCCTCGAAATCAGGGACAGTTGGGAGCTATGCCAAAACTCATTACCTATAAAGACTCTGCTGACACTGTTCTTATCTGACCTTCTTATCCCAGACAATCGAGGGACTGTCCCTGATTTGGACCCATGTCCCACTGTCCCTCATTCCTCCTCATTTGTCCCTCATTTTGGTCTGATCTATATAGAAGTATATAAAATGTACTTTTTCTTCTTTCTAAAAGTGTTTCCCAGTGCTAAACATTTCATCTGATTTCTAAATTGCTGCATTTGTACAGTTTGGTCTCCAAGGTATTTAGTAAGAGGCATGGCGAGTTTTTTGAAGTTGTCATTTTTTTAATCATAATTTTTTGGAAAAATTAGGAAATTGAAAAAAAAAATGTTCACAATTTTTTAACATACTGTAACCAGTGCAGTACAGCATCATCATATAACTGGTGTGATGTTGATCAGGGACACTGACTGGTGACATTTTTTCATTTTTTCATACTTTTTTTATTTATTTATTTTTTATTTTTTTAACACACTGTGACTAGCAATAAGCAATAACATTCTACTACTCTGGGAAAGTGATCAAGATTTTTTATCTTTTTTTTTTTTACACATTATGATTGCTTATAGCAGTGAATTTCATTGCTATAAGCAAGCATTTTACTGAATGAAACTGATTCATTGTGATTAGCTGTGATTGGCCCAGCCTGTACCATGTGATCACATTAACCAATCACAGCTAGCAACACAATTGTACACAGTGGATGGCATGAAAGGAAGCCATTCATTGTTTACAACTGTAATGTGATCATCTGTGATTGGTCACAGCGGTCACTCTGATCAGTCTTCAGACAGTGACAGATCACATCGCTGGCCAGTAAAAAAATGTAAAGCTCCCCATCCCTCTGCGCTCGCACGCAGAAGCGCCAATGCAATATTCCCAACGCACACGTTCCTGCACAAACGGCTGTATCTTAGATTGGGTGCTGAAATGACCAACGGCTGGAACCGACTGAAATCATGAGAAGGAAGTGTCACCAGCACACCAGGGTCTCCAAAATTGGGTCCAAAACTTTAATCACATAGTATTAAAAAAAAAATAAATAGAAGCGACGTTTCGGAGCCACGCGGGACCCCTTCATCAGGCATGTGACGAAGCACGCAGAAGCGAACGCATACGTAAGTCGCGCCCGCATAGGTAAACGGTGTTCAACCCACACATGTGAGGTATTGCCGCGATCGTTAGAGCGAGAGCAATAATTCTAGCACAAGACTTCCTCTGTAACTCTAAACAGGTAACCTGTAGAAAAAATTGTAAAGCGTCGCCTATGGAGATTTTTCAGTCCTGTAGTTTGTCCCCATTTTACGAGCGTGCACAATTTTAAAGCGTGACATGTTAGGTATCTATTTACTCGGCGTAACATCATCTTTCACATTATGCAAAATAATTGGGCTAACTTTACTGTTTTGCATTTTTTTAAATTTATTAAAGTGTATTTTTTCCAACAAAAATTGCATTTGAAAGACCGCTGTGCAAATACAGTGTGACATAAAATATTGCAGCAACTGCCATTTTATTTTCTAGGGTCTTTGCTAAAAAAAAAAAAAAAAATACACAAACAAACACACACACACATACATACATATATATATATATATATATATATATATATATATATATATATATGTATATATATATATATATGTATATATGTATATATATGTATATATGTATATATATGTATATATATGTATATATATGTATATATATATATATATATATGTATATATATATATATATATATATATATATATATATGTATGTATATATATATATATATATATATATCTATATATATATATATATATATATATATGTATATATGTATATATATATATATATATATATACATATATACATATATATACATATATATATATATACATATACTGACCCCCAAACATACATATATACATATATATATATATATATATATATATATATATATATATATATATATATATATATGTTTGGGGGTTCTAAGTAATTATCTAGCAAAAAATACAGATTTTTGCTTGTAAACAACAAATGTCAGAAAAAGGCCTGGTTTTAATTATGGTCAGCACAGTGGCTAAGTGGTTAACACTTCCACCTAGCTGCACCGGGGTCATTGGTTTGAATCCCAACCACGGCACTACCTGCCTGGAGTTTGCATGCTCTCCCTGTGCCAGGGTGGGTTTCCTCCCACACTCCAAAGACATGTCGGTAGGTTTATTGCCCCTAGTATGTGTATGTATGAATGTTAGTTGATGTGACTGGCTCAGTGTTCTCTGTACAGCACTGCGGTATATGTCAGAGCTATATACAGTATGTACCTGCAATATATAAATAAATATTACTCCCGGATAAGATTATTCTCACTGCAGAAATCTTTCACGTGATTAGCAACCTCTCCCCCCCCCCCCAAAAAAAAAATTGGATATACTACAGGTCCTCTTTAACGTTACAGTTGTGTGCAGGCGGAGCTGACTCCAGATTGGGTCATTTTCCACTGCTGATTACTCATAACCACAGCTTGATTTTTACAAGGAAAACTGATCTCTACACTCTTTCTGGTCTTGCGTCACAAAAAAAAAAAAAAAAAAGAATTTCCCTGATCCTTACTGAAGGTCTATAGCAAGTGTTTGGCGGTCCTGAGAAAAGACGTAAATCGATGCAAAATGCAATCAGAATTCTGCAACCAAAGGGCCCGATATTCGCAGTGTTAGCAGCCATCTAAATGGTGTGGAATGGTCTTGCGGCAGAGGAGATGTGCTGCCTCCTGGTTTATGGACACGATGGAAAGGGGAAAAGTGCCTATAAAAAGTTTTTTTTTTTTTTTGCACACACGCACATGGCGCAGTATTTGGGTCTGGGGGTCCCTGAGCTGGTCCAGCTGGAGCGGCGGTGACTGGGCGCAGACAGCAGTAAGGTAAACACTGTGTGGTCATTGTATAGGCAGTTAGCAGGATCTGGACAGATGAAGGGAAGGCTGAGAGGGACCACCCACGCTCCCCCCTCCAAAGACCACACAAGGGCCAGACTCAGATGCTTTGCACGCAATGCTCCCCCCTTTGCCTGTCGCTCACTCCTCCCACCGCTCTGACATTTCCTCCATCGCTGAAATATGCGCAGCTCGGGGCTGCGTGCTTACGACTCGGGGCCACGCTAGCAGCTGACCCACCACGGATACTAAGCAAACACGTGCTTTTTTTTTTTTTTTCCCGCAAAAATATACATTGTATCATTTATGGTCCTATATTAAAAATTTTAAAATGATCACGCTGTTTTTATTCTGTAATGTGACGTCAACACGCAAATTAAAAAAAAAAATAATAACCTTGCGTACGAAGTGCGTTGGATTGCATCAGGAAACGCACTTGGGTTTGCGGCGCAATTTTTAATGGAATGTAAGTCACGTTTTATGTTCATTTTGTGTATTTGATAAATAAACCACTTGAAGACCAAGCTTTTTCTGGCACTTTTTGTGTAAATCTGTATTTTTTGCTAGAAAATTACTTAAACCCCCCCCCCCCCTGCCCCCCAACATTATACGTTTTGTTAGCAGAGACACTAGAGAATAAAATGGTGATCATTGCAATTTTTTTATTTGTGCAGCGGTTTTTCAAATGCAATTTTTTTTGAAAAAATACACTTTAATGATTTTAAAAAAAAACACAATTTTTTATACAATAAATATATATAATTATATATATATATAATTAATATAATTTATATATATATATATATATATATATATATATATATATATATATATATATATATATATATATATATATATATATATAATTAATTAATATATATATATATATATATAGATAGATATATATATATAGATAGATATATATATATATAATATCTATCTATCTATCTATCTATCTATCTATCTATCTATCTATCTATCTATCTATCTATCTATCTATCTATCTATATATATATATATATCTATATATCTATAGATATATATATATATATATATATATATATATATATATATATATATATATATATATGTATATATATCTATATATATATAGATATATATATAAAATTATGAAAGATGATGTTACGCTTGGTAAATAGATACCTAACATGTCACGTTTTAAAATTGCACATGCCCGTGGAATGGCGAAAAACTACGGTATTTAACCACTTGAAGACCAGGCCTTTTCTGGCATTTTTGTTTACAAGTTTAAATCAATATTCTTGCTAAAAAATTACTTATAACCCCCAAAATGTTATATATATAGATGTATATATATATATATATATATATAGATATATATCTATATATATAGATAGATAAATATATATATATATATATATATATATATATATATATATATATATATATATATATATATATATATATTTTTTTAGCAGAGACCCTAGGGCATAAAATAACGATCGTTGCAATTTTTTATGTCACATGGTATTTCCACAGCGGTTTTTTAAACACAATTTTTTGGGGAAAACATACACCTTTAAATTGTATAAAAAAATTTAATAAAACACAATATATACCCCAAATCTTTTGTAAATGATGAAAGATGGATGTTACACCGAGTAAATAGATACCTAACATGTCATGCTTTAAAATTGCGCACGCTTGTGGAATGGCGATAAACTATGGTAGTTAGAAATCTCCATAGGTGACATTTTACATTTTTTTACAGGCTACCTGTTTAGATTTACAGAGGAGGTCTAGCGCTAGAATTATTGCTTCTACTCTAATGTTTGCAGCGATACCACATGTGGTGCAAACCCTATTTACATATGGGTACACAACTTACGTATGCGTTCGCTTCTGTGCGCAAGCATGGAAGGATGGGATCGCTTTTTTTTTCTTTTTATACTGTCCCTTTAATCCTGGTAAACCACTTGCAAACCGCAACCTATATTGCAGTCAGCAAGTGGTTAAAAAAGTATATTTACATTTTATGCACATAAAAATTGGAGTCTGTCCAAGTGGCCCAAAGAGCCCAGATGAACAAGTGTGAACAGCCCCAAAATGCTGCATCTCCCGCAGGGAGGGCTATAGCGTATATATACTTGACGCTATATCCCTCCCTGCGGGAGATACAGCATTTTGGGGCGGTTCACACTTGTTCATCTGGGCTCTTTGGGCCACTTGGACAGACTCCAATTTCTATATGTTTGACAATAACCGGATCTCATTCTCTGTCATTGAGGTATGACTCCATTCAGGGAACTCTTGCCAGTGGGGGGAGATGCATTTATGTATTTATTCTCATAGTCTTTGATATGCATAGTGATTGTATTTATTTGTTCGTTCATATAGTAGCCATAAAACTACGCTTGTCCCTGAGGAATCCATACGGCGAAACATGTAGGACTAAAGATGTGGGAACAACTATAGGAGCTACAAAAATACACCATGAATGACCACAAAGCTGTCCATGTATTGTACAAATTTCTTCTCCACCAGGTGGTGCTGTTCTGCAGGGTGCTGTTGGCTCACTCTCCTGTGATCTTAGCTGAGAGAAGCAACAAGCCTGGGGCCTGTCCTGCAGGCTTTTCCCAGGCAAGCATGGTCCATATTGGGGAAGACGAAGGTGGAGGCTCCCCAGAGGCACTGAGGCCTACTCCATGTGCTCAAGCTGCAATAGATCCTGGGCCTGTTCCTATGCAAGAGGAGTTCCTACCAGTCTTCCAGGATAAAGTGGTGAACAGACTTCTCCGCATTGCTAAGGAGGAACAGAAACTTTCTGTCATGAAAGAAGATCCCAGGTAAAAGAAATCTCTGCATAGTAAGTCTGGAAACAGTAAGAGGGAAGTCTCCAAGCTGAAGTCTCTTTAAGAGGCATTGAAAAAGCAGGAGAAGTTGGTCGCTTCTCTGAAGGAGAGCAGCGGTGTGTTTAGAGAAAAGTGTGAAAATGAGGAGAGAAGCCAACAGATGAAGGAGAGTGCCTGTGCCAGTACCAGCCAGAGGGTGGACGCCAGAGCAACGGCGACAGTATGGATGGGGGGCAAGGTAGTGGCTTCACATGGTGGCCCCAGTACTACCCCTGCATCTGAGTTTTATCTGCCCCCCTCCCCAGCGGCCTGGGTCATCACAGGAGGAGGTTGAGGAAAATGGGGGATTGCTGCAGGCCATTACAGAAATGGAATCTCCCTTGAGTGTCACCGACTCATCAGATGAAACTGCAGAGCAGGAGGGCCGTATGAACGCTGAAAAAGCTGGTGTTTTTTCTAAACAGAAGACTTTACTTGATGATGGGACTGCTGGTAACTGTGGTATTTCTGGGACTATGGTGAGTGGGACTGTTGTGCTGGAGGGGAGGAGGGAGGATCAAGTGGTGGGTAAATTACCAAACCAGATTTCAGAGGTTTCTATGCAGCCAGTTGTTATTCCAATGCAACCAGTTAATGTGTCATCTGTCCCAGTTAGGAGTTTTGCTAAGGCTGCGTCGGGACAAAGTCATGCTGCTGGTGGTGGAAGGGAGCCAGTTGTGCGACTGTGGTACAGCTCAGGTGGGAAAGAGGAGGTATTCCACCTATCAGGAGGGTAGTTGTGGATAAGATCTTAGCCATGGGATTTAAGGCGGAGGATATTTATGCTCTTATCAGTCTGGCTGGTTCCTATGAATATGATTTATCATTTGTGCGTCCAGAATCACTGGATCTGTTTTGGGAGCGGTTTGAGCATGTATATGGGGGCCAGCCGGACTGGAAGGGGCTTGTCCCTAAAGATGTCTCAAGACAGCCCTTGATAAAAAATGTGACTATCCTGACAAGGAATGAGTCTATACCCCCCGAAGATTTATAGGTCTGGTTGAGGAGGTTTGGTGAAACACAGTGTCCCCTAAAAAATATTGTGGATGATAGGGGAATCTGGACGGGTGGGTGGTCAGTATCAATGAGGTTGAGTGTGTGTGGGAATGTGGTCCAGCATTTGCCCTCCTCTGCCTTTATTGGTAGAGATAGGATTACTGTCTTTTACCCTGGTCAACCTAAGCTGTGCCATAAATGTGAAGTCAAGGGACATTTCTCCTCTAAATGTCCAGAACAGAAGTGTTCTTTGTGCCAGGAACTGGGGCATCTGGCGAGGGATTGTAACATCATTAAATGTAACCTATGTGATAAGGTTGGTCACCCTTATAGCCGGTGCCTTGAGGCTTTGCACGATAAGCCAGAGCTAGTGGAGGAATTCTTCTGTCCGGATAGAGAAGAGTCTGGGTTGGCGGAGGTTGTACCAGGGGTTCCTAGTGTCTCTGTCCCGTCAGAATCTGTGTCTGTGAGGCCCTCTGTGGTGTCAGTGTCCCCCCAATCTGTGGTCTCCCAGTCAGTGTCAGAAAGTGTGGTTGTCAAGTCTGTGTCTGCACCTATTGTTTCTCCTAGTGTAGTGAAGGCAGTGGAGGGTGCTGGACCAGCGTGTATGGTGGTGCCAACCCCTCTTCCTCGGCATGGCAGAAGTGCGGCTGGAGGTCGGCAGACACCGAGAGGGATGGAGTGAGGGATGGATTGGATGGGGGTGGGGGATGGGAAGGGAATGAGGGTGTATGGTGCAGAATGCAAGGTGAATGATGTGGAAGTTGGGGTGAATGATGTGGGGGGAGGGGTTAATGGGGGGGGGGTTGGAATCCCATCTAAATGGCAATTAAATCTCAAAAGGTTTCTTAGCCTGGATTGTGTTTAGGTTGAGGTTCGGGGTTTGTAGCCTTTTTTTTTGTTGTCATTAAAATGTGTTTCTTTCTATGTTATCTTGTCAGGAAACGGTTTTCTTTATTTGCTGATGTAAGCACGCTTGTTTTTGTTTAGTTGTTGTTTATTTTTATGTAAATATGTTTTTATTAATAAGCTGTATGTTTGTATGATTTTTCAATAAAAAAAATTTCACTCTAATGTCCCTCCACAGTCACACACTATTATTATTATTATTATACATTTATATAGCTCTGACATATACCGCAGTGATGCACAGAGAACACTAATGTCTGTAATTACATTCTAATGTCAATGCTGTTATCTGCTGATATAAGCTTGTTTGTTTTTTGATTATTTATGTATATATGTAGAAAAAATATATATTAATAACAAGCTTATATGTTTGCAAGATTTTTAATAAACAAAAATGTATGCTCTAATGTCCCCCCACAGTCACACTTTATTGGTATTATTATACATTTATATAGCTCTGACATATACCGCAGTGCTGTACAAAGAACACAGAGCCAGTCACATCAGTCTCTGCACCAGAGGAGCTTACACGTGGACCTTGCTTTGTGCACTGGTGGGCAGTCATGTTGGAACAAGAAGGGGCCATCCCCAAACTGTTTCCACAAAGTTGGGTGCATGAAATTGTCCAAAATATCTTGGTATACTGATGCCTTAAGGGTTCCCTTCACTGGACCTAAGGGGCCGAGACAACCCCTAAAAAAACAATCCCACACCATAATCCCCCCTCCACCAAATGGTTTGGACCAGTGCACAAAGCAAGGTCCATAAAGACATGAATGAGAGAGTTTGGGGTGAAGGAACTTGACTGGCCTGCACAGAGTCCTGACCTCAACCCGATTGAACACCATTGGGATGAGTTAGAGCGGAGACTGCAAGCCAGGCCTTCTCGTCCAACATCAGTGCCTGACCTCACAAATGCGCTTCTGGAAGAATGGTCAAACATTCCCATAGACACACTCCTAAACCTTGTGGACAGCCTTCCCAGAAGAGTTGAAGCTGTTATAGCTGCAAAAGGAGAGCCAACCCAATATTGAACCCTACGGACTAAGACTGGGAATGCCATTAAAGGTCATGTGCGTGTAAAGGCAGGCGTCCCAATACTTTTGGTAATATAGTGTATATGAATACAGCCAGCTATAAGGGGATAAGGAAATTATTTATATTAAGCTTTAGATTCCCTCCTGCGGCTCACTGGGCCTTTAAATGTCTTACGTTGAACGCGGCGGTTGCGATGCTGGAAAAAGTGAGTGTTGTGGAATCCGGGTGGGACTTGGCTTTCAGTTCCTCCGAAACAATCTTATCTGTGCTAATGGATTGTAAATCTGCCCCCTCAAATGTCAGTTTTACCACATCATACCACAAAGCTGAGTGTAAGGAGGGGAGGGTTCACCCACCTCTGCCGCCTCCTCGCCCTTTGCTCCCTTCTCTGCTCCGGGCAAATGGAAAGAGGACCAGTCACAGAATCGGAACGTTTTATCTCCTAAAAATGTGAAAGATTTCCAGTGGAAAAAAAATGAACGACTCCCTTATATAGATTTATGAGTTTGCTGAGGATGACTCTGGAGCTGGAAGTCAGAGATGAGATTTTACAGTGTAGTCTTTCCCCCAACACAAGCCGATGGGAAGGCATAACCGGCTTCAAGGAGGTCAGCTGCAAGATAAAAGCACCTATTATAAATGGAAGTATACAAAATTGTTATATGAAAGCAAATTCTATTGTATAAGTACTACTGTTGAGATTCATGTCCAATGTATTTTGTTTTTATGCTTTTTCAAATAAATAAAATATTTTTTATCTAATTTAATTGTATGGTTCGCCTACAAAGTCCCATTATACTGGGGGGTATATAAGCTCCCTAACCGAAGGGTCTTATTTTTTGTAAAAGCACCTGTAAAGGTCTGAGATGGAACACATAAGGATATCAAACATGCTAAATTTGCTGAACAAAATAAGCGCTCATACTCATAGCATGCTCTCTTCCTTTTCTGTCAAAGCATACTGTACCAAGTAAGAGAAGCGTAACCACTTACGGACCGCCGCGCGCCGATATACGTCCTTACTTTGAAGTGGAATATCGTTGTTATGGCAGCAGCTAACTGCCATAACCCCGGTATCCTCTTCTTCGGACCGCTGTCCGGTTTCTGATAAGAGTGGTCTCTGCGGCAGATTCGCCGCAAGATCACTTTTATCGGCGGTGGGAGAGGGCCCCCCCCCCTCCCGCCGCAATCCGGTGCCCTCCGCCGCTTACCGGAGCCGTCGGGTATGGAGCTGGGTATGCTGGGTATGGAGACGAGTGAGGGGAAGATGAGCCCCCACCCATCTCCATAACATTGCAGGGCGGAAGCGACGTCAAAACGCCACTTCCGCCCATAGCTCTTAAAGGGCCATTTAAAAAAAAAAAAAAATTTAAATGGCATTTTTTTTTTTTTTTTATTGCATTTTAGTGTAAATATGAGATGTGAGGTCTTTTTGACCCCAGATCTCATATTTAAGAGGACCTGTCATGCTTTTTTTTCTGTTACAAGAGATGTTTACATTCCTTGTAATAGGAATAAAAGTGACACATTTTTTTTTCTTCTTAAAAACAGTGTAAAAATAAAAAATAAAAGGTAAAATAAATAAGAAAAAAAAAATTTATTAAACGCGCCCCTTCCCGCCAAGCTCGCGTGCAGAAGCGAACGCATACGTGAGTAGCGCCCGCATGTGAAAATGGTGTTCAAGTCATTTGTGATGTAACCGACCCATAACCTATTTGTCACCTGTACAATTGCTTCGTTCTAAGATGGTAAATGTCGATATTATATTTGTTTAAAAAATGTTCTGAATAAAAATATTAGAAAAGAAAACGGTGTTCAAACCACACATGTGAGGTATCGCCGCGATCGGTAGAGCGAGAGCAATAATTCTAGCCCTAGACCTCCTCTGTAACTTAAAACATTCAACCTGTAGATTTTTTTTTTAAACGTCGCCTATGGAGATTTTTAAGGGTAAAAGTTTGTCGCCATTCCACGAGCGGGCGCAATTTTGAAGCGTGACATGTTGGGTATCAATTTACTCGGCGTAACATTATCTTTCACAATATTAAAAAAAAAAAATTGGGCTGACTTTACTGTTTTCTTATTTTTTACCGTTTTTTTTAAAAAGTGCGCTTGTAAGACAGCTGCGCAAATACGGTGTGACAGAAAGTATTGCAACGACCGCCGTTTTATTCTCTAGGGTGTTAGGGAAAAAAATGTATAATGTTTGGAGGTTCTAAGTAATTTTCTAGCAAAAAAACCTGTTTTTACCTTGTAAACAACACATCTCAAAAAGAGGCTCGGTCCTTAAAGTGGAGGGCCACTTTAAAAAAAAAAAATTGCACCAAAAATCTTTAAAAAAAAAAATTTGAAAAAAAAAAATGTTAAACTTACCTGAACCCTTGTTGCTAGGCAGTCTTCCTAATCTGCCTCTTCCTATTCCGTGGCGTGTCCTGTTCCTCGGTGAGCGGCCCCGTTGCCTTCTGGGAACTGTGTGTGTTCCCAGAAAACCACAGAGCAATTCATAAAGCGGCGCACCACTCGCGCATGTGCAGTAAGAAACTGGCAGTGAAGCCGCAAGGCTCCACTGCCTGTTTCCCTTAGTTAGGATGGCGGTGCCGGGACACGAGAGCCGAGGGACGGGTCGGCCTCAGGCGGCTGACATAGCGGGAACCCAGGACAGGTAAGTCTACTTATTTAAAGTCAGCAGCTACAGTGTTTGTAGCTGCTGACTTTAAAAAAATATTTTCGCTGGCCGGAATCCCGCTTTAAAGCAGAACTCCAGTCAAGAATAACAAGATAAAAATAAATAGCCCAGTAAAAGATGAGATAACAAAAAAACTGCTTTTGCTGCAACTTTCAAACTCCATACAAAAAATGTGCCCACCAACCTCACCTTTGGCTGGCCTTTGCAGCAAGGAGCATTGGAAGGCAACGCATATCAAACACAAGCCAAGGAAAAATCCTTGGAAAAATTTGAAGCTCTACTTACCAAATAGCCTGCGACCAACCAGAATAACCTAACAGTAAGCGTTTAAAAACAGGGGTTTAGTTGCACAAATTTGCAAATACATGCGTAAGCTACAGGCCCCGGCAAGGCACTCTGTAATCTGTAGACCCTTCCTCAAGCTTATAAGATGCTCCACAGTGGAAGCACATACATTCTGATGAGATAGATGAAGGCAAAACTCCCCCTGCAGTACTTTTCTTCTGCCACTAGATGTCCTCAGTCTGATGGCCAGCATCTTTCAACCCACTTCCCCTGAGCCCAAATGTGCTGGGGAATGTTTGTATAGTACAGTGGAACCTTGGATTACAAGCATAATCCGTTCCAGCAGAATGCTTGTAATCCAAATCGCTCGCATATCAAAGTGAGTTTCCCCATAGAAGTCAATGGAAAAGAAGATAATTTGTTCCGCATTGACTTCTATTGCATGCAATACCGCATATGGTCAAAGGTGGGTGGGGCACCTGAGACCCCCGGAAATACTCGGGGACAGCTCAGCTGAACTCGGAACCCCTCGGAAAGGCTCGGAAACACTCGGGAACAGAGTATTTCCGAGTGTTTCCGAGTGGCTCTGAACCGTTCCGAGTGTCACTGGTGCCCCCACGCCTCTGGCCAAATGCGGTACTGCACATCACATTAGCTTGAATTCTGCTCGTTTTGGGAGACAGCACTCACAAACCGAGTCAGGATTTTAAAAAAAAGTTGCTCGTCTTTCAAAACGCTCGTTAACCGCGTTACTCGTTGACCAAGGTTCCACTGTATTGTTAACATGTTAATAAACATCCATGGCTCTGATAGCTCATATTTATAATTATATGCCAATATATATTTATAATTATTTATAATATTATAATTATATGCAGAAAAGGGAACTTTTACCTAGCTCAGGCAGGTCACAGGCGGTATCTTGCAGGTAGGCACAAATGACAGGTTCTGCGCACCTCTTTATATAAATGTATAATAATAATAGTGTGTGACTGTAGGGGGGCATTAGAGTGTAAGCTCCTCTGGTTCAGAGACTGATGTGACTGGCTCAGTGTTACTTGTGCAGCACTACGATATATGTCAGGGCTCTATAAATGTATAATAATAACAGCGTATGATTGTGGGGGGGACATTAGAGTGTAAGCTCCTCTGGTGCAAAGACTGATGTGACTGGCTCAGTGTTCTGTTTACAGCACTACGGTATATGTCAGAGCTATATAGATGTATAAAAATAATAATAGTGTGTGTGACTGCGGAGGGACATTAGAGTGTAAGCTCCTCTGTTACAGAGACTGATTGGACCAGCTCAGTCATCTGCGTACAGCACTGCGGTATATGTCAGAGCTATATAAATTTATAATAATAGTGTGTGACTGTGGAGGGACATTAGAGTGTAAGCTCCTCTGGTGAAAAGACTGATGTGACTGACCGGCTCAGTGTTCTCTGTACAGCCCTGTGGAATAGATACATCTCTCTATAAAATCATAGTAATGAAGATGTCCCATTTTATAGGCGATTTTGTTTTGGGAATATCAGCGGGAAGTTGTGAGCGCAGTCCATCTGTCAGTGGATGTTTCCTGACTGATCCCATGCAGTGGGTGATCTGTTCCCTCCTATAGACTGACACTGAGTGCTGCTGTTTGCAGAATGTTCTCAGTGACCCTGATCTGATCTTTCAGTCTCAATTAGCAGACTAGACTGCGGAGCAATTAGGAGAGGTTTTTCCTCTGACATGCTCAGGTCAGGGCTGAGCACACAACACAGGACACTTTCACAAGGCAGCTGCCAAGGTGCTCGGGGAGTGACTGTAAATCCTGATTAACTGGACATTTCACGGATAATATACTTCATCCCAAAGATAAATTGAATTCTCAGCCTGAAGGTGATGTATGGCAGGCTGGGGAGAATGTGTTTATGAGGACAAGAAGTAAACTCATAACGTTTAACTTTTTTTACAGGGGTGAAAATATTTTTATTATTAAAATTTACAATCTGCTTTCACAGATGACATCACTGAGACTGCAGCCTATCCATTCACTAGAGACCGGTGACATCACTGAGAATGCAGCCTATCCATTCACTAGAGACCGGTGACATCACTGAGAATGCAGCTTATCCAATCACTAGAGACCGGTGACATCACTGGGAATGCAGCCTATCCATTCACTAGAGAGTGGTGACATCACTGAGAATGCAGCCTATCCATTCACTAGAGACCGGTGACATCACTGAGAATGCAGCCTATCCATTCACTAGAGACCGGTGACATCACTGAGAATGCAGCTTATCCAATCACTAGAGACCGGTGACATCACTGGGAATGCAGCCTATCCAATCACTAGAGACCAGTGACATCACTGAGAAAGCAGCATATCCATTCACTAGAGACTGGTGACATCACTGTGAATTCAACCTATCCATCAACTAGAGACCGGTGACATCACTGAGAATGCAGCCTATCCAATCACTAGAGACTGGTGACATCACTGAGAATGCAGCCTATCCAATCACTAGAGACCGTTGACATCACTGAGAATGCAGCCTATCCAATCACTAGAGACTGATGACATCACTGGGAATGCAGCCTATCCAATCACTAGAGACTGATGACATCACTGAGAATGCAGCCTATCCAATCACTAGAGACCGGTGACATCACTGAGAATTCAGCCTATCCATTGACTAGAGACTGATGACATCACTGAGAATGCAGCCTATCCATTGACTAGAGACTGATGACATCACTGAGAATGCAGCCTATCCATTCACTAGAGACCGGTGACATCACTGAGAATTCAGCCTATCCATTGACTAGAGACCAGTGACATCACTGGGAATGCAGTCTATCCATTCACTAGAGACTGGTGACATCACTGAGAATGCAGCCTATCCATTCACTGGAGACTCTGTATTTAATATCAATATTTTGTTTTATGAACTCTTCCTCTAGTTGCCGTATTACATTTGACATTTTTCTTTAGACAATCGCGGTTCTCGCTCATGCTCTGGAACAATATTCTATGACCTCATGTAGGAAAGGTCGAAAGATCTTCTGCGGGTTCAAGCGGAAAAAAGAAAACGGTTTGGCCTGGCAAGGAAATCGCTGCTAAGTTGTTCACAATGAGCCAGGAAAATGTACAAAGTGTGTGAGTCAGTGCATTTCAGTTTTGGCATTTAAGCGGCTGAAAAATGACTGCAGCTTCCTTTTCGGGGACTTGAAGCTCCGAAGCACTTCAGAGGCGCGGTGTGTTCCAGCGAGGGGGACAGGAGCCTGGCGTGATCACACTCAAACCTCTGAGGCATTAGACGACGGAATTTCTGCATTCCCCCCGATCCATCAGAATTGGACAGGATTTCCCCCCGCTGCTCGGTGACCTGGTGGCTTCTCCATTGTCCATTCTCTGAAGACCTGAGTGTAGAGTGGAACTTTTACAGATCATCCTCAAGTAGATTCCACACGCTGCTACTCTTATCCAGGAAACACCAAGATTTTTCCTAAAATCTTATAAAGCAGAATGCAGCCAGATTTAGCAGGCTTCCCACAGGGGTACCAGAAAGCACTGCTGCTCCCTGTCATAATCCTAGTGTAACCTCCCTCTCATGCTCCGGTGTATGTCGTTGAGGCTACTGCAAACTTGGAGTAGGGGTGGTGCTGCATCCAGGGGTCACATTAGGCTCAGTTTGCAAAGCAGCTCCACCAGGATACTAATAAGTGACAGTTATTTTTAGTGGCGCCCAAAGAAATTTAAATGACAGTCACATGGTTATGTAGCGCAACCCCTGTAGGAGCCGCTGATTAGGATCGATCTGCTCTTCTTTACCTTAAACTTTTCAAGAACCTAGAACACTTTTCAAGAACATGTTGCCTGACTCATTTGTTCCGCGGAGTATTCCTGCGTTAGAGGAGCATCTCCGTGGTCTTCGTTCCACTTGGGCACAAGTCCAAGAGGCTTTGCGACATGCTAATGATAGGTACAGAATCCATGCTGACCGCAGACGCCTGCCTGCGCCTTCCTACCAGGTTGGGGACAGGGTCTGGCTGTCATCTCCCAACCTCCGACTTCGTGTTCCCTCTCTGAAGTTTGCACCTCGGTTCATTTGGCCTTTTCGTATTCTCCGCAGGATTAACCCAGTGGCTTACACGTTAGACCTTCCTTCTAATATGCGTATCTCAAATGTATTTCATGTCTCCTTATTAAAACCTTTGGTCTGCAACTGGTTTACCACCTCGGTGCCACGTCCTCACCCTGTACAGGTTGGGAACCATGAGGAGTATGAAGTACAGTCCATTGTTGACTCCCGTGGGTTCCGTAGGTGTATTGGAAAGGGTACGGTCCGGAGGAACGCTCTTGGGTCTCATCCTCGGACGTACATGCCCCTGTCCTCCTCTGTGATTTCTATAGACATTTTCCCCTCAAGCCTGGTGATCCTCGGTCATTGAGGAGGGGGTACTGTCAGGGCTGGGCTCAGCCTTCCTTCTCTGAGCTGGCCGCTTAGCTGTCGACTAATTGCCACCTCCTATCTCTCCATACTGACTCACCTGTTGATGATATCCTGCTTGTCAGTCCTGCTTACTTAAGCTGTCCAACCCAGATAATCTCTGCCTTTGCCTTGGTCAACATCACAGAGACTTTCTCCTGCGCTCCTGTTAAAGTCTTGCTTGGCTGACATTCTTTCTGGCTCCAAATCCTGCTTGCTGTTCCACTACGCTGATTCCTGGCTTCCTGACTTTCTGGCTTGTCTGACTATCCGTTCCAGGGACCGAACTTTGGCTATGTTTTGACTACGTTTGTTCTATTTACTTTTATTATTAAACAAGTGTGATTTAACTGTACTTCTGTCTCGGTCTGATTCATGGTTCCCGACACTGTGCTGATCACATGCACCCTCCCAAGAAAAAAAACTCTAGCAATTGTAGCAGTTGGTTACCACTAGTTACTAACATCCACCAAATCACCCTGCTGCCAGAACCCCATCTATCACATCAGAGACAATGAGCAGTCATTTGCGTAGTTTTGTTGCGTTTATTGCGGGATATAACTTGGTTGGGGTAAAGGGAGATATGGGATGCCCATAGCACTTTTTGAATTGTCATCACTTTGGTAAGACATTGATTAGCAGCTTTAGCCTTGAAAATGATGCACCTCTAACATTCACCGTCTATTTCCTCTGCATATCTGAACTGCAGACTATTGCTCCTCTTCCTCTGCACTCACTCCTGCAGATTGTGTAGCAATTATCACTCCTCTAGACTCCTCTCTTCTTGTACAAATCCTCTACTGCAAAACTGTTAGATTCCTGTTGCTCCACTTCCAGTAAAACAAAAAGGGATCGCTGTGAATAACCCCAGTTTGCTGGCTGTGCTGCAATGGTGTTGCTTCAGCAAATCAGTAAGCCAGAGGCATAATACCTCTCCCCGACGGCTCAGTGAATTAGATAGCTACACAGTCTCTTGGAAGGTATTACCAGAGTGCTTTACCAGGCCAGAGATATTCGGTACCTCTCCCCGACGGCCTAGCACATGGTAGCAAGAGGACTACTGTTCCCAGCCAGTTCATAACTGCAAACGCTGCGTTCCCCGGCCACAGCATTCTGCACTAATCTCAACAATTCGCCTTTTGCTTCTTGCACACCGACCTTCTCCAAAGTGCAAGTTCTGTGTTCCCCGGTCACAGAACGTTGATCTACTCTCCTCAGTTCTACTGTTGCTTCTCCTTCACCGATCTTCTCCTGTGTGCAAGTCCTGTGTTCCCCGGTCACAGCAGCTTGACACCAACTCCAAGTTGAAGATCCTTATCTAGGAATCCATCCTAGTAGCTCCTCCATCCCTCCTCCGCGCTCGGTGAGTCCCCTACGTGGGGACGCACTGCAGCAGCTACCTATAACTCCATTCTCCTTTTCCTGCACCGTCAGAACCTCTCTTGGCAGCATGTGACCTCAGCTTATATGGGAGGCCTGCCCCCTGCCAATACCAAATGGGAACTGGTCAGAGCTCCTCACATAAGCTGCCTGCCACTCAAACTTCAGGTCCAACCTCTGTTCCAGAACAATCTTCCTGA
This sequence comes from Lithobates clamitans, assembly GCA_037952925.1. NCBI lineage: Eukaryota > Metazoa > Chordata > Amphibia > Anura > Ranidae > Lithobates > Lithobates clamitans. The sequence goes on along the minus strand of JBBGZY010001819.1, from coordinate 222,446 downwards.
AAGCAGGGGAGGCGCCTCTGAGTCAGAGCACAGGTGGTCACACCCACCACTACACCAAACACTCCCAGTCCCAAATCAAAACAACCAGGCCCAGCCTAAAGCACAGGCCTGGCTAAATTTGCCCACACTGATATCTTAAACCCGGAAAAATCCTATTCTAGCACCTACCTTATGGTAGAGTGTGCTACACAATACAAACTAAACTGAGCATGTGCAGAGCTCCTCCTAGGTAGTGGCTGCCTGTCCAATAGGGACGCATGGGTGTCGCCCCCTAGGCTTCAAAAAAGGGAGTGCTCTGGGCGCAGAGTACTGCACCCCGAGCACACCCACTTGTGTGACAATAGTGAATGAATGGCGGAAGGTGGATTGTTCCCCCCCCCCCGCAAAATAAATAAATAAATAAATAAACACCAGCCGCCACTGATCCTAGGGCTTTGTTCTATCAGCAGATGGATTGGGGACAGTGGAAGAAGGTGAAGATCAGAGGAGACAGGATCAAACAGCCTTTCTACACAATGCAGAAGATTAACCCCTTATATTCCACAGTGAGTATAACAAGCATGCTTTGCTGCATATACAGACTGATTTTATTGTTTTGACTTTAGTAACACTTTAATGTTTTTTTTTTTATTTTATTTGTAAAACTAGCAGTGACATCATCACTGTGCTGTGGGAGGGACCCAGCGCCCCACCCACTACAGGCTGCCTGCAGAAAACTACAGGAGGGGGCGGAGACAAGACCAGCCACTCACTTGAAATTGCACTTGAAAGTAAAGTCGCTGTAGATCCGAGGGGGGTATGCAAGGAAAATAAACAGCATTTTATCTTGCACGTGATTGGTTGATAAAATCAGCAGAGCTTCCCCTCATTTCAGATCTACCCCTCAGCTTTACAGCGACTGCACTTCCAAGTGCCCTTTTCACTTGTAGTTTGCACTTCTAGTGCAAAGTTGATTTGCCTTTCGTAAATAACCCCCTTTGTGTTTTTATCAAAATTGTCGCTCTTTTTTTTGTTTATAGCACAAAAAATAAAAAAAACACAGAGGTGATCAAATACCACCAAAAGAAGGCTCTATTTGTGGGGGAAAATGGACGTTGATTTTGTTTGGGTACAGCGTCGCATGACCGCGCAATTGTCAGTTAAAGCGGCACAGTGCCGTGTCGCAGAAAATGGCCTGGCCATTAAGGGGGTAAATTCTTCCGGGGCTGAAGTGGTTAAATCAGCCCCAATGTGTTCTGGACTTACATGCACGCGTCTTTTCTCTTTCGCACAGACTCCCCCCCGGCTCCTCCTCTTTCTTCGCCCCCTTTATCTGGCCAGCAGGATCCCTCTCTGGACGGATCTGATAAATGAGACACGGTTTTGGAAGCGGAGAAGTTTTTGGATAGGACTTTCTTTTGGCGGCTCGCAGCCTCTCACATTCCAGGACTGCGCTCGGCTCTCGGGGAGAGATTGATGAACGGACCTTCGTACAAGCACGGGGGCACTTCCATAGCCTGATGTGTGGGGCTGCAGCCAGGGCCGGGATGGGGGGCGGGGGGATCACTACTACAAATGCACTTGTTCTAATATTGTACAAATCACTTAACTGGGAAGCCAACAAAAGGTCACAGAGCGTTACGCCGTTTTTAAAGACTGTGGGCGCTATGAAAGTCCTGGTGCCAGTTGGGTGTACAGGTCATGTGACCATGTAGGCCTCAGCTCAGTTTAGCATATCCTTCTTATTATAAAGCTGCTGTACAAAACCATAACCTGACCGTTCTAATTGGCCTGCGCTACGTGATTCGTTTATTGTGATTGGCCACATCACAATGTTCTTTAGGCTATTATCTGTTGTGACAGAAGGTTCTGTTATTGCGGACAGTAGTAAAATACTGCATTATGGCCACTAGATGGAGCTGAGGAGCATATGAAATACATACATCTTAATAACTTTGGTTACATTTATTTGCTAATTCCCTCCAGCGTTCTCTATAATTGTTACACTGTATCACAAAGATGTGTTTCCTATGCTCCTCAACTCCATCCAGTTTACATAGTGCAGTATTTTACTACTGCCAATTGGTTACATTTATTTGCTAATTCCCTCTAGTGTTCTCTATAATTGTCTTATTGGGGGTTTATTTACGAAAGGCAAATCCACTTTGCACTACAAGTGCAACCTACAAGTGCACTTGAAATTGCACTGAAAGTGCACTTGGAAGTGCAGTCGCTTTAGATCTGAGGGGGACATGCAAGGAAAATAAAAAACAGCATTTTAGCTTGTACATGATTGGATGATAAAATCAGCAAAGCTTCCCCTAATTTCAGATCTACTCGTCAGATCTACAGCGACTGCACTTCCAAGTGCACTTTCAGTGCAATTTCAAGTGCACTTTGCACTTGTAGTTTGCACTTGTAGTGCACAGTGGATTTGTCTTTCGTAAATAACCCCCATTGCGTCTCTTGTTACAAATACATATTTCCTGTGCTCCTCAGCTCCATCCAGTGGCCATTATGCAGCATTTTACTACTTTCAATTGGTTATATTTGTTTGCTAATTCCCTCTGGCGTTCTCTTATTATATTGTATCTCTTGTTACAAAGACATATTTCCTGTGCTCCTCAACTCCATCCAGTTGCCACAGTGCAGTATTTTACTACTGCCAATTGGTTTCATTCGTTTGCTAATTCCCTCTAGCGTTCTCTAGAATTGTTAAATGTTATCTCTTGTTACAAAGATGTATTTCCTGTGCCCCTCAACTTTGTCAAGTGGTGATAATGCAGTATTTTACTACTGCCAATTGGTTAAATTTGTTTGCTATTTCCCTCTAGTGTTCTCTAGAATTATTACATAGGGGGTTATTTACTAAAGGAAAATCCACTTTGCACTGCAAGTGCACTTGGAAGCGCAGTCGCTGTAGATCCGAGGGGGACATGCAAGGAAATTTAAAAAACAGCATTTTAGCTTGCACATGATTGAATAATAAAATCAGCAGAGCTTCCCCTCATTTCAGATCTACCCCTTAGATTTAGAGAGACTGCACTTCCAAGTGCGCTTGCAGTGCAAAGTGGATTTGCCTTTCGTAAATAACCCCCATTGCATCTCTTTTGGTACAAAGTTGTATTTCCTTTGCTCCTCAGCTCCATCTAGTGGCCATAATGCAGTACTTTACTACTGTCAATTGGTTACATTTGTTTGCTAATTCCCTCTAGCGTTCTCTAGAATTGTTATATTGAATCTCTTGTATCTAAGGTGTATTTCCTGTGCTCTTCAACTCCATCCAGTGGTCATAATGCAATATTTTACTGCTCTCAATTGGTTATATTTGTTTGCTATTTCCCTCTAGCAATTTCTGTGGAATTGTTACATTGATTCTCTTGTTACAAAGACATATTTCCTGCGCTCCTTAGCTCCATCCAGTTGCCATAATGCAGTATTTTACTACTGCCAATTTGTAGCATCTGTTTGCTAATTCCCTCTAGCGTTCTCTAGAATTATTATATTATATCTCTTGTTACATATATGTATTTCCTATGCTCCTCAACTCCATCCAGTGGCCATAATGCAGTATTTTACTACTGCCAATTGGTTACACATGTTTGCTAAGGCCCCTTACACATGGGGCAGGCTCCATTACAACCTATCTGTCTGCTGATCTCCGCTGAGCATTCAGATGGCTTGTCCATGTCTGTTCTGCTTATGCAGAGCGGACACAGACACGGCTCGCTGTCTTCTATGGGCAGTTCGATGTAAATGCCCCGCCTGTCTGTTTACATTTGACTCGCATCCCATTGGACAGACAGATGAGGAATGGATCTCCATTTGTCTGTTTTTAGCAGACAGGATTAGATTGGATGTCAACAGACATCCGCTGCTTCATAGAGGAGACTGTGGGGTCCGCTTGGGTCCGCCTGAAAAAGTGATAGGTGAACCCGATTGGCCTAACCATGTGAAAGGACCCTAATTCCCTCTAGAGTTCTCTAAAATTGTTACATTGTATCTCTTGTTATAAAGACATATTTTCTATGCTCCTCAACTCCATTTAGTGGCCATAATGCAATATTTTACCTTTGCCAGTTGGTTACATTTGTTTGCGAATTCCCTCTAGCGTTCTCTAGAATTATTACATTGTATCTCTTGTTAAAAATATGTATTTTCTAAGCTTCTCAGCTCCATCCAGTGACCATAATGCAACATTTTACTTCTGCCAATTGGATATATTTGTTTGCTAATTCCCTCTAACATTCTCTAGAATTGTTACATTGTATCTCTTGTTACAAAGATGTATTTCCTGTGCTCCTCAGCTCCATCTAGAGGCCATATTGCAGCATTTTTCTACTTCCATTTTGGTTACATTTAATTGTTAATTCCCTCTAGTGTTTTCTAGAATAGTTACACAGTATCTCTTTTTACAAGGATGTATGTATTTCCTATGCTCCTCAGTGCCATCTAGTGGCCATAATGCTGCATTTTACTACTACCCATAATAAATGAAGATTTGTCAGAGGGAGTCCTGTGATCTCTGTGAGAGGTGATACATACCTGGAAGGGTAACACTGACACATAACTCAGCATGAAGAATTATGTCTGATAACAGATCCACTTAAAGTGTGTCAGTTCTCTTTTCCCAGCACTAGAAAACACAAGCTGTGCAGAACACATATTATTAATGAGTGTATTAGAGGCTGTCCACACCCTCCACCCATCACCCCAAAGATCTCATTCCAGAGACGTGACCCCACTCTGCACTTCACACATCTTCACATATGCAGATCGACTTTTTCTTTTCTCCATACAATCCAAAATCGAGATTATAGACTGACAGCGAACGTGTCCTAATTCCTCAGAATCTCTACAATGTATCAATGTGCTAAAGATACTGAACCCCATTGTTAGTGTGTCATTGTTCTGGGACCCCCAAGTATCAGTGTGTCATTGTTCTGGGCCCCCAAATGTCAGTGTGTCATTGTTCTGGGACCCCCAAGTGTCAGTGTGTCATTGTTCTGGGACCCCCATGTGTCACTGTGTTATTGTTCTGGGACCCCTAAGTGTCAGTGTGTTATTGTTCTGGGACTCCCAAGTGTCAGTGTGTCATTGTTCTGAGACCCCCCAAATGTTGGTGTGTCATTGTTCTGGGACCCCCAAGTGTCAGTGTGTCATTGTTCTGAGACCCCCCAAATGTTGGTGTGTCATTGTTCTGGGACCCCCAAGTGTCAGTGTGTCATTGTTCTGGACCCCCAATTGTCAGTGCGTCATTGCTCTGAGACCCCCCAAATGTTGGTGTGTCATTGTTCTGGGACTCCCAAGTGTCAGTGTGTCATTGTTCTGGGGCCCCCAAGTGTCAGTGTGTCATTGTTCTGAGACCCCCCAAATGTTGGTGTGTCATTGTTCTGGGACTCCCAAGTGTCAGTGTGTCATTGTTCTGGGACCCCCCAAATGTTGGTGTGTCATTGTTCTGAGACCCTCCAAATGTTGGTGTGTCATTGTTCCGAGACCCCCTCAATGTCAATGTGTCATTGTTCCGAGACACCCCCTCAATGTCAGTGTGTCATTGTTCTGAGACCCCCCAAATGTCAGTGTGTCATTGTCCTGGGACCCCCAAGTGTCAGTGTGTCATTGTTTTGGACCCCCAAGTGTCAGTGTGTCATTGTTCTGGTCCCCCAAGTGTCATTGTGACATTCTTCTGGAACTCCCAAGTGTCAGTGTGTCATTGTTCTGGACCACCAAGTGTCAGTGTGTCATTGTTCTGGGCCCCTCAAGTGTCAGTGTGTCATTGTTCTGGGACCCCCAAGTGTCAGTGTGTTATTGTTTTGGGACCCCCAAGTGTCATTGTTCTGGACCCTTTAAGTTTCAGTGTATCTTTGTTTTTGGCCCCCCAAGTGTCAGTGTGTCATTGTCGTGGGCCCCCAAGTTTCAGTGTGTTATTGTTCTGGCCCCCTCAAGTGTTATTGTGTCATTGTTCTAGACCACCAAGTGTCAGTGTGTCATTGTTCTGGGCCCCAAGTGTCAGTGTGTCATTGTTCTGGACCCCCAAGTGTCATTGTGTTATTGTTCTGGGATCCCCAAGTGTCATTGTTCTGGACCCTTAAGTGTCATTGTTGTGAACCCCCCAAGTGTCAGTGTGTCATTGTTCTGGACCCTCAAGTGTCAGTGTATCAATGTTCTGGGCCCCCCAAGTGTCAGTGTATCAATGTTCTGGGCCCCCCAAGTGTCAGTTTGTCATTGTTCTGGGCCCCCCAAGTGTTATTGTGTCATTGTTCTGGACACTCAGGACCCTCAAGAGTCAGTGTGTCATTGTTCTGGACCCTCAGGACCCTCAGGTGTCAGTGTGTCATTGTTGTGGACCCCCAAGTGTCTCTGTATTGTAATCTAATCCTTCAAGTTTTATACAATGCCAAAAAAGTCCTACAAACAGATCCACCATGAAATGATGACCAGACTTTCCTGAACGGTTGATTGGTTGCCTGGATTTGCGATTCTCCTGTGTCACTTTTGATTAAGGCTTAAGTCATGAAACTCTTAGCAGCCAGGTGGGGGAGAGTACCGTGGTCTGAATGAATCAGCATGATGGAGCAATTACTCCAGATACATGTAAAGGATTGGGAGGACATGGCGGATGTCCAGGAGATGTCAGAGACATGAGGAGATACATTTGGGGGGAACCTGCGACTTCCCAGTTATCAGATCCATCTATAGACGGGGCGCTCCGGTCTCACATCTGCTCAGAAAATGATGCGTTCTCCTGCGGTGGCGGTTTAACCCCTTCCTGTCCGCAGAGGAAAAGGTTGTTCTATTTATGACGGAATGACGTCACAGATTAGTAGATGTGACCGGTCAGATTATCGGATTATGGGAAAACGATGACTTTGAAGTTCATCCTCGGTTGCGGTGAAATCACATCCGCAGTGAATGTGATGGAGTCATAGATTAGAATCTTGGCAAGAGAAATTGCTACATGCAGAGAACAACGCAAAGATGAGGACAGAGGGGAACCGGACAGTTGGGCCACAATGTGTCCCTGGGAGCCTCTCACAGTGATCACAGCACTCCCCCTGACTTTCTCTCTAGAAGGACGGCGCCAATTTTGTTCAGGCATCATCCAGGGTCACCATCTTTTTCCTAGAACGAGATGGCGGCTCAGAGATGACACAATCATGTCAATTCTGCTGTCTGTGGGACCTTTGGAGGAGTCTGTGTGCCTTCTTTCAAATGTAGCTAAAAATAAAATGCAATTTACTGTACACTGTCTCATTTTATTGCTTTGTGAATGTCATTTTGCTGTAGCACATCCTACAGCAAGAATGAAAAACCTACAGCAGGTTCAGAGCGAACCATTGGCTCATCCCCACTTGCTAGAAAAAATTTGTTTCGTTTCGATTCATTAATTCGATAAATTTGTTTAGCTAAATTTGTTTCATTCATTTTCGGAATTTGTTTCATTTATTCAAATTTGAAATTTTTCGAATTCGGAAAATTCAAAACGATTCGAATCAAATTCCATTTGAATTCTATTCAAATTCGATCAAAGGGTTAAATGTTTCCCTAGGGAGTGCTTTAACTATAGGAAGACAGAGATCTGTGTTCCTGCTTAGCAGAAACACAGGATCTCTATCTTCCCCACCAACAGAATTAGCGATCTACCTTGTTTGCGTAGGCAGACCGCCGTTCTGCCTCTGTCGGGAACGATTGGGGTGTCCCGGTGCACATCGGGTCCGCCTGACCCGATGATTGGCTCCCGCTGTGTCCAATCACAGCAGGAGCGGGTCGCCGGCGGCGTGCCTGCACGCCCCTGACATGGAAGTGCAGAATTACTTAACTACGCAGAGACGCCACTTTGCCGCCATACATTTACTGTATACGGTCGGCAAGTATATTTTTTCCCCAAGGAAACTGCGTTCGAAAAATTGTTGCCATGTGACGGAAAAAATTGCAACGACCACCATTTTATTCCCTAGGCTAAAAAAATTAAAAAATTAATAAATAAATAATAATAAAAAAAATCTATCTATCTATCTATCTATCTATCTATCTATCTATCTATCTATCTATCTATCTATCTATCTATCTATCTATCTATCTATCTATCTATCTATCTATCTATCTATCTATCTATCTATCCATCTATCTATCTATCTATAGATATAGATATATCTATATATAGATATAGATATATCTATATATAGATATATCTATATCTATATATAGATATATCTATATCTATAGATATAGATATATCTATATCTATATCTATATCTATATCTATAGATATATAATGTCTTGGGTTATGAGTCATTGTCCAGCAAAAAAATTATGATTTTTACGTGTAGGAGAGAGATGCTAGAATTAGCATGGGTGGCAAGGGCTTACAACAATGTAACATTTTCTAAAGTCTCTGTAAAGTTCTGTAAATATTTCACTTGGAGAAGATTAAAAAAAACTATTAGTGCCAGTTCACACAGGGGCGGCTTCAAAAGTCGCCCGACTCTGAAGCCGCCCCGTACAGCGCAACTTCAGCGCGGCTTGCAAAACGACTTCTGTATAGAAATCTATGCAAGCCGCTCCGAAGTTGCCCCAAAATAGTACAGGAACCTTTTACTAAGTTGGAGCGACTCGAGTCGCTCCTATTAGAACGGTTCCATTGCAATGCATGGAGCGCGGCTAAGTCGCCTGACAGGTCGCCCCTGTGTGAACCGGCGCTAAGTAAATCTGTATGGTGTCCAGGAAGCTTTGTTGGTCCTCAGTGTCAGAAGTTCACACACAGGTGGCATTGAGAGAATCCGCAGGAAGTGGCGGCCTTCACTTAGCATGGAGTCGGCCTGGCAGGCAGCAACCTTTGGCCGGATTTGGTCCCCGAGTGACACGTTCACCTCTTGTGTACGGCCTGTCAAACTCAGGAGACTGTTTGGCCAAGAGATTGACCTCTCACCCCCGGCACTAATAGGCCTTAATTTGACTTCAAGCAAGCTGGCCACTGTCATAGGGCACTTTGGAAAATTTGTCTTGGCCAAGTAACCCAAGTTTTAAAGAGGGGTGCTCATAAAATTGTATCCCGAAGTTTTATAAGTAGAATGGCACTTCCATAATTTATTTGTCTTAGGAAAAATTGGGCTGCCGATCTCCTTAGACTTTAAAATATCATAGCTTCCTAAAATATTTTCAGTAGCTCAATGCTACACAGCACTTAGAAAATAACGAGAGGCAGTGCTGGGCTCTCATATTGGAAAGCCCAGTATGTCTCCCACCAAAGTGTCATGGAGCCACCCTGTATTAGAGGCTTATTTGTATGATATGAACATTCGAGCAAATTTCTTTTTACACTAACTTTAAAAAATACCGTATATACTCGAGTATAAGTCGTTCCGAGTATAAGTCGAGGCCCTAATTTACCACAAAAAAAATGGGAAAAACTTATTGACCCGAGTATAAGACGAGGGTGAGAAATGCACAGCTACTGTAAGTGGAAAAGAGGGTCAACAATGCCCATTTGCAGCATCACTGTGCCCATTTGCAGCCATAGATCCCCTGAACTTCAAACTCGGTAGTTAAGGGTTCCTAGATGCCCCCTAGCTGCAGCCAAAATTTGGGGTCTCTAAACCCAAAGGGTCCCGAAATGACAATGCTGCAGATGGACACAGTTGACCAAATTTGGGTCCCCATATCTAAGGGCCACTCGGTGCTAGGAACCCCAGCTTTGGATATGTTATGGTACCAGTTCCACTGGATTTGTACACCAAATTTGGGGTTACTAGCACCAAGTGGCCCTGAGATATGGGGCCCCAAAGTCGGTTCAGAAAATGTCAAGCACTTTTCTGCAGCAGAGAATGGCATTTTCCGAACCGATTTTGGGGCCCCGTATCTCAGGGCCACTTAGTGCTAGGAACTTCAGCTTTGGATATGTTGTGGCACCAGTTCCACTGGGTTTGCACACCAAATTTGGGGTTCCTAGCACCAAGTGGCCCTGAGATACGGCGCCCCAAAGTCGGTTCGGAAAATGAAATTTTTTGCTGCAGAAAAGTGCTTGACTCTAGTATAAGTCGAGGGGGGCACTTTCAGCACAAAAAAATGTGCTGAAAAATTCGACTTCTCGAGTATATACGGTATATAAAATATATAAAAAAACTATTAAAAATATATTACATACCATTATCCATTAACGAGATGGATCTTTGCAGCCCCAAAATGTGTTGGATGTCATTTGTTGATCGCAGATAAAGTTTTACTGCAGACTTTTAGGCGCCATTCACACCTCAGCGTTTTGGAGTATGATGTTCCAAAACGCTGGAGGAGAAAAAAAGAAATCAATGATTCTCTATGGAGATGGTTCTCATCTCCACTCCAAGTCGCCTGAAGGTCGAAAAAGTTCTGGAGGCTTTTTTTGTAGCCCGAAACGGGCGGGTTTCAGCGTTTTTTTTGGCATGTTTTTATTCCCATAGAAATTAATATAAGGCGTGTTGCCTATCAGTGCCCATCAGTGAAGGAGAAAAATGTATTGTTTGCAAAATTTTACAACAGAAACTAAGAAAAATCTTTTTTTTTTTTTTTTTTTTTTTAATGTTTGGTATTTTTTTCATTTAGCAAAAAATAGAAAACCCAGCGGTGATTAAATACCACCAAAAAAATCTCTATTTGCGTGAAAAAAAAGTGATAAAAATGTGATATGTGTGCAATGTTGCATGAGCGCGCAAATTGCCATTCAAAGTGTGAAAGCTGAGAATTGGCCTGGGCAGGAAGGGGGTGAAAGTGCCCAATAGGCAAGTGGTTAAGAAAGGGGATCTTTTCAGCCCTGAAATGCGTTGGATGTCCCTTGTTGATTGTAAATAAAATGATGTTTATTTCTGTAGTATGAAAATTATATAAAATATCTTTTTACGCTAAATATATAAATAAATACAATTAACCAAAAAAGAAAGTTTCCCTTCAAATTCTACATTTTCACGTTTGCCCGCGGATCGGAGCCAGGAATAGAAGCAGAGACAGGATATTAGGCTGACGGGTGCCGGGCCATCTCAGCGGCGTGCCCCCCTGTACGCTCACTTAGCTGCAGTTGGCACAGTCACATATGTTTTGAATACGGGTCGCCTAGGAATTAACGTGGATGACATTATTTAGGCTGCGCGTTCGCTGGGCAGCGATTTACAACATCTGGTTGCCCCGCTGTCTGCTGGGTAGACGCATGTTAAGAGCCATTGCAGAGATCCAGAGCCCGATATTGTGTCATGGAAGGATTAGCTGAAGAGCCATGGCTGCCCATTGCTGTGTCTGTCCTGGGGGGTGGTGGGTGGGTGGGGGGTGGTGGGGTACTTCTTTCTTTCAGGTTCCCACTAATACACAGTGTGCCTTTACTACGCACAATGACGCAACTTTTACTATGCACATAAATTATGCTATAGAGACTTTCTGAAAGATCTGCAGAACATTGCTCCGTCCCATCAAACTTCTGATAATCTGCAGACTATTTCATAACTGAATTCTCTAGAGATCTGCAGAACATTGCTCCGTCCCATCATTCCCTAATGGATACATATTTATATATTCTGCAGATTATTCCATCACTATCCTCTGTAAGGATCTGCAGAACATTGCTCCGTCCCATCAATCCCTAATGGATACATATTTATATATTCTGCAGATTATTCTATCACTATCCTCTGTAAGGATCTGCAGAACATTGCTCCGTCCCATCAATCCCTAACGGATACATATTTATATATTCTGCAGATTATTCTATCATTGACCTCTGTGAGGATCTGTAGAATATCGCACCATCCTATCTCCCTTCTGACAGATACAGTGAGATATTCTGCAGATTATTCTTTCACTGATCTCTCTAGAGATCTGCAGAACATTGCTCCATCCCATCAATCCCCAACAGATACATATTGAGATATTCTGCAAATTATTCCATCACTGACCTCTGTACGGATCTGCAGAACATTGCTCTATCTCTATCCCATCTCCCATCTGACACATACATTGAGATATTCTGCAGATTATTCATTCGCTGATCTCTCTAGAGCTCTGCAGAACATTGCTCTGTCTCATCTTCTCCCTTACAGATACATATTGAGATATTCTGCAGATTGTTCCATCACTGATCTCTCCAGAGATCTGCAGAACATTGCTCCATTGCTTCTTCCTCCTGACAGATACGTATTAATATATTCTGTGGATTATTCCATTACTGACCTCTATAGGGATCTGCAGAACATTGCTCTATCCCATTACCCTCCTGACAGATGCATATTAATGTATTCTCCAGATTATTCCATTCACTGACCCCCTCTAGAGATTACTGCAGAACATCACAACTTTTCCTAGTACAGTCGAGCGACAAGCTGCAGTGGTCTTTGCTGGTACCTCTACAGAAATCTGCAGAACATTGCTCCATTCCATCTTTCTCCTGATACATACATATTGATATATTCTGCAGATTATTCCATCACTGACCTCTTTAGAGATCTGCAGAACATTGCTCCATCCCATCTCCCTTCTGACAGATACATATTCATATTGTATGCAGATTATTCCATCACTGACCCCTCTAGAGATCACTGCAGAACATCACAACTTTTCCTTGTAGAGCTGCAGTGGTGTTTGCTGGTACCTCTATAGAGATCTGCAGAACATTACTCCATTCCAACTCCCTCTTGACTGATACATATTGATATATTCTGCAGATTATTCCATCACTGATCTCTATAGGGATCTGCAGAACGTTGCTCTATCCCATTCCCCTCCTGACAGATACATAATTATTTATTCTGCAGATTATTCCATCACTGACCTCTCCAGAGATCTGCAGAACATTGCTCCATCCCATCCCCCTCCTGACAGATACATATTGCAATATTCTGCAGATTATTCCATCGCTGATCTCTATAGGGATCTGCAGAACGTTTCTCCATCCCATCCCCCTCCTGACAGATACATATTGCAATATTCTGCAGATTATTCCATCGCTGATCTCTATAGGGATCTGCAGAACATTGCTGCATCATATTACTCCTCCAAACCTGCATATTGATGTATGCTGCAGATTATTCCATCACCAACCCCTCTGGAGATCACTGCAGAACATTGCTCCATCCCATCCCCCTCCTGACAGATACATATTGATTTATTCTGCAGATTATTCCCTCGCTGATCTCTTTAGAGATCTGCAGAACATTTCTCCATCCCACCCTCCTCCTGACAGATACATATTGATATATTCTGCAGATTATTCCATCACTAACCCCTCTAGAGATCCCCGCAGAACATCACACAAATTTCTTTAGAGCTGCAGTGGTGTTTGCTGGTACCTATGTATAGATCTGCAGAACGTTGCTCCATTCCAACTCCCTCTTGGCAGATACACATTGAGATATTCTGCAGTTTATTCCATCACTGATCTCTATAGAGACTGCAGAGCATTGCTTCATCCCATCTCCCCCCTGACAGATACATATTGATATATTCTGCAGGTTATTCTATCACCGACCTTACTAAAGATCTGCAGAACGTTGCTCCATTCCATCCCCCTCCTGACAGATACACGTTGATATATTCTGCAGTTTATTTCATCGCTGATCTCTACAGGGATCTGCAGAACATTGCTCCATCCCATCCCCCTCCTGACAGATACACGTTGATATATTCTGCAGTTTATTCCATCACTGATCTCTATAGAGATCTGCAGAACATTGCTCCATCTCATTTCCCTCCTGACTGATGCATATTAATGTATTCTGCAGATTATTCCATCACATTACTCTCTCTCATCTCCCTTCTGACAGACACATTGAGATATTCTGTAGATTATTCTTTCACCGATCTTTCTAGAGGTTTGCAGAGCATTGCTCTGCCACATCTTCTCCCTTACAGAGGAGATATTCTGCAGATAATTCCATCACTGCCCTCTCCAGAGATCTGCAGAACATTGCTCCATCCCATCCCCAGTCCTGACAGATACATACTGAGATATTCTGCAGATAATTCCATCACTGCCCTCTCCAGAGATCTGCAGAACATTGCTCCATCCCATCCCCCGTCCTGACAGATACATACTGAGATTTTCTGCAGATTATTCCATCACTGACCTCTCTAGAGATCACTGCAGAACATCTCAACTTTTCCCTGTAGTGTTGTTTGCTGGTACTTGTAGTCCCCCAGTTGCAGGTTGCCTGGCTCTGTAGTCACCTGCGGTTCATCCACACAGCCAGATCCCCTGCATTGCTCAGACCACCATCCCACCGAATTCCCCAGATAAAACACGGGCACTGAGATCCCTCACGCCGACCATTACTCTTCCCGGGGTAATCTCTGGAATAACCGCTCAGATAAACAAACTTCAGAAATGTTTTAAGATCCGGGGATTTACTGTATTGGATGTTTCTCAGCCAGAAACTGTACAGTGTTAGGATTTAGAATTTTTGGGCAGAAGACATGGGGGGGAGGGGGTGTCATTATCCCCTCTCTAAATAGATTTGATTAACTGCGTAATAATCGCGAGGAATCTGCGATACGGAACAATAGAATTCAGTGTCCTCATATAACTTTATCTACATTGAGACGTTTGATGAAGACTTGGATTGGAAGACGAAAGGTCAGCAAAGATTCATGTGCAATGGCAGCGCAAGACGACGCAATAAATGCGACAAATCAGAGTGCTCGCCAAACCGCCTGTTTACACATTTGTAAACATGAATTGGCAAAATTATGATGGCACTTTAACCACTTCAGCCCCCCGGAAGGTTTTACCCCCTTCCTGACCAGGCCATTTTTTGCGATACGGCACTGCGTCGCTTTAACTGACAATTGCGCGGTCGTGCGACGTTGTCCTTTTTTCCCCACAAATAGAGCTTTCTTTTGGTGGTATTTGATCACCTCTGCGGTTTTTATTTTTTGCACTATAAACAAAAATAATGAAAATTAAGAAAAAAAAAAACAAAAAAAACAACAAAAAAAAACAATATCTTTCTGCTATAATAAATATCCAAAAAAAAAAATGTATTCATCAGTTTAGGCCAATATCTATTCTTCTATATATTTTTGGTAAAACAAAAAATCCCAATAAGCGTATATTGATTGGTTTGCGCAAAATTTATAGCGTTTACAAAATAGAGGAAAGAATTAGGGACTTTTTTTTAATTGTTTTTACTGGTAATGGCGGCGATCTGCAATTTTTAGCGGGACTGCGACATTGCGGCAGACAAATCTGACCCTAAGTGACACTTTTCGGGGACCAGTGACATCAATACAGTGATCAGTGCTATAAAAATGCCCTGATCAATGTATAAATGGCACTGGCAGGGAGGGGGTTAACCTGTATGGGGGGTAGGCTGCCTGGGAGAAGAGAGAGATCGCTGTTCCTGATCACTAGGAACAGCTGATCGCTCTCTCCTCCCCTGTCAGAACGGGGATCAGTTTGTTTACATTGACAGATCCCCGTTCTGGCTCTCTTTCTCGTTGTCGCGGGTGACATCGAGTCCGCCGTGCCAGCGTGAGAGCTCCCACGGCATGCGGCGGGCGCGTGCTTGGAAAAGTCAGCGCGCGAACCGACGTACCAGTATGCCGATTCGCGCAGCAGAGCCAACTTGTCGCAGTAAAACTGGGGCGGCTGGTCAGCAACTGGTTAAATCATGGTTAGTTAAAGCGGTATTAACCACCTAATCTCTGGAAGATTTACCCGTCTTCATGACCAGGCCATTTTTTGCGATACGGCACTGCTTTACTTTAACTGACAATTGCGCGGTCGTGTGACGCTGTACCCAAATAAAATTAATGTCCTTTTTTTTCCCCCACAAATAGAGCATTTTTTTTGTGGTATTTGATCACCTCTGCATTTTTTATTTTTTGCGCTATAAACAGAAAAAGACCGACAATTTTGAAAAAAAAAAAAAAAAACAATATTTTTTTTTACTTTCTGCTATAAAACATATCCAATTAAAAAAAATTAAAAAATCTAATTTCTTCATAAATTTAGGCCAATATGTATTCTGCTACATATTTTTGGTAAAAAAAAACACCAATAAGCCTATATTGATTGGTTTGCGCAAAAGTTATATTGTCTACAATCTATGGGATATATTTATGGAATGTTTATTTATTTATACCAGTAATGGCGGCGATCAGCGACTTATAGCGGGACTGCAATATTGCAGAGGACAAATCGGTCACTTACTGACACTTTTGACGCTTTTTGGGGACCAGCGACACTAATACAGTGATCAGTGCTAAAAAAATATGCACTGTCACTGTGCTAATGACACTGGCTGGGAAGGGGTTAACCTCTAGGGCGATCAAAGGGTTAACTGTGTGCCTAACCAGTGTTTGTGTACAGTGTGGGAGGTGCTTTTACTAGGGGAAGGCATGATCCATGTTCCTGCTTTGCAGAGACACAGGATCCAAGCCTTCCCTACTGGCAGAATGGTGATCTGCCTTGTTTACATAGTCAGATTGCCACGCTGGCAATGTAATGAATGATCGGTGGGTGCCGGCGTGCATTGAGTCCACGGCACCCGTTGTGTATAATCTCAGCGGGAGTGGGTCCCTGGCGGTGTGCATGCGCGCCTCAGACCTGGAAGTGCAGGTGAACGCACTAAGTATGCCGCCGTATATGTAAGTTATACGGTCGGCAAGCGATTAAACTCAAAACCGGAAATGTATTATATTGCAGCTTACCAATCAGTAGACATGGTGGCTGTATTTGTTTTCTTTTTTTAGCCTTTTTCCCCCCTCTTTTTTCACCTGATGATCTGGCCAACAGGCCTCCTGTATTTGAGCGCCTCCACTCTGGATGAAGGAGCACAGGGGGCGCTTTTGGACAGAAGCACTGTCAGTCTGGGGGAAGTGGAGTGTTAAATGTTTTAGCAGATTTAAATACACTAACAATTTAAAGCCAAATTCCATCTCACACTTTTTAATCAGTTACAGCAAACTGTTTTTTTTTTTTTTCCTTTTGGGATAAAGGTTTTTCATGAATAAATATTAGCTGATCATTTTAGGCACACCTGTCAGCGGTAAATGGTTTGTCTCATCCCTGTAACTTCACATATGCAGGACAGCTTGTTCTTTTGAAAAACAACAGACTGAAAACAACCAGATGAAAACAAAGGGAAAAAAGCCCAAAAAGAAAACGAATGCAGCCATCACATGTAAGAATTGGTAAGCTGCAATATAACAAATGTTTGCTTTTAGGTTTAATACTACTTTAACAAAGGTACTAGATTATGAACGCTGCTCAAGCCAACCTAGTGTAGACTTGAAAACAACCTCAGCCCACGAGTCTCTGCCAAAGCCCCACCCCCCCTGGCATGTTTTTCTTTGCCCACCGGATGGACTAGCTTATGATTAAGCTCCGGCGGAGCGAAACATGTCAGGGGGGCATGGATTTGACGGAGACTCATGGGCTGGGGGGCTGTTTTCAAGTCTACACTAGGTTGGTTGGATGGGAGTGCGGAGCTTCAGCAAAGTTTTTATGACTCATTGTATCTAATATTGTACAGCTCTGCCTGCTTTGCTCATTATACCACATGGGGGGACGCAATTGAAATGGCCAAGGCGGGACTCCATATTATTGGCCATTACGGGACTCCATATTAATGGCTATGGAGGGATGGGACTCCAAAATAATAGCCATTGGGGGGACTCCTTATTACTGGCCAAGAGGGAACTCTATTTTAATGACCATGGGGATGTGGGTACTCCATAATAATGGCTATAGGGGTATTCCATATTAATAGCCATGGGGGTTCCCCATATTAATGGCCATGGGAGAATCCATATTAATGGCCAGGGGAGGGGGGACTTTATATTATTGGCCTTGGTAGGGGGGGTTCCATATAAATGCCCATGAAGGGAATCAAAAATAATAGACATGGGGGAGGGGGCTCCATTGACCATGGGAATGTGGGTACTCCATAGGTAATGGCCATGGTACTCCATACTAACAATCTTGGGGGTTCCACATATTAATGGTCATGGGGGAATCCATATTAATGGCTATAGGAGGGGGACTAGATTATTGGCCTTGGTAGGGGGGGGGTTCCATATTAATGCCCATGAAGGGAATCAAAAATAATAGCCATGGGGGAGGGGGCTCCATATTACTGGCCAAGAGGGAACTCTATTTTAATGACCATGGGGATGTGGGTACTCCATAGGTAATGGCCATGGGGGTACTTTATACTAACGATCTTGGGGGTTCCCCATATTAATGGTCATGGGGGAATCCCTATTAATGGCTATAGGAGGGAATCCAAAATATTAGCAATGGAGGGCTCCATATTA
This sequence comes from Lithobates clamitans, assembly GCA_037952925.1. Taxonomy (NCBI): domain Eukaryota; kingdom Metazoa; phylum Chordata; class Amphibia; order Anura; family Ranidae; genus Lithobates; species Lithobates clamitans. Next base: position 204,194 of record JBBGZY010001819.1, on the reverse strand, counting down.
CTGGCCAAGAGGGAACTCTATTTTAATGACCATGAGGATATGGGAACGCCATATTAAAGGCCATGGGGGCACTCCATATAAATGGTCGTGGGGTTTCCCTGTATTAATGGTCATGGGGGTATCCATATTAATGGCCATTAGAGGGAGGGAGACTCTATATTAATGGCCTTGGTAGAGGGGTTCATTTTAATGCCCAATAAGGGAATCAAAAATAGTAGCCATGAGGGGGGGGCTCCGTTTTACTGGCCAAGAGGGAACTCTATTTTATTGACCATGGGGATGTGGGTACTCCATATTAAAGGCCATGGGGGTTCCCCATATTAATGGTCATGGGGGTTTCAAAATTGATGGCCATGGGAGGGGGACTCTATATTAATGGCCTTGGTAGGGGGGGGTTCCATATTAATGCCCATGGAGGGAATCCAAAATAATAGCCATGAGGGGGGGGCTGATTATTACTGGCCAAGAGGAACTCTATTTTAATGACCATGGGGATGTGAGTACTCTATATTAATGGCCATGTGAGTACTCCATATTAATGGCCATGGGGGAATCCATATTAGTGGCCATTGGGGGGGGGGGGGCTCTATATTAATTACCTTCTAGATTGTAAGCTCTAACAAGCAGGGCCCTCTGATCCCTCCTGTATTGATTTGTATTGGGTGTACTGTCTGCCCTCATGTTGTAAAGCGCTGCGTAAACTGTTGGCACTATATAAATCCTGTATTATAATAATAATAATAATAATTACCTTGGTGGGGGACTCCATATTAATGGCCATGGTTTTGAAATAGGATGTCCAACAAGCTCATATAAGTGTGATGGTGAGTTATCCTCAAACTGACTCACAGACACTCTCATAGTCCCTACAATGCACCTTGCAATGTATAAGTACCACAGGCCCATGGAATCATGGTAGATTCCCTCACTCAATGTCTATGCTCTGATTGGGTAATTCGTTTATGCAATCAGCTACAGGTGCTGTGGTTGCATTTGATACAAAGTAGAGAATTGAAATTAAAGAAAAGTATTCCGGGAGTGAATTGTTGGTGGCACCATCGTAGCTACCACCCCCACTTACAGATCTGGTCTACACGAAGGTTTGGCCTTATAAAGACATTTCTGCTTTTTAGCACCAGCCAGTTGAGTGTCTGTGACCTTTAAGCTGCCAAAACTCCCACAAGCTTAGACAGACTGAGCCCGAGTGGGATATTGGGTAAATCATGCCATTGACATGGACCACCTGGCTCTCTTGGCCTGCTCTGGAGATTCTGGGCCCATACCCGACTGCTGACTCCGCACTTTTACAAGCTTTATAGCTTCTCTGGAAGAGAGTCTTTATGTTTACTCTCGGTATAAACATATTCACCATCTATAGAGAAAGGAAATAGAGAACATAATTCACCCTCTACGACCAGCCACCTGCCACTTGCCTACAGCCAATAACGCAGATCGCTGTATTAGGACACCTCGCCCAGCGTACTAATAAGGAGACGACATTTGCAGGGTTCAGTGGGGGATCTTTTTTTAAATTTTTATCTGTTGGAAAACTCCACGCAGTTGTGTTCAGAAGCTTTCGGTGTGTGATTTCTACGTTTCAATGCCGTACCAGGACAAGCTATTGAATAAGCAGTCAACATGTATTCCTTGCTGTGTAGGGATCCAAGTGTTTGGTACTCACCTTGAGTTAGGCTTTAAGCATGAGGTGAAGTTAGGCTTTAAGCATGAGGTGATATGGTGGTCTCTTACTCTTACTACTTAATCTCTTATTGTTAGTAATTAAATGCTATGCCTTTATTTTTTCTTAAAGTTGAACCCCTAGACCAGTGGTTCCCAATTTTTGATACTTGGGTACCCCTTGGCATCTCATTACCATAAATTGTACCCCCTTTCCCCTACAAGTGATGGGTCCCTAGGCTTGGACTTTGTATATGTAGTGGGGTCACTCTTGGCCTCCGCCTCCCCCTGATTGGTGGCCAGGGTTTGCCTTCTGTGTCCTCCTGATTGGTTCACTGGGCTCTGCATGTATTGGGGTCTTCTCCTGTTCTACCCTGATTGGCTGACTTAGGGTGTGGATTTGTTGATTGTCACCTCCTGTTCATTATGATTGGCTGATCCCAGGGGTTGGAACAGGGGTAGAGTACAGTGGCGGCTCATCCACAAAGGGCGCTCTAATCCATGCGTCTGGCTCCTAATCTACCTGCGGGTGCCGGACGCATGTATTCCAATGTTTTTTTTTCTTTTCTAGAAGCACGTGCTTAAAGCCAGAGGCTCTAATTGGCTTAAAAAAAAGGGTGGGCTCGGGGCACAGAGCACTGAGCCCACCCAGTTGTGTGACGATAGCGAACTAATATTCAATATTGTCTTCCTGATTCTCCTCCCAGGCCAATCAGGAAGCGAGTCTGGAGACCCGATTGGCCTAGACGAGAAGCGTTTGTATTGGCCGTTGAGCAGGGGAAGCCGTTGTGATGCCCTGAGGAGGAGAAGACGAGGTGAGGGGGGGGTTGTGACCGACCGAGAGGTGGTGGGCGGTTTTGCAGCCCCCCCAAAAATCGGAGCACCAGCGGCCACTGGTAGAGTAGGTAGCTGGGTAATAGCCCCAAAACACATTTAACTGACCCAAATATCATTGCATCTACTCAGGTGACAGGTGGTTTCAATACATCTTAACCCTAGGTCAGCCAATTGGGATGGACTTCACCCCCAGCACATTCATACCTCAATTCAGCCAATCAGGGGAGGACAGGAGGAGACACCAATACATCCAGGCTCCAGTCAAACAATCAGAAACAGAGGGCGAACCTGGTCAGCCAATTAGGAGGAGGCTAGGAGGTGACCCTAATACATCCTAAGCCCAGGTCAGCCAATCAGCCTGGACAGGAAGTGACCTCAATACATCTACCCCCCGACGCAGGTTGCGTTTCGCAGGGCATAGCCCACTTCTTCACGAAATTTAAAACGCAGAATGAACAATATAGATGTCGGTCAGGGTCATATCTTATCACTCTGTATCGTGGCCAAGTAATCTATTGCCACATACCTTGAAGTTTTGTAGAAAAAAAGGATATATACAGTATCTCACAAAAGTGAGTACACCCCTCACATTTAAATATTTTTTTCTATCTTTTCATGTGACAACACTGAAGAAAGGACACTTTGCTACAATGTAAAGTAGTGAGTGTACAGCTTGTATAACAGTGTAAATTTGCTGTCCCCTCAAAATAACTCAACACACAGCCATTAATGTCTAAACCGCTGGCAACAAAAGTGAGTACACCCCTAAGTGAAAATGTCTAAATTGGGACCAATTAGCCATTTTCCCTCCCCAATGTCATGTGACTCGTTAGTGTTACAAGGTTCCAGGTGTGAATGGGGAGGAGGTGTGTTAAATTTGGTGTTATCGCTCTCACTCTTTCATACTGGTCACTGGAAGTTCAACATGGCACCTCATGGCAAATAACTCTCTGAGGATCTGAAAAAAAGAATTGTTGCTCTACATAAAGGTGGCCTAGGCTATAAGAAGATTGCCAAGACCCTGAAACTGAGCTGCAGCACGGTGGTCAAGACCATACAGCGGTTTAACAGGGTTGAAGGGGTGGGGGGTCAGCCTGTCAGTGCTCAGATCACACTGCATCAAATTGATCTGCATGGCTGTCATCCCAGAAGAGATGATGCACAAGAAAGCCCGCAGTTTGCTGAAGACAAGCAGACTAAGGACATGGATTACTGGAACCATGTCCTGTGGTCTGATGAGACCAAGATAAACTTATTTGGTTCAGATGGTGTCAAGCGTGTGTGGCGGCAACCAGGTGAGGAGTACAAAGACAAGTGTGTCTTGCCTACAGTCAAGCATGGTGGTGGGAGTGTCATGATCTGGGGCTGCATGGGTGCTGCCAGAACTGAGGAGCTACAGTTCATTGAGGGAACCATGAATGCCAACATGTACTGTGACATACTGAAGCAGAGCATGATCCCCTCCCTTCAGAGACTGGGCCGCAGGGCAGTATTCCAACATGATAACGACCCCAAACACACCTCCAAGACGACCACTTCCTTGCTAAAGAAGCTGAGGGTAAAGGTGATGGACTGGCCAAGCATGTCTCCAGACCTAAACCCTATTAAGCATCTGTGGGACATCCTCAAACAGAAGGTGGAGGAGCGCAAGGTCTCTAACATCCACCAGCTCTGTGATGTCATCATGGAGGAGTGGAAGAGGACTCCGGTGGCAACCTGTGAAGCTCTGGTGAACTCCATGCCCAAGAGGGTTAAGGCAGTGCTGGAAAATAATGGCGGCCACACATAATATTGACACTTTGGGCCCAATTTGGACATTTTCACTTAGGGGTGTACTTACTTTTGTTGCCAGCGCTTTAGACATTAATGGCTGTGTGTTGAGTTATTTTGAGGGGACAGCAAATTGACACTGTTATACAAGCTGTACACTCACTACTTTACATTGTAGCAAAGTGTCATTTCTTCAGAGTTGTCACATGAAAATATATAATAAAATATTTACAAAAATGTGAGGGGTGTACTCACTTTTGTGAGATACTGTAAATGGAGTCAGCTGACACCTATATTGTTCATTCTAGTGTATTACTGTGTTTTAAATTTCCTGAAGAAGCGGGCTATGCCCCGCAAAACGCAACCTGCGTCAAAAGCAACAGCAAGTCATACATCCCCCATCGATGTGAGGTTGGCGTTAATCAACACTAAGAACAATTCTGTTTATGTTTTGATGTTATGTTTGTGGTACATACAGTATGTACAATTTCATGTTTTTTCAATAATTTTATTCTGTAAATAAATATTTTTTATACTTTTTTACCCAATTGGTACTTCATAGTCCTTTTAGTTTAGTAGTTAGGGTCTTTGTGTAATGAATTTTTCAGGATGAAGTACCGGTCTATTTTTGTCCACTATTGAGGGCTCTCCTTGCGAGATCCCCCTCCCATTTTTCTTATTGACTAATTAAAACTTGTAAACAAAAAGTTCCAGAAAAGGCCTGGGTCAGCCAGTGGCTAGCAATACACACCAAACTGAGCATGTGCAGAGTGCCCCCAAGGCCCTGTATTATCAGGAGATGGGTTGGGTGTAGCGTCACATGTGGCGACCCATCACATTTGGCTACCCGCTGGTCTGCGCATGCACGACGCCGCCACTTGAGTTCCAACACTGTGGCGATCTGCGCTTGCGCAGAATTCTGTGGCCACACCCCTGAGTCCAGGTTCAAGCCCCACCATCCAAGTGGACATAGAGTAAGATTAGAACTAACTCGAGCGAAGCGAGTCCGTGCCCGAAGTGTGGCAAACGAAGCGAGCCCGCGAGGGACCATGTGGCAAAGTGGTCTTACAACAGTGTTGGAACGTATATGGCGGCGTCGCGCATGCACACTCCAGTGAGTAGCAAAATGTGAAGGGTAGCTGAATGTGACGTGACAGGGGGACAGTGGAAGAAGGGGAGGATCAATGAAGACAGGATCAAACAGACTTTTTACACAATGTAGAGGATTAACCCCTTAGGTTCCACAGTGAGTATAACAAGCATGCTTTACTGCATATTATTATTATACAGGATTTATATAGCGCCAACAGTTTACGCAGCGCTTTACAATATAAAAGGGAGACAATACAGTTATAATACAATACAATACAATAGGATTAAGAGGGCCCTGCTCAGAAGAGCTTACAATCTAATAGATACACAGACTTATATTACTGTTATGGGTTTACTAACACTTTAAACTTTCTGTTATAGTGTGACAACCAGGGCAGGACTTAGGGTGGTGGGGGCCCCTGGGCTTGAGTCACTTTCGGGCCCTACCTTCTATATCTATCTGGCACTGATGACAGATGGCACTGATACGTGGCACTGATGACACGTGACACTGACAGGTGGCACTGGGGACAGGTGGCACTGATAACAGATGGCACTGATACGTGGCACTGATGGCAGATGGCACTAATACGTGGCACTGATGACAGATGGCACGAATACGTGGCACTGATGACAGATGGCACGAATACGTGGCACTGATGACACGTGATACTGACAGGTGGCACTGGGGACAGGTGGCACTGATGACAGATGGCACTGATACGTGGCACTGATGACACGTGACACTGACAGGTGGCACTGGGGACAGGTGGCACTGCTGACAGATGGCACTGATGACACGTGACACTGACAGGTGGCACTGGGGCAGGTGGCACTGATAGGTGGCACTGGGGAGTCGGGACAGATGGCACTATGTTGTGTAACTGTAACTAATGTGAGTGTTCACTCACCGCTGCAGAAGCTCTCCCTCCTCACACACTGTCTCTGTGTGAGGAGGGAGAGCTGGCGATGAGAGATGATTTCATATGAGATCACCTGTCATTGGACGAGTGCTAAATGGCCCCTGTGATTGGCCATTTAGCACGATCTGTGACTGGCTGTGTTCAAGAGACACGGCCAACACAGAACTTATACAGGAGGATGTCCAGGGATGCCCTCCTGGCAATTGGCGTCCGCACTATAGCGTGAGCGCCCCGGGGCCCCCTATTGGGCGGGGCCCATGGGCTTGAGCCCACTCAAGCCCTATAGTAAGTCCTGCCCTGGTGACAACGTCCTGTTCATGTCTCCCAATTGTGCTCCTGTGTTGTCACCCTGTCACACGGGCTTCTGAGGAAGATTACAAGTGGCCGTTTCCACACATGATTCACTGTTGTGACCAACCGGATGCCTTCGCTGGCGTTCACAGAGCCAGGAAGTGCTGCAAAAAGGCCGCAGGAGATCTGTAGCACTGAGATGTAACCAGGGATAAAAATTCAAGTAAAAACTGATTTTTATTTTGGAAAATGACACATGATACATGGTGCAAACTAAGGAGGACATTTCCTAAAAACTGGTGCACACAGAATCTGGAGCAGCTCTGTGTTGTAACCAATCAGCTTCCAGGTTTTATTGTCAAAGCTTCATTGAACAAGCTGAAGTTAGAAGCTGATTGGCCGCCATGCACAGCTGCACCAGATGTTGCACTCTCTCCAGTATTCCCCCTGTATGTCATCCTGTAGGGTTACATCCAAGCCGTCAGATACTGCTGAGCCCAGATTTTCAATAGCACAGCCTAAATGTATTTTTCTACAAAGAAGTCAGTTAATGTTTTTCACTTCAGTACAAAAATAAAAAAAAAAAAAAAGTTTTATTCCGAGCCTAAACACACGAAACCAAGCCATGTGGAACACAAATGTAAAAATCATGAAAAAAAAAAAAGAAAAACTGGAAGAGTTGAATGAGACATCAAGGCTTTGTGTGCTGGAATCTACACCCGGCCCCGATCCTCCATCCTACTCTCTGCATTTGGCAGGAAGAGCGCATTGCTCGAGGAAGTGTCACGGCTGCATTGACGTCACCCAAAACCTTTTTTTTTTCTTTAAATGTAATGTCTTTACATTTATCCCACTCCTGACAGCAGGGAACTGCGCCAACGCGATTCTTCTCTTCCCAGAAACAGGCCGCGAGCAGCAAACAGTCCTGTCTTCTCTGGTCCTCCCCTTCTTCCACAGTCCCCAACCCATCTCCTGATAGTACAGAGCCTTGGGGGCAACTCTGCACATGCTCAGATTGGTGTGTATTACTAGCCACTGGCTGACCCAGGCCTTTTCTGGAACTTTTTGTTTTACAAGTTTAAATTAGTCGATAAGAAAAATGGGAGGGGGATCTAACAAGGAGAGCCCTCAATAGTGGAAAAGAAAATAGTCCGGTACTTCATCCTGAGAAATTCATTACACAAAGACCCTAACTACTAAACTGAAAGGACTATGACGGTACCAATTGGGTAAAAAAAGTATCAAAAATATTTATTTACAGAATAAAATTATTGAAAAAAACATGAAATTGTACATACTGCCTGTACCACAAACATAACCTCAAAACATAAACACAGAATTGTTCTTCTTATGCCGCGTACACACGAGCGGAATTTCGGCCAGCAAAAGACAGATGAGAGCTTTTCGTCGGAAAAATGCGACCGTGTGTATGCTCCATCGGACTTTTGCTGGCCGAATTCCAGCCAGCAAAAGATTGAGAGCAGGTTCTAAATTTTTCGGTCGGAAAAAGTTCCTATCCAAAAATGCGATCGTCTGTGGCAATTCCGACGCGCAAAATTCCTATGCATGCTCGGAAACAATTCGACGCATGCTCGGAAGCATTGAACTTCATTTTCTCGGCTCGTCGTAGTGTTGTACGTCACCGCGTTCTTGACGGTCGAAAGTTCAGCGAACTTTTGTGTGACCAGTGTGTATGCAAGGCAAGCTTGGGCGGAATCCTGTCGGAAAAGCCATCATATCTTTTTCTGACGAGACGTCCAATCGCGTGTATGCGGCATTAGTGTTGATTAATGCCAACCCCACATCGATGGGGAATGTAGGACTTGCTGTTGCTTCGACGCAGGTTGCGTTTCGTGGGGCATAGCCCGCTTCTTCAGGAAACGTAAAAAGATTTTTTATTTTTACACTGTCCCTGCAGCAAGTTTTTTTTTTTCTTTTGGGAGGGTGCATGTGATCAGCACAGGGCCAATCAGCAATGTCCAGACAGAGGGTCAGGGGTCCTGCAGCCTCATAGGACAGTCAGAGCAGAATTAAAACTCCTCCTACAAGCTTTAACCAGACACTGATAGAAGTCACAAGACTGCTATTTACTGCTGATGAGAAAAGGTATTTAGCAGTTTATATTTACACAGGATCACAGGAGTGCAGTTCGTTCTGCACTCCTGTGACCCGTTTTCAGCAGACAGCGGGCTGACGCCACCGAGCCGGTCCAGGCTTGGGCAAGATCGCAATGAAGTCGGGATCTGCCCACATGCCTGGACCAGCACCCAGCCCAGCCTCTCAGCGAGCTGCCGAGAGGCTGAACTGGCCGCTGCCACCCCCCTCCACAGCCCAGTGAGTGCGGGGGGGGGGGGAGGGGGCAGTGCCAGCTCTCAGCTCAGGGAGCTCTGAGTACTGAGCGATCAGCGGTGTTTGAGGGGACCGAAGCTGCATCCACCTAGATAAGTATGATTCAGAAATAAAATCTAACCCCATACTTCTCTTTTAGGTACCTGTAATAAAAAAAAAATCCAATGAATGAAAGGGGATGGTCAGGGACAGTCAGGCTGGGGAGGAAAGGGCCAGATGACGTTCGATGCCCTTCAGCCAGGAAATGAGGCGGGCTCTATATAACGTGCTGCAGCTTCTAATGCACATTGTGATAAGCTCACAGTGTGCGGTGAAATCAGAGTAAGCCATTTCAGTTCAGGAGAGGAGCCGGTACAACTGTGCAAGACTGAAAGGAAGGCCGGAGGTCAGATTTATAAATAATTCTGAACTGTTTCGGAGATTGAAATCTAAAATGTAACATTTAACTGTAAGTCTCCCTCTAGCATAAAAATCAGTGACCCCAAATTGAGCTTATGACCCGCAAACGCCTCAAAATCCCTCCTGTGCCAAAGCCAACACGGCCAGCTTGGCAGGGTTTGGCGCTGTTTCAGGCACCTGCTTTGCCAGTTGAAGATTTCATCGGCAGCGATATTTTTAATTTTTGGGTAAATGTAGCATTGTAGCTCCCGGAGGATGACGTCTGACCCCTCGCAGATTTTACTCCGAAAGTGGAAAATAAAATGAAGCAAACTGGACGTTTTTTTGGAAGCGCTCTGAGGACGGTCATCTTGGATTCCGAAATGCCGTTTTTGTTTTTTTTGAGCTCCGTCCAAATCTGCTCGGCATCGGGGCTTTGATCAGGGCTACGGGAACAGCGGGATGCTAAAATAAGCTCAATTCCTATTTTAGTTGCCTTATTACATTAGGAAAAGCCGAAGGAATGTCTTTAGGAAAGGCTTTACTCATTCAGAAAATGCTGCCAAAATCAACTTTCCAAATACATTATCCCATGCATGCGCCACTGTTAGAACGCCGAGACCCAATCACAAGAGGCATGACCTAATCCCTGGATATCAGACCTTCCCCCCGGTGAACAGGAACCCGCACTGACCCTGACGCCGATAAGGGACCAGATCAGGTCACAGCCATTGGTATCAGTCCTCGCTCAATGTACTATTACAATCCCGATTCTAAAAGAGTTAGAGCGCTGTGTAATATCTGCAATAAAATAAAATGCAATGATTTGCAAATCTCATAAACCCATATGTTATTCACAATAGAGAATAGAAAACATATGGACCACAGAAAAAAAACGGACCAGTTTAACCCCTTTGCGACCGCACTATAGAAGAATGACGTCTACAGCACGGTCGCACTTTGCCGCGACGCCGTCATATGACGTCCTTCCATGGCCGCGCTTCCTGCATGCCCCCTGTGGCGTGCATTAGTAGTGTTCTGTCCTTCGGACACAGCTGCTTACAGATCGACGTAAAGAGCCAATCACAGTGGCTCTTTACCACCTGATCAGCTATGTCCAATCACAGCTGGTCATGGATGTAAAAAGGATTTGCTGGTTATCAGTGCCGCCTATCAGTGCCCATTAGTGCAGCCTCATCAGTGCCCATCAGTGTCGCCTCATCAGTGCCGCCTATCAGTGCCCGTCAGTGCAGCCTCATCAGTGCCTCCTCATCAGTGCCACCTCATTAGTGCTCATCAGTGTCGCCTCATCAGTGCCCATCAAGGCAGCCTATCAGTGCCCATCAGTGCAGCCTCATTAGTGCCCATCAGTGCAGCATCTCAGTGCCCATCAGTGCAGCATAGCAGTGCCGCCTATCAGTGCCTATCAGTGCCACCTCATCAGTGCCCATCAGTGCCACCTAATCAGTGCCCATCAGTGCAACCTCATTAGTGCCCATCAGTGTCGCCTCATCAGTGCCGCCTATCAGTGCCGGTCAGTGCAGCATATCAGTGCAGCCTCATCAGTGCCTCCTCATCAGTGCCACCTCATTAGTGCTCATCAGTGTCGCCTCATCAGTGCCCATCAATGCAGCCTATCAGTGCCCATCAGTGCAGCCTAATCAGTGCCACCTATCAGTACCTATCAGTGCCACCTCATCAGTGCCCATCAGTGCAACCTCATTAGTGCCCATCAGTGCAGCATCTCAGTGCCCATCAGTGCAGCATATCAGTGCCCATTGGTGCAACCTCATCAGTGCCCATCAGTGCCACCTCATCAGTGCCCGTCAGTGCAGCATATCAGTGCAGCCTCATCAGTGCTTCCTCATCAGTGCCACCTCATTAGTGCTCATCAGTGTCGCCTCATCAGTGCCCATCAATGTAGCCTATCAGTGCCCATCAGTGCAGCCTCATCAATGCCGCCTATCAGTGCCTATCAGTGCCACCTCATCAGTGCCCATCAGTGCCACCTAATCAGTGCCCATCAGTGCAACCTCATTAGTGCCCATCAGTGCAGCATCTCAGTGCCCATTAGTGCAGCATATCAGTGCTCATCAGTAAAGGAGAACAATTAATTATTTGCGAAAATTTGTAACCCGAAACTAAGAAAAACTATTTTTTTTCCCAAAAACATTTTTGTTTCTTTTTTCGTTTTTTTAGCAAAAAACTAAAAACCCCCAGTGGTGATTAAAAACTACCAAAAGAAAGCTCTATCTGTCAAAAAAAAGACACATATTTAGTTTGGGTACAGTGTTGCATGACCGCACAATTGTCATGCAAAGTGCGACGGCGCTGAAAGCTGAAAATTGGTCTGGGCAGGAAGGCGGTGAAAGTACCCGGTAGGCGAGTGGTTAGGAAACAAATCAGGTCATTTTGTAAATGATGGCGGCAAAAGTTGGGACAGGGCAACAAAAAGCTGGCAAAGTAAATGGCACTAACCAGGAAGAGCTGGAGAAACATATTCCAACTAATTAGGTTAATTGGCAACAGATCAGTAACATGATTGGTTATAAAAAGAGCATCTTAGAGAGTCAGAGTGTCTCAGAAGTAAGCATGGGCAGAGGTTCACCAATCTGTGAAAAGCTGTGTCTAAAAATTGTCAAACAATTTCAGAATGTTCTTCAACGTAAAATTTCAAAGACTTTAACAACTTGCCGACCAGCCGCCATCATTATACGCCGGCAGGTGGTCTCCCCAGCCCAAATCGCTGTAGCTGTAGGCACAAGGTGGATCCCCATTCTGACAGGAGACATGACAGAGATCTACTGTTCCCAGTGATCGGGAAGAGTGATCTCTGTAATTTCCCAGGCAGCCCATCCCCCCCTACAGTTAGAGCACACACAGGGAACACATTTAACCCCTTGATCGCCCCCTACTGTTAACCCCTTCCCTGCCAGAGTCATTTTTACATTGATTATAGCACTGATCAATGTAATAATGCCCCTGGTCCCCAAAAAGTGTCATTTGGGGTCAGATTTGTCCGCTGCAATGTCGCAGTCCTGCCAAAAATTGCAGATCGCTGCCATTACCAGCAAAACAAAAAATAAAAGTCCCTAAATCTATCCCATAGCTAGTAGACGCAATACATTTTGCGCAAACCAATGCCTATTGCCATTTTTTTTACCAAAAATATGTAGAAGAATATATATCGGCCTAAACTGGTGAATTATTTTTTTTTTTTAGATATGTATTATAGAAAAAAAAGAAAAGAATTGTTTTTTTTTTTAAATTGTCTCTCTTTGTTTGTTTATAGCGCAAAAAATAAAAACCGCAGAGGTGATCAAATACCACCAAAAGAAAGTTTGTGGGAAAAAAAGGACGTCAATTTTGTTTGGGTAAAGTGCTGCACGACCGCGCAAATGTCAGTTAAAGTGACGCAGTGCCGTATCGCAAAAAAGGGCCTGGTCATTAAGGGGGAAAATCCTTCTGGGGCTGAAGTGGTTAAATATATCATCATCTACAGTACATGATATCATCAAAAGATTTGGAGAAATCTGTGCAAGGGATAAGACCGGAATGCAAAATTGGGTGGTGGTGACCTTCAGGCCCTCAGGCTACATTAAAAACAGACATAATTCTGTGATGGACATCACTGTATGGGCTCAGGAATACTTCCAAAAAAAATCACTGTCTGTAAACCCAGTTTGCCATGCCATCCAGAAATGCAAGGTAAAGCTCTGTCATGTAAAGAAGTATGGAAAAAAAGAGATAATTGGAGAATCTGCACACCCCAAAATAAATGGTAGACTATGGAAAAGCTCCCCCAGGGTTTTTTTTTTAGCAGCAAATTAAAGTGGTGTTCCACCCTAAAAAAAAAAATCCATGACTGTGCCTAAAAAAAAAATAAAAAAAAACATTTGGAAATTTTTTTTTTTTTACTTACCTCTAAATGCCTGTTGCTAGGGGGTCCCTCGTAGTCTGCCTCTTCCAGTGCCTGGGCTGGTGACATCACTTCCCCCTTCGGCACAGGAAGGACTCGGCTCTGCTCCCTCCCTCCTGTCAATCATCTGGGACCCATTACAGGTCCCAGGTGACTGAGCAGCCAATCACGGCGCGCGGCGCCGCTCGTGCATGCGCAGTGGGTGCCAGGCTGTGAAGCCACAGCCCGGCGCCCACAGTTGCAATGCCGGCCCTGCTGAACGGAGGGGGAGACGAGCGGGGATTCGATCCCCTGCATCGCTGGACCCAGGGACAGGTAAGTGTCCAATTAAAAGTCAGCAGCTGCAGTATTTGTAGCTGCTGACTTTTAATTTTTTTTTCTTTTTCATGGGCCCTCCTCTTTAAGTATTCAACAAGATTGAAATGTATGAAAAAATCTTTTAATTTACAAATATTAAAAAAATCACAAAATGTTGAAATATGAGCTCTGGTTTACAAATTATGACCCTTTAAATATGAAAACATGGTAATGTGGGCGGATATCTTTCTATATTGCAGTGGTACTGCCCCAAAAATTATTTGCTTTTTTTAAATCAATATTAGTTTGTTTCTTCAGCTCTTACCCTTCATTTGTCTGAGCTGAGCTTTTTGACCTTTTATGAGTACTTTGTGTTTGGATTTTTTCATATAATTGGAAATTTTTGGTTTCTCTTTTATATTAAGTCAATAGTTCACTGAATTCCTGCCTCTCTCCCTAGTGAGTGCCCACGCAGTCTCTTCTGGCTCCACCAATCCTCATATTTCTTGTCATTTTTCAAGATATCAAACACTTTACCACTGATCTGCCTACTCACTGCACATCACAGGCAGCCACAAGCGAATCAACTTTTTAGGCTGGGTTCACACCATTGCGAATTGGATGCGGGTTTCCCGTGGGCTTCCTCGCTACAGAGCCAGTTCACATATCTCCGCAGCAGGTCCGGTGCGTCTTTTGGTCCGTTTCAGGTCCGAATTCAGCCCAAAATTCGGGCTGAAATTGGACCTGAAACGGTGAACCAGGACGCACCGGACCCCTGCTGTGAGTCGCATGCGGCTTATATGTGAACCCAACCTTAAGGTGATACTCATTTTATTTTGGAGACAGGTATTGTCCCCAACACGTTTTGTTTGTTTTGTCTGTTCTACTCTCCTCTTTCACATATTCTAATATAAGATGTTCACATTCACTCCTAGGGTAAGGCCAAATAACTTACTAAAATTAATATACTATCCAATACCATGAACCTTATGGGATTAAAAGATACGCCCGCCCCCCCCCCCCCCCCTTTCTAGTTTCATTGCAATTTGATTCAAGTTCTATGATTGTGAAAAAGTCTTTTTAGATAAGTTAGTTATATCCATATATACCGTATATATTTTTTTTTCTTGACTGCCTCTACTGCATCCTTATGTCTTTCTGAACTAATCCGCATACAGTGGAACCTTGATTAATGAGTAACGCGGTTAACAAGCGTTTTGAAAGACAAGCAACTTTTTTGTTTTAATTCTGACTCGTTCCCGAGTGTTTCAGAGCATTTCCGAGTTCAGCCGAGCTATTCCCGAGTATTTCCGAGGCTCTCCAGCGCCCCTCCCACCTCTGGCCACATGCGGTATTGCATGCAATAGAAGTCAATGCGGAACAAATTATCTTTGTTTCCATTGACTCCTATGGGGAAACTCGCTTTGATTTGCGAGTGCTTTGGATTACAAGCATTCTCCTGGAACGGATTATGCTCGTAATCCAAGGTTCCACTGTACAGCAATAAATTGTCTTAAAAAAATATTTTGGGAATTGTCCACGATAGGTGTTCGGCCCCTTCTCCATTTGGGCACCCAAGTATGGCTTCTTGCAAGCCAGTCACCTTGAGCCTCGCCAGAAGGGTGATGAGGATGTCCTAGAGAGCGTCCTGGATCCTTAAGTCTCTGTTTTAACGAATGTGTCCCATCTAATAGAGGTAATTATACCTGATGTGTTCATATGGACAACTACATACATATTATGTTATGATGTATCATTAAGGTTTTGATGTATCCTTATATCTAGACAACTTTGTCCCCCTGAAGAAGACCATGACTCTTTTTGGTCGAAACGCATTGGGGCATGTGTTTGGGGCAGTACCACTGCAATATAGAAATATATCTGTCCACATTACCATGTTGTCATGTTCGATGAGTCATTTGTAAACCTGAGCTCATATTTTAACATTTTGTGATTTTTTTTTTAATATTTGTAAAATAAAAGATTTTTTTCATACATTTCATTCTTGTTGAATACTTCTTTTGCTGCTAAAAAGAAGAAGCCATATCTAAACATGATCCAGAAACATCACCGTCTTCTCTTGGCCAAACCTCTTTTACAATGGTCTGTTGCAAATTGAAAACTGTTCTGTGGTCAGATGAATCAAAACTTGACATTTATTATAAAACTACTCTAACCTTAAACTTAACTTTAATAAAGCAAAAAAACCTAATTCTTACATCTACCCTCAAAAGGAATCTATTACCCCAAACCTAAGCCTGTTACCTACCTGTTACCAACAAAAACTCTACTATGACATTGATAACAATGCTGATTTTGTCATTTAAACAAACCGACAGAGCGTACAGGCTTCATGGCTCATCTATTACAGTAAGGGCAGCCCACTGAAATGAATGAACTGTCCCTGTGCAAAAACACACGCGCACCGTTGGACCTGCATAGAAGCCTAATAGAGCTTTGCTCAGCAGTGCTGTCTATGGCTGATATTGTCATTCTCTAATTTTATAGCAAAATATTTGCTGCTGGATCAGGGGAACTCTTTCTATCTTGATGATGATGATGGAACAAAGTTCTTCCCATGTCACCGGGCGGATAGCGGTGATTGTGCTAATATTATCAGCTTATTGAGTGTGTTTACTATTCTTACGTCTGCTCCGTTTCTGGATAAACTTTGGCCGCGAGTCCTGGATGGGATTTTGTGTATTGTTTCATCACACGAATGAAGTGTAACAGTGTAAGCAACAGTCACTGATGTCTGAATATAGAGTAAACGAGAAGAAATTTACTGAACCTCATACGATTGAAGACCATCTATCAGCAACGCAAAACCAGAGAAAATAAATAAAAGATATACCACATAAATGGTGTCCGCATTTCTGTATAAATCTTCCTAATGTAACCATTGCAAGATTACAATAATAATAATAGTGTGTGACTGTGGTGGGACATTAGAGTGTACATTTTTCTTTATTAACAATCTTACAAACATACAACATAGTAAAAACATATTTACATATATACAGAATAAATATATATATAAATAGCTTTTTTTGACAAAAAAAATAAAGAAAAAACATAAAGAAAACGAAATATACAAACCAAGACATATTTTTATATTATTATTATCATACACATCAGAGTGTAAATTTTTGTTTATTAAAAAATCATACAATATACAGCTTATTAATAAAGACATATTTACACAAAAATAAACAACAACTAAACAAAAACAAGCGTGCTTACATCAGCAAGTAAAGAAACCGTTTCCTGACAAGATAACATAAAAAGAAACATATTTTAATGACATCAAAAAAGAGACTACAAACCCCGAACCTCGACTTAAACACAATCCAGGCAAAAAAACATTTTGAGAGTTAATTGACATCAGGATGCGATTCCAAAACTCCCCCATTAACCCCTCCCCCCACATCATTCACCCCGACTTCCACATCATTCACCTTGCATTCTGCACCAGCCACTCTCATTCCCTTCCCCTTCCCATCTCCCCCTCCACCATCATCCAATCCATCCCTCACTCCACCCCTAGGCGTCTGCTGACCTCCAGCCGCACTTCTGCCACGCTATGGAGGAGGGGTTGGCACCACCATACACGCTGGTCCAGCACCCTCCACTGCCTTCACTACACTAAGGGAAATAATAGGTGTAGACACAGACTTGACAACCACACTTTATGACACTGACTGGGGAACCACAGACTGGGGGGACACTGACACCACAGAGGGCTTCACAGACTCAGATTCTGGCGGGACAGAGACACTAGGAACCCCTGGTACAACCTCCGCCAACCCAGACTCTTCTCTATCCAGACGGAAAAATTCCTCCACCAACTTTGGCTGTTTGTGCAAAGCCTCAGGGTACCGGTTATAGGTTACATTTAATGATGTTACAGTCCCTTGCTAGATGCCCCAGTTCCTGACACAAAGAGCACTTCTGTTCTGGACATTTAGAGGAGAAATTTCCCTTGACTCCACATTTATGGCACAGCTTAGGTTGACCAGGGTAAAAGACGGTAATCCTATCTCTTCCAATAAAGGCAGAGGAGGGCAAATGCTGGACCACATTCCCACACACACTCAACCTCATTGGCACTGACCACCCACCCGTCCAGATTCCTCTATCATCCACAATCTTTTTTAGGGGACACAAAGTTTCACCAAACCTCGTCAACCAGACCCATAAATCCTCAGGGGGTATAGACTCATTCCTAGTCAGGATAGTCACATTCTTAATTAAGGGCTGTCGTGAGACAACTTTGAGGACAAGCCCCTTCCAGTCCAGCAAGGCAAAGGCATAATGAGCTAGTATGCAGCTCATACTAGCTCATTATGAAATACTTACCTCAGAACGAAGCCCCCGTATCAGAGCCCGGTCCACGCCGAGGGAGCTGACATCTTGCCCTCGGCGTGTCTTCCGGGTTCGCGGCTTCGGCGCTGTGAGTGGCCGGAGCCGCAATGACGTCACTCCCGCGCATGCGCGTGGGAGTTTTCTTCCCGGCAAGGCAGCATCTGCCGGACCTTCAGCTGGGCATTCAGAGCGCATACGCCGCTGACGTCAGCGGCTGCATGCAAAGGGAATATCTCCTAAACCGTACAGGTTTAGGAGATATTAATTTGACCTACAGGTAAGCCGTATTATAGGGTTACCTGTAGGTAAAAATGTCAAATTTGGGTATACAACCACTTTAATGCTCTCCTTGCCCGGCCTGTCAGTTTAGGTGGACGGCCATGTCTTGGTAGGTTTGCAGTTGTGCCATACTCTTTCCATTTTCAGATGATGGATTGAACAGTGCTCCGTGAGATGTTCAAAGCTTGGGATATTTTTTTATAACCTAATTTTGCTTTAAACTTCTCCACAACTTTATCCCTGACCTGTCTGGTGTATTCCTTGGTCTTCATAAAGCTGTTTGTTCACTAATCCCGCGTACACACGACCGGTTTTGCCGTCGGAATAAACTCCGAAGGTTTCTCCAACGGAACTCCGACGGAATTCCATTCAAGCGGTCTTGCCTACACACGTTTAAAACCAAAGTCCAACCAAAGTCCGACCGTCCAGAACGCGGTGACGTACAACACTTACGACGGGACTAGAAAAAGGAAGTTCAATAGCCAGTAGCCAATAGCTACTCGGTTCAGAGCATGCCTCGTTTTTGGTCCGTCGGAACAGCATACAGACGAGCGGTTTTCCCGATAGGAATTGGTTCCATCGGAAATATTTTGAACATGTTTCATTTCTAGTTCTGTCAGAATTTTCGAAAAAAGAAGTCAGATGAGGCCCACACACGATCGGAATAGACGATGAAAATCTTCCGTCGGACTTTTTGTGTCGGACATTCCGCTCGTGTGTGCGCGGCTTTAGGTTCTCTAACCTTGGAGGGCTTCACAGAACAGCTGTATTTATATGAAGATTAAATTACACACAGGTAGACCTAATTTACAAATGAGGTGACTTCTGAAGGCAATTGGTTCCACTGGATTTTTGTTAGGGGTATCAGAGTGAAGGGGGCTGAATACAAATACACACCACACTTTTCACATATTTATTTGTAAAAAATTTTGAAAACCATTTATCATTTTCTTTCCACTTCACAATTATGAGCCACTTTGTGTTGGTCTATCACATAAAATCCCAATAAAATATATTTACATTTTTGGTTGTAACGACAAAATGTAGAAAATTTCAAGGGGTATGAATACTTTTTCAAGGCAGAGCTATAAATATCTAATAATAACAGTGCATGACCGTGGTGGGGACATTAGAGTGTAGGCTCCTTTGGTGCAGCCTATTGGTTGATAAATGATTCTTAGTATGACGATGAAATAAACCTCTATGAAATTTCCAAACTCCTATTGGTATGTGCATTGGGATCGGTTACATCTTCAGGGTGGCCAATCAAATTCTTTCCTCTTACGCCTCTCCGCCTGTCAGATTAGCTACCAGCGTTTTGACAAACAGAAAGCGGTTGGAATGTTTGTAGGTTATTGAATCGGACTCGCCACGGTCGCTCGCTGAAGTTTAAACAAATGATGAATTTATTTCTCGATGTTCCAAGACAAACACAAGCGATACGATTACAGCGAGCAAGAGAAAAGAGTTATTCAGAATGGACATTCGGGGCCCAGCATCAGATAACCTTTCCTCGCCGCCAAAACCATCAGGGCACATTTGTTTTGCGTTTTCCTTTTTATTGGCTGGCTGCAGATGAACGCTCAAATCACGCTTTTATTTGCTACAAGTGGATTCTGTTGCCGTTGATGGAAATAACATGGAACGGATACAGTTGCAGGACGTTTCTTTAGGCGAACTAGGAAAATCCAGGATTAGGTCTGAATTCGGGGGATTGTAACATTGTAGCAATTACAACTGGATAGTTGCTCGGCCAGTTAACCACATCCTCTCCTAGTTCATGGTCTGATTAGGTTTAAATACATTTTACCTTTCCTTTAATTTAGACCACACAATGAACTAGACATGCACAATTCGTTTCGTTCCAAATTCGTTTTTTAACTCATTTCGACAAATTTGTTCATTCAGAAACATCCGAACTAACGAAAATTTTTTTGAATATTCAAAAATTCGCAAATTAGGAAATTCGAAAACCCGAAAAATCTGAAATAATAACGAACTATTAAAATATAGGTGTTGGAATTTCCTTTCAAATTCGGCTGTTAGTGAACGTAACGAATACAAATTAATCCGAAGTTACAAAATATCCTAAATAGCGAATGCCGTATCTAAACGAATGGAACGTAACAAATTAATAATAGTAAGTAACAATAATAATAATAATAAAAACGTTGTATTATTATTTATTATTCATTCGATCCGTTCCATTTGTTTAGATGCGGCATTCGTTATTTCGGATAATTCGAATTCGTTACGTTCACTAACAGCCAAATTTGAAAGGAAATTCCAATACCTATAAATTAGTTAGTTATTATTAGTTAGTTATTATTTCGAATTTTTGAATTTTCGTTCTTTCTAATTTTCTTCACACCAAAGTCCAACGGATTCGTACGTGATGACGTACACCGGACTAAAATAAGGAAGTTGATAGCCAGTAGCCAATAGCTGCCCTAGCGTCAGTTTTCGTCCGTCGGACGAGTGCATTTTTCGATAGGAACTGGGTCCGGCGGAGTTCCGACGTAAAGATTTGAAACATGTTCCAAATCTAAAGTCTGTCAGATTTTCGACCGAAAAAGTCAGCTGCAGGTCCGATGAAGCCCACACACGGTCGAATTGTCCGCCGGACCCGGTCCGTTCGAAAAGTCCGCTCCTGTGTACACGGCATAAGTAGTTATTTAGAATTTTCTAATTTTCGTATTTTATTTCTTATTTTCTTATCTTCATATTTTCTTATTTTTGTATTTTCGAATTTACAAGTTTACGAATTGCGTTCATAAAGAATGACACAAAAAATGAAAAAAAAAAAAGAAAACATTTGAAACAAAAACCAACACATTTTTCGGCAGTGCATATGAACAATGGGATTGAAAAAAACGGTTTATTATATCCATATCACCCCCACCTTGGAAATTAGAGATTTTCAGATTGGACAAACATGGGATCAGTATTTTGGAGGTCACCTGATAACCTTTTGGGCTTGACTTTTATAATGATGACATTTTGTGTCTTGGGATAAGGGGGGAACATTATAGGCAAGGGGCTGACAATATACAGTGGGGACGGAAAGTATTCAGACCCCCTTACATTTTTCACTCTTTGTTATATTGCAGCCATTTGATAAAATCATTTAAGTTCATTTTTTTCCTCATTAACCACTAGGCGTCCGCGCTATAGCCGAAAGACGGCTACAGCGCAGACTCAAATTGCCGGGAGGGCGTCCCTGGACGTCCTCCTGTTTACTTCCGCATTGCGCGCTCCCGCGAGCGCGCATCGCGGAAGTTTTGTGCTGGCCGTGTCCCTCGGACACAGCAAAGTCACAGATCACCGTAAACGGCCAATGACAGCGGCCGTTTACGGTGCGATCGGCGGTGCCAATGAGAGAGGATCTCATATGTAAACATATGAGATCATCTCTCATCGCCGGCTCTCCCTCCTCACACAGAGACAGCGTGTGAGGAGGGAGAGCGGAACCGCTGCTGCGGTGAGTGTAAAAAAAAAAAAAAAAGGTGTCCCGCTGTTAACAGT
Organism: Lithobates clamitans; assembly: GCA_037952925.1. NCBI lineage: Eukaryota > Metazoa > Chordata > Amphibia > Anura > Ranidae > Lithobates > Lithobates clamitans. The sequence continues at coordinate 182,492 of JBBGZY010001819.1, read as the reverse complement.
CCCTGCCATCTGCCCTGTCATCTGCCCCTGCCATCTGCCCTGTCATCTGCCCCTGCCATCTGCCCTGTCATCTGCCCTGTCATCTGCCCCTGCCATCTGCCCCTGCCATCTGCCCTGTCATCTGCCCCTGCCATCTGCCCCTGCCATCTGCCCCTGCCATCTGCCCTGTCGTCTGCCCTGTCATCTGCCCCTGCCATCTGCCCCTGTCATCTGCCCTGTCATCTGCCCCTGCCATCTGCCCCTGCCATCTGCCCTGTCATCTGCCCCTGCCATCTGCCCCTGTCATCTGCCCCTGTCATCTGCCCTGTCATCTGCCCCTGCCATCTGCCCCTGCCATCTGCCCTGTCATCTGCCCTGTCATCTGCCCCTGCCATCTGCCCTGTCATCTGCCCTGTCATCTGCCCCTGCCATCTGCCCCTGCCATCTGCCCCTGCCATCTGTCCCCACTGCCACGTATAAGTGCCATCTGTCATCAGTGCCACATAGTGCCATCTGTCATCAGTGCCACATAGTGCCATCTGTCATCAGTGCCACATAGTGCCATCTGTCATCAGTGCCATCTTTCATCAGTGCCACCTGTCAGTGTCACGTGCCATCTGTCATCAGTGTCACGTGTCATCAGTGCCACGTATTAGTGCCACCTGTCATCAGTGTCATCAGTGCCACGTATCAGTGCCACCTGTCATCAGTGTCATCAGTGCCACGTATTAGTGCCATCTGTCATCAGTGCCACGTATTAGTGCCATCTGTCATCAGTGCCACGTATTAGTGCCATCTGTCATCAGTGCCATGTATTAGTGCCATCTTTCATCAGTGCCACATGTCATCAGTGCCACATATCAGTGCCATTTGTCATCAGCGCCACATGCCGTCAGTGCCACATATTAGTGCCATGTGTCATCAGTGCCACATATTAGTGCCATCTGTCAGTGCCACGTATTAGTGCCATCTGTCAGTGCCACGTATTAGTGCCATCTGTCATCAGTGCCATGTATTAGTGCCATCTGTCATCAGTGCCACGTCAGTGCCACGTATCAGTGCCATCTGTCATCAGTGCCACATCAGTGCCACGTATCAGTGCCATTTGTCATCAGTGCCACCTCAGTGTCACGTGTCATTGTCCTGGTGCTCCAGGGCCTTCAAAAGTGTAATAGGTAGTCAACAAATTAGATGTGTAATTTATGCTCCTAGAACACCTGATGGTGCTCCCTGCATGTTGGGCCTCTCTATGTGGCCAGGCTGTGAAAAAGTCCCACACATGTGGTATCGTAATACTCAGGAGGAGTAGCAGAATGTATTTTGGGGTGTCATTTGTGGTATATACATGCCATGTGAGAGAAATAACCTATTACAATGACAATTTTGTGGGGGGGAAAAAAAAAAAAAAAAATCTTCATTTTGCAAAGAATTGTGGGAAAAAATGACAACATCAAAAACCTCACCATGCATCTTACTAAATACCTTGGAATGTCTACTTTCAAAAAAGGGGTCATTTGGGGGGTATTTGTACTTTCCTGACTTGTTCGGGTCACAAGAAATGAGATAGGCCGTCAGTGCATCACGTGTGATCAATTTTTATGATTTGCACCATAACTTGTAGACTCTCTAACTTTCAGAAAGACCAAATAATATCCACTAATTTGGGTTATTTTTACCAAAGATATGTAGCAGTATAAATTGTGGCCAAAATTTATGAAGAAAAATTACTAATTTGAAAAATTTTATCACAGAAACTAAGAAAAATGCGTTTTTTTTCAAAATTTGCGGTCTTTTTTCATTTATAGCGCAAAAAATAAAAAACCCAGAGGTGATCAAATACCACCAAAAGAAAGCTCTATTTGTATGAAAAAAAGGACAAAAAATTCATTTGGGTACAGTATTGCATGACTGAGTAATTGTCATTCAAAGTGTGAGAGCGCTGAAAGCTGAAAATTGGTCTGGTCACGAAGGGGGTTTAAGTGCCCAGTTGTCAGGTGGTTAATGTACACACAGCACCCCATATTGACAGAAAAACACAGAATTGTTGACATTTTTGCAGATTTATTGAAAAAGAAACTGAAATATCACATGGTCCTAAGTATTCAGACCCTTTGCTCAGTATTTAGTAGAAGCCCCTTTTGATCTAATACAGCCATGAGACTTTTTGGGAAAGATGCAACAAGTTTTTCACACCTGGATTTGGGGATCCTCTGCCATTCCTCCTTGCAGATCCTCTCCAGTTCTGTTAGGTTGGATGGTAAACGTTGGGGGACGGCCATTTTTAGGTCTCTCCAGAGATGCTCAATTGGATTTAAGTCAGGGCTCTGGCTGGGCCATTCAAGAACAGTCACAGAGTTGTTGCGAAGCCACTCCTTCGTTATTTTAGCTGTGTGCTTAGGGTCATTGTCTTGTTGGAAGGTAAACCTTCGGCCCAGTCTGAGGTCCTGAGCACTCTGGAGAAGGTTTTTGTCCAGGATATCCCCGTACTTGGCCGCATTCATCTTTCCCTCGATTGCAACCAGTCGTCCTGTCCCTGCAGCTGAAAAACACCCCCACAGCATGATCCTGCCACCACCATGCTTCACTGTTGGGACTGTATTGGACAGGTGATGAGCAGTCTGCCTGGTTTTCTCCACACATACCGCTTAGAATTAAGGCCAAAAAGTTCTATCTTGGTCTCATCAGACCAGAGAATCTTATTTCTCACCATCTTGGAGTCCTTCGGGTGTTTTTTTTAGCAAACTCCATGCAGGCTTTCATGTGTCTTGCACTGAGGAGAGGCTTCCGTCCGGCCACTCTGCCAAAAAGCCCCGACTGGTGGAGGGCTGCAGTGATGGTTGACTTTCTACAACTTTCTCCCATCTCACGACTGCATCTCTGGAGCTCAGCCACAGTGATCTTTGGGTTCTTCTTTACCTCTCTCACCAAGGCTCTTCTCCCCCGATAACTCAGTTTGGCCGGACGGCCAGCTCTAGGAAGGGTTCTGGTCGTTCCAAACGTCTTCCATTTAAGGATTATGGAGGCCACTGTGCTCTTAGGAACCTTAAGTGCAGCAGAAATTTTTTTGTAACCTTGGCCAGATCTGTGCCTTTCCACAATTCTGTCTCTGAGCTCTTCAGACAGTTCCTTTGACCTCATTATTCTCATTTGCTCTGACATGCACTGTGAGCTGTAAGGTCTTATATAGACAGGTGTGTGGCTTTCCTAATCAAGTCCAATCAGTATAATCAAACACAGCTGGACTCAAATGAAGGTGTAGAACCATCTCAAGGATGATCAGAAGAAATGGACAGCACCTGAGTTAAATATATGGGTGTCACAGCAAAGGGTCTGAATACTTAGGACCATGTGATATTTCAGTTTTTCTTTCTTAATAAATCTGCAAAAATGTCAACAATTCTGTGTTTTTCTGTCAATATGGGGTGCTGTGTGTACATTAATGAGGAAAACAAATGAACTTAAATGATTTTAGCAAATGGCTGCAATATAACAGAAAATGAAAAATGTAAGGGGGTCTGAATACTTTCCGCCCCCACTGTACATTTCTATCCATTTACACTCAACCTCATCCAATCAGAGAATGCTTTGGATTCATTGAGAAAATGCAAAACATTCTCCTAATAGTGCCCATGATGGTGGCTGATCTCCTGTGCTCACAATGCAGCAGGGAAGCCCCTTGAAGTGGACCCCCGGAAACTTGTGCGGGTCGTTTCGTTCTGAATCTAAATTCGGACGAAGTTTCCGTTATTTGGGAATTTGAATGTATTCGAATTTCCGATTTAATATAGTAATGAATTTAAACAAATCTAAAATAAGTGAACGAAAATTTGGGGGTGAAATTTGGATAGTTTTTCGAATCTAATTAGAATTTCAGAAGAGAATAAAATAGAATAGAAAATAAAGGAATAGAATAGAAAAGAATATTGTTATTTTCATTTCTATCATGTCACCACTGATAATCTTTGTCAGAACTGTGCTGTTATTTCATACTAATGTGTTATGTTGCATACCCTTAAATAAAGAATTAGATAAAAAATAAAAAAAAATAGAATAGAATAGAAAATAAAAGAATAGAACATAATAGAGTAAAACAGAACAGAATACAAAATAAAAGAATGGAAAAAAGGGATAGAATAAAAAATAAAAAAAATAGAATATAAAATAAATGAACAGAATAGAGTGAAACAGAACAAAATAGAAAAGAAAAAAAATAAATAAATTAGAAATGAAAATAAAGGAAAAGAATAGAATAAAAAAAGAATAGAATAAAATAGAAATAATATAACCATCTTCTGAAATTCAAATTTTAAATAGAATACATTTGAATTCAAATAGGTAAAAAAGAATAGAATAGAAAAAAATAGTATAGAAAAAAAGAATAAAATAGAATAGAATAAAAAATAAAAGAATAGAACATAATAGAGTAAAACAGAACAGAATACAAAATAAAAGAATGGAAAAAAGGGATAGAATAAAAAATAAAAAAAATAGAATATAAAAGAAAAGAACAGAATATAGTGAAACAGAACAAAATAGAATAGAAAATAAAAAAATAATAAAATAGAAATGAAAATAAAGGAAAAGAATAGAATACAAAAAGAATAGAATAAAATAGAAAGAATATAACCATCTTCTGAAATTCGAATTTTAAATAGAATACATTTGAATTCAAATAGGTAAAAAAAGAATAGAATAGAAAAAAATAGAATAGAAAAAAAGAATAAAATAGAATAGAATAAAATAGAAAGAATATAACCTCGAATAGAATAAATTTGAATTAGAATAGAATACAAAAGAAAAGAATAGATTAGAATAAAAGAATTGAATAGAAAAAAAACAATAGAATACAATAAAATAGAAAGAATAAAAACATCTTCCAGAATTCAAATTTTGAATAGAATAAATTCTAATTGGAATAGCATAGAACAGAATTGAAAATGAAATAATAGAAAAGAATAGAATAGAAAAACAATAGAATAGAATAGAAAGAATATAACAATATAACCATCTTCGGAAATTAAAATTTTGAATAGGATAAATTGAAATTCAACTGGAATAGAAAAAAATTAAATAGAAAATAAAAGAATAGAATAGAAAAGAAGAGAATAGAATAGAATAGAAAAAAAATATATAATAGAATAGAATAGAAAGAATATAACCATCTTCCAAAACTCAAATTTCTAATAGAATAAATTTGATTTCAAAAGAATTTGGAATGGAATTCGAATTGATTTGAATTTTTCGAATTCGGTCTCATTGAGTTTGAAAAAATGAAATGAATTCCGAAAATGAATGAAATAAATGTAACACATTTAACTAATCAGAGAACTGATCATCAGTGTCCTGATTATCAATGCAATCCCAACAGTGACAATCAGTGCCCATTAATTCTGCCTGTTAATGGCCATCAGTGCCCATCGATGCCGCTTATCAATGTCATCTATCGGTGCCCATTATGGCTGCCTATCAATGTTACCTTCAGTGCTGGCTATCAGTACCCATCAGTGCCACCTATCAGTGCCCATCAGTGCAGCCTCATCAGCCCGCATCCGTAAAGGAGAAAAACTGTCTTTTATTTAAGGATAGCAATCGCATGAAGCCATTTATTATCATATCGTTTTTTGGATCCTTTGTAAATCATAATGATAACAGAAATCACCCAAATGGCCCTGATAAAAAGTTTACATACCCTGGAATGTTTGGCCTTGGTACAGACACAGAAGGTGGCACACACACAGGTTAAAATGGCAATTAAAGGTTAATTTCCCACATTTGAGGCTTTTTAGGTCACAATTAGTGTCTGTGTATAAATAGTCAATGAGTTTGTTAACTCTGATCACTTGTAGTACAATATCACTATGGTAACAATATATTGCTCTGGTCAGAGTGTGTAAAAAAAAAAAAAACGTAAAAAAATAAGAAAATATAATAAACAATTAAAAAAAATTGAAAAAAAAAAATATTAGCATTTTTTTTCGTACTGTCATCAGTCAGTGTCCCTGATCACTGCCATACCTGTTGTATGATGATGCTGTACTGCACTGGTGACAGTATGTAAAAAAAAAAATGTATTTCTTCATTTCCCAAAACTTATTTTTCTGAATTTATTTATTATTATGTATTATTATTAATATTTATTAATATTATTATTATTATTTCCCAAAAATTTGGACAAAAAAATTACAACTTCAAAAAACTTGCCATGCCTCTTACTAAATACTTTGGACTGTCTACTTTCCAAAAAGGGGTAATTTGGGAGGTATTTGTACTGTCCTGGCATTTTTGGGCCTGAAGAAATGAGATTGGCCATCAGTACATCAGGATTGATCATTTTTCAGATACAGTGGAGACAGAAAGTATTCAGACCCCCTTAAATTTTTCACTCTTTGTTATATTGCAGCCATTTGCTAAAATCATTTAAGTTCATTTCTTTCCTCATTAATGTACACACAGCACCCCATATTGACAGAAAAACACAGAATTGTTGACATTTTTGCAGATTTATTAAAAAAGAAAAACTGAAATATCACACGGTCCTAAGTATTCAGACCCTTTGCTGTGACACTCATATTTAACTCAGGTGCTGTCCATTTCTTCTGATCATCCTTGAGATGGTTCTACACCTTCATTTGAGTCCAGCTGTGTTTGATTATACTGATTGGACTTGATTAGGAAAGCCACACACCTGTCTATATAAGACCTTACAGCTCACAGTGCATGTCAGAGCAAATGAGAATCATGAGGTCACAGGAACTGCCTGAAGAGCTCAGAGACAGAATTGTGGCAAGGCACAGATCTGGCCAAGGTTAGAATTTCTGCTGCACTTAAGGTTCCTAAGAGCACAGTGGTCTCCATAATACTTAAATGGAAGACGTTTGGGACGACCAGAACCCTTCCTAGAGCTGGCCGTCTGGTCAAACTGAGCTATCGGGGGAGAAGAGCCTTGGTGAGAGAGGTAAAGAAGAACCCAAAGATCACTGTGGCTGAGCTCCAGAGATGCAGTCGTGAGATGGGAGAAAGTTGTAGAAAGTCAACCATCACTGCAGCCCTCCACCAGTCGGGGATTTATGGCAGAGTGGCCCGATGGAAGCCTCTCCTCAGTGCAAGACACATGAAAGCCTGCATAGAGTTTGTTAAAAAACACCTGAAGGACTCCAAGATGGAGAGAAATAAGATTCTCTGGTCTGATGAGCCCAAAATAGAACTTTTTGGCCCTAATTCTAAGCGATATGTGTGGAGAAAACAAGCACTGCTCATCACCTGTCCAATACAGTCCCAATAGTGAAGCATGGTGGTGGCAGCATCATGCTGTGGGGGTGTTTTTCAGCTGCAGGGACAGGACGACTGGTTGCAATCAAGGGAAAGATGAATTCGGCCAAGAACAGGGATGTCCTGGACGAAAACCTTCTCCAGTGTGCTCAGGACCTCAGACTGGGCCGAAGGTTTACCTTCCAACAAGACAATGATCCTAAGCACACAGCTAAAATAATGAAGAAGTGGCTTCACAACAACTCTGTGACTGTTCTTGAATGGCCCAGCCAGAGCCCTGACCTAAACCCAATTGAGCATCTCTGGAGAGACCTAAAAATGGCCGTCCACCAATGTTTACCATCCAACCTGACAGAACTGGAGAGGATCTGCAAGGAGGAATTGCTGAGGATCCCCAAATCCAGGTGTGAAAAACTTGTTGCATCTTTCCCAAAGAGACTCATGGCTGTATTAGATCAAAAGGGGCTTCTACTAAATACTGAGCAAAGGGTCTGAATACTTAGGACCATGTGATATTTCAGTTTTTCTTTTTTAATAAATCTGAAAAAATGTCAACAATTCTGTGTTTTTATGTCAATATGGGGTGCTGTGTGTACAATATGGGGTGCTGTGTGTACATTAATGAGGAGAAAAATGAACTTAAATGATTTTATCAAATGGCTGCAATGTAACAAAGAGTGAAAAATTTAAGGGGGTCTGAATACTTTCTGTCCCCACTGTATATACCATAGTTTGTGGACTCTATAACTTTCCTACAGACTAAATAATATACACTGATTTGGGTTATTTTCATCAAAGAAATGTAGCAGAATACATTTTGGCCTAAATTTATGAAGAAAGATTATTTGTTTGCAAAATTTTATAACAGGGGGGGCTGTCAGGGCTCTATGATTTCTAATAGCAGCCCTGCACCCGCAGCTACTGACCGGTGACCCCCTCTGGGTCTCCCCCATGTAATCATAAATGGTCCCATTCGCAAATGTGAACGGGGCCTCAATCTTTCCAATCCTAGGATAGGGATTTCTTGCAACAACCAAACTCTCTGTACAAAAGGCTTGACGTGTTTGTAGCCGTATTGGTGCACTTGCGACAGAAACAATTGATTACTGTCTGTGATACTTTTTTTTTTTTTTGCACTAACATACAATTTTTTCAGGACAAGCTTTCGGGGTATGTCCCCTTCTTCAAGGTCCCAGCAGTACTCAAGACATGGATGGAGCTGGGGATTCAAGTTCTCAGATCTCACTATTATTAGAGAGATACAAGGCAGGATCCGTCTACAACTGAACACTCAGATTTGTGCGGAGTGACCCTTTATGTTCTGAACTGCTGACCTCCTGCAGACTTGGCAGTTGCACTTCCCAGGAGATGCCCGGGTCTAAACAGGCATCACATGACCTGATATTCAATCCACAATTCATCGCTATTGCTTGATGGTTGACAGCGAAGTTAGTTCTGATTGAGGCGTGAAAGCCGGTGCAAACGGTTTATGGCAGATCGGCATAACAAGATGATTTCCTGTTGACTGCTCGCCTCCTGCACGCCGGTGGGCACAGATGATCCCGAGCGAACATTATAACTAATCCTGATTTCCAAATATGGGATCTTTGTTTGTTACTTTGACTTGTAGCCGAGCAGAAGACTGTCAGTAAAGAGGACCTGTCTCTGATAGGGGCCTATTAATAAACAGAATACAATGCAAGGTAGATAGGAATTGCTTGGCTTCACAGATTTTTTTCAATAAAGTTTTTTAGGTCTTTAAATACTGGACCGGTGAGGGCAAAGATAACCAAAAACTGCCACTTTGGAGGACACAAATTTATTAAGTGAATAATTGCCCTTTATTCCAATTCATAACTCCAAGTTTAATTCATTATTATCAGTAAACATTAATAAATGAGGTAAACATTGATAAAAAAAATTAATGAAGCAATAATTAAAGTGATTTCTAAAGCCAAATGTTTTTTTGCATGCATTAAGATAAAAAAACCTTCTGTGTGCAGCAGCCCCCCTCACCCCCCTAATACTTACCTGAGCCCCATCTCTATCCAGTGATGTTGCAAGAGAGACTCGGCTGCCCAGGACTCTCCTCCTCATTGGCTGAAACAGCAGCAGAGCGCCATTGGCTCCCGCTGCTGTCAATCAAAGTGAGCCAATGAGGAAAGAGGGGGCGGGGCCTAGCCGGGGCTCCATGTCTGAATAGACACACGGAGCTACGGCACGGCTCGGGTGCCCCCCATAGCAACCTGCTTGCCATGGAGGCACTAGTCAGGAGGGAGGGACCAGGAGTGCAGAAGAGGGACCCGAGAAGAGGAGGATCTGGGCTGCTCTGTGCAAATCCACTGCACAGGGCAGGTAAGTAGGACAAGTTTGTTAATTTTAAGAAAAACAAAAACGCGAATTTACAATCACTTTAAATGCATACTATATAACATAATATACTACATAAACTATAAAAATAATATATAATCAGAATGAAGTATTCCATTAAAAAATTCTCATATGATAACATTTCAAAAAGTTTTTTTTAATATTTGCCATTGTCATTTAATATACAGTGGGTAAAATAAGTATTGAACACGTCACCATTTTTCTCGGTAAATATATATGCCATTGACATAAAATTTTCACCACATGCTGGTAACAACCCATACAATCCTCATATACAAAGACACCAAAACAAATACGTTCAGAAATACAATTTTTGTTTCAATTGAAAAATTATCATGTTTGCTATATACAGACAGGTAAATATATCTACAAATATTAATTAATATTTAATCATTTCTCTTAAAATCAAATTGTTTAATTTTTTTTCTTTTCTTTTTTTTTTTTTAAATATTACTATACATAGACACAGTAATTGAAATTATTATCACCTGTAAAATATTTAATTTCTACAATTTGTTTTAATTAAAAAATGATCATGTTTGCTATATACAGACAGGTAAATATATGTAAAAATATTAGTTTAATAATTTATCATAAGATCAAACTGTTTAAACTGTTTGTTGGTCTTTTTTTTAATATTACATAGAAATAGTAATTGAAATTATTATCACTTGTAAAAAACGTCTAATTACAACACAGGTCCTAGGTCTTCAGCATATGGCCTGCAATACCCCCAATGACCACTTGGTGATGCACATCCCAGTTCACTTTTGCACTGAAAAAATTGAGTACATTTGCAAATAAAATTTCAATTATCTTTGTCCACCAACAAGTTCTTGTGAGCACAGGGCCCCCTCTACACATTCTATACCAGTGGTCTCCAAACTGCGGCCCGGGGGCCGGATGTGGCACTTTGCTTGTCTTTATCAGGCCCTTGGGGTACTATTCCTCCCACTGATACAAGGCACTATTACTTCTACTATCCCCAACAATGGGGTATAATTCCTATAACTGATACCAACAATAGGGCACTATTCCTACCACTGACAGCAATGATGGGGGCACTATTCCTTTCACTGACACCAATGATGAAGCACTATGGCTTCCACTGACACCAATGATGGGGCACAGATCCTCTCATTGACACCAATGATGTTGTAATGCCACAAAAATTATCAGTGATGTTGAATATAGGATGGTCAGAGACAATGGGCAGGCTACAGGAGACTGGGAACACATTACAGGAGACTGTCAGAGACTGGGAACACGTGACAAGGGACTGTCAGAGACTGGGAACACGTGACAAGGAACTGTCAGAGACTGGGAACACATTACAGGAGACTGTCAGAGACTGGGAACACATGACAAGGGACTGTCAGAGACTGGGAACACATTACAAGGAACTGTCAGAGACTGAGAACACATGACAAGGGACTGTCAGAGACTGGGAACACATTACAAGAGACCGTCAGAGACTGGGAACACATTACAAGGAACTGTCAGAGACTGGGAACACATTACAAGAGATTGTCAGAGACTGGGAACACATCACAAGGGCCTGTCAGAGACTGGGAACACATCACAAGGGCTGTCAGAGACTGGGAACACATTACAAGAGACTGTCAGAGACTGGGAACACATCACAAGGGACTGTCAGAGACTGGGAACACATCACAAGGACTGTCAGAGACTGGGAACACATTACAAGAGACTGTCAGAGACTGGGAACACATCACAAGGACTGTCAGAGACTGGGAACACATTACAAGAGACTGTCAGAGACTGGGAACACATCACAAGGGACTCTCAGAGACTGGGAACACATCACAAGGGACTGTCAGAGACTGGGAACACATCACAAGGGACTGTCAGAGACTGGGAACACATCACAAGGGACTGTCAGAGATCAATGCCATGATTGTCCCTTTACAAGTCAGCACTCCTTTCTTAAAAAATTGCAGGCACCACATTTGATATTCCTCTCAGCAAGATTTATTCTAAAAGGTCAGAGAAAAAAATATACAAATAAATGAATAAATATACAAATAAACACCATGTATATTATTTTTTTATCACTTGACCCTCCTTCTTAGATTGTAAGCTCTGTGGAGCAGGGCCCTCTGATTCCTCCTGTATTTATATGTATAATTGTATTGTAATTGTACTGTCTGCCCTCATGTTGTAAAGTGCTGTGCAAACTGTTAGCACTATATACATTAAATCCTGTATTATAATAATAATATATAAATAAATATACAAATAAATACATGTAAAGACAATGTATCTATATAAATAAATGTACAAATAAATACAATGTATATAAACAAAAATAAATACAATGTATCTAAATACATACACAAATAAATAACTATACAAATCAATACAATGTATATAAAACAATATACAAATAAATACAATGTATCTAAATAAGTAAATATACAAATAAATAAATATACACATAAATATACAAATAAATACAATGTATATAAATAAATATACAAAAAAATAAACACAACGTATCTAAATAAATATGCAAGTAAATAAGTAAGTTAAATAGACTTTACTTTCTGATTTTAAATAAATAAATACAATGTATATAAATACATCGGGAGTGCTCTATGATCGCTGTGTACTTTGGACACAGCTGATCACAGATTGCAGTAAAGGGCCAATCACAGTGGCCCTTTACCATGTGATAATCTGTGTCCAATCACATCTGATCATAACCAGCAATTCTGTGACAGCACGCATCTACACTGATAATCAGGGCACTATGCCACCTATAAGTGCACCCTCGTCAGTGTCTCCTCATCAGTGCCCATCAGTGCAGCCTATCAGTGCCCATCAGTGCAGTCTCATCGGTGCACATCAGTGCAGCCTATCAGTGCCCATTAGTGCAGCCTTATCACTGGCCATCAGTGCAGCCTATCAGTGCCCATCAGTGCAGCCTCATCACTGGCCTTAAGAGCAGCCTATCAGTTCCCATCAGTGCAGCCTCATCACTGGCCATCAGTGCAGCCTATCAGTGCCCATCAGTGCAGCCTCATCACTGGCCATTAGTGCAGCTTATCAGTGCCCATCAGTGCAGCCTCATCACTGGCCATCAGTGCAGCCTATCAGTACCCATCAGTGCAGCCTCATCACTGGCCATTAGTGCAGCTTATCAGTGCCCATCAGTGCAGCCTCATCACTGGCCATCAGTGCAGCCTATCAGTGCCCATAACTGCAGCCTCATCGGTGCACATCAGAGAAGAAGAAAAATTACTTATTTACAAAATTTTATAACAGTAACAAAGAAAAACGTTTTCAAAAATTTTGGTCTTTTTTCATTTGTGTAGCAAAAAATAAAAAAACCCAGTGGTGATTAAATACCACCAAAAGAAAGCTTCTATCTAAAATGGTAAAAATGTAATATGGATACAGTGTTGCATGACTGTGCAATTGTCATTCAAAGTGTGAGAGTGCTAAAAGCTGAAAATTGGCCTGGGCAGGAAGGGGGTGAAAGTGCCCGGTAGGCAAGTGGTCAAACAAATAAACCATTGAAATGTATCTAAATAAAATTCATTCACAGGTGTCTTACACAGATCAGCTCCTGGTGCAATCTCTCCTCTTGTGACTTGTTATAAAGTTACAATGTTTCAATTCTGATCACTGGGGGAGGGGAGACTGAGGAAATGCCTCTTCCTGCCCGCAGCAGACTGATGACATCATCTCAGCCTAGGCCAGTGATGGCGGACCTTGGCACCCCAGGTTTTTTGGAACTAGATTTCCCACGATGCTCATGCAGTCTGCAGTGCAGTGCACTCTGGGGTGCCAAGGTTGGCCATCACTGGCCTAGGCTAACTGGAGCACCAGGACGGCTTTCTATTAATAAAAGAATAGATAGTAGATATAAAGTAAGAATGTGTGAAATAAATAAACCAAATTATTTCGCTAGTAGAAACTAGTTTGATGAATACTTCCCTTCGCTGTCTCTGGGTAAGCACCCTGGCAGGGGCTGCTGGGGCCCCAGGGCTGCACAGTAAGCACCAAAGGGCCCCAGAGCTGTAGCGAGATGAATATTGGAGTGCCGTTATCAGTCTGTTTTATGGAGCGTTACAATGTCTCTTTGCAATCCCCCATTTCTCTATCACTAATACTCAGCACTAGGAGAGTTTTTGCATTAAACAAACTTGTCACCATCAAAGGCGGACTCTCCTCACCTCTTCTTCTAAGTGAAGTCGAGCTTTTCCTGGCACTGCAGTTAGTGCCGCGGTTTGCTCGTGTTTCATTTTTAACCGAGAGTGTAAACATGGCAGAAGTCTGTGTAGCTGCTGGGTGTCAGGCCAGGGATTAGCTGGCACATTCACCCTGGCATTAATCTACCTCCTGAACTGTGCCAGCTGGAGACTGAGCTGAGCTGTGCCAGCTTAAGATAAGCATATTTAAAGCTGAACAAAAACTTTAATTTGAATATATATTCCTTGGCAATCACAAGGATAGAAATCCTCTTTGTTGGTACCCAATGCCTTTGCAAACCCAGATATTACCTTGTAAAAGTAGCGGTGGCATCATCATTGCGCTGTATAACAAGCATAACTGCGAGAAGGTCACAGTGCTCTCCCTAACATTGTCCTTATATCCAGATGAACAGCAACATCTTTGTTCGGGTACCAGCCAGTGTCATCTACCACCATTACTTCCTGAACTGAGATGCTGTCGCAGAGATGACACAGTCATGTAAATCCTGTTGCCTGTGCAGTTCTTAGTTGTGTTTACAGATCTTTGAAACAGATCAGCCTCTGCTGCAGCCTCTCGCCTTACTACAAAGTTACAAGGTTTCAGTCTGATCACTTGGGGAGGGGAGACTGAGGAAATGCTTCTTCCTGCCTGCAGCAAACTGATGACATCATCTCAGCCTCGGCAAAGTCACTGACTGGAGCCCAAGGACAGACTTTTAATAATAAAAGATGGAGATTTTCTGAAAAAATGATACTGTTCCTGTATATTTACATGTTAAGAGTTTATTCATGTGGTAGCTACTGACAGGTCCACTTCATATTTATTAAAATCTTAGGTGTGCTCAATTAGGAGTTCCAAAATATTCACTGTAGACCTAAAAAATAAATATTCCTGGTTGTATACCCACAAATGAAAAAAAAACCTGTAAGGCAAAGGCATAATGAGCTAGTATGCACCGTATACTAACTCATTATGAAGTACAATATGCCGGAACTTCACTGCACATGCGCTGCTGATGTCAGCGGCTGCATGCAGGGTGAAAATCTCCTAAACCATGTAGTTACTTATTATAGGCTTTCCTGTAGGTAAAAATGTAAAAAAGTGGTATACAACCACTTTAAATTCTGACTTGTGGACCAATATTTTAAGGTATCATACACAATTGTATGGATTTTTCTCTTTAATTACATTTTGTGGAAGAAGGTGAAAGAAGATAAGAGGTAAGATGAAAGAGGAAAGAGGAAAGAAGAAGGAAGAAAGAAGGAAGAAGAAAGAAAGAAGAAGGGAGAAAGAAGAAGGAGGAAGAAAGAAGAAGGAGGAAGAAAGAAGAAGGAGGAAGAAAGAAGAAGGAGGAAGAAAGAAGAAAGGAAGAAGAGGAACAAGAAAGAAAGAAGAAGGAAGAAGGAAGAAAGAAGAAAGAAGAAGGAAGAAAGAAGAAAGAACAAATTAGAAGGAAGAAACAAGAAGGAAGAAAGAACAAATTAGAAGGAAGAAACAAGAAGGAAGAAAGAAGGAGAGGAACAAGAAAGGAGAAGAGGAACAAGAAAGAAGAAGGAAGAAAGAAGAAGAAAGAAAGAAGAAGGAGGAAGAAGGAAGAAAGAAGAAGAGGAACAAGAAAGAAGAAGAAAGAAAAAAGAAGAAAGAAGAAGAGGAACAAGAAGGAAGAAGGAAGAAAGAAGAAGGAAGAAAGAAGAAAGAAGAAAGAAGAAAGAAGAAAGAAGGAAGAAGGAAGAAGGAAGAAGGAAGAAGGAAGAAGAAGGAAGAAAGAAGAAAGAAGAAAGAAGAAAGAAGAAAGAAGAAAGAAGAAAGAAGAAAGAAGAAAGAAGAAGGAAGAAAGAAGAAAGAACAAATTAGAAGGAAGAAACAAGAAGGAAGAAAGAAGGAGAGGAACAAGAAAGAAGAAGAGGAACAAGAAAGAAGAAGGAAGAAAGAAGAAGAAGAAAGAAGAAGGAGGAAGAAGGAAGAAAGAAGAAGAGGAACAAGAAAGAAGAAGGAAGAAAGAAGAAGGAAGAAAGAAGAAGGAAGAAAGAAGAAAAAAGAAAGAACAAATAAGAAGGAAGAAAGAAGAAGGAAGAAGGAAGAAAGAAGAAGGAAGAAGGAAGAAAGAAGAAAGAAGAAGATGAACAAAAAAGAAGAAGAGGAACAAGAAAGAAGAAGGAAGAAAGAAGAAGGAAGAAAGAATAAGGAAGAAGGAAGAAAGAAGAAGGAAAAAAGAAGAAAGAACAAATAAGAAGGAAGAAACAAGAAGGAAGAAGGAAGAAAGAAGAAAGAAGAAGAGGAACAAGAAAGAAGAAGGAAGAAAGAAGAAGAAAGAAAGAAGAAGGAGGAAGAAGGAAGAAAGAAGAAGAGGAACAAGAAAGAAGAAGGAAGAAAAAAGAAGAAAGAAGAAGAGGAACAAGAAAGAAGAAGGAAGAAAGAAGAAAGAACAAATAAGAAGGAAGAAAGAAGAAGGAAGAAGGAAGAAAGAAGAAGGAAGAAGGAAGAAAGAAGAAAGAAGAAGATGAACAAAAAAGAAGAAGAGGAACAAGAAAGAAGAAGGAAGAAAGAAGAAGAAAGAAGAAGAGGAACAAGAAAGAAGAAGGAAGAAGAAAGAAAGAAGAAAGAAGAAGGCAGAAAGAAGAAGAGGAACAAGAAAGAAAAAGAGGAACAAGAAAGAAGAAGGAAGAAGAAAGAAAAAAGAAGGAAGAAAGAAGAAGAGGAACAAGAAAGAAGAAGGAAGAAGGAAGAAAGAAAGAAGAAGGAGGAAGAAGAAGGAAGAAAAAAAGAAAGAAGAAGGAAAAAGAAAGAAGAATTATTATTATTATTGATATTATTTTATTATCATCACTATTATTATTATTATTGTTTTACATAGTTTATACAGTATGTATATATATATATATATATATATATATATATATATATATATATATATATATATATATATATATATATAATGATAAGAATTATTTTTATTATTTTATTATTATTATTTTACAGGGTTTATACAGTGTAGTGCCAGCAGTTTGCTCAGCACTTTACATAATGAAGGGAGACAGTACAGTTACAATCAAATGCAAAGACAAGTCTATATACAGGGAATGCGGCAGAGTTTATTGTTGCAGGGTGGGAGAGATGGCCAGCGGTCTCCTGGTACCAAGACGGACAGGGTGGCCCGGGTCAGGTGTGTGTTAGAGGCTTTGCGACAGAGTTGAGAAAAGGTCACAGGACCGTCTTGTCAACACTCCATTGGCATCCTCTGAGGGCCTGTCCTGATAGGAGGGATGGACGGAATCCATCACGCTAGGCAGACAGCGATGAAGTTGAAGATCAGGGCACTCGATAAGACCACCAAGGCTGAGAACATTAGACCGAGAATCCCCCTCGTTTTCACTCATGCACTGTTTATTATTTCTCCCGTGTAACATGTACATAGATGGATTCAAGAATTACATGACCTAATGGACCTGCCCAGCTCCAATCAATACACTGGAAGCCTCTCAACGCTCTGCGGACTTGGAGTAACCCTGAAAGGAGCATTCCCCAACCCTACAACAAACACCATTCTATAAGTGGAAGGGTTCATCATGGAATCCACAAATGTGGGTAATGATTAGAAAGATTCCCTCTTTAGAGCTTAGGCTGGCCATAGACAAAGCGATTTTCTTTCCTGCAACCATGGGTTGCAGGAAAGAGAATCACTCAATTCCCCCATCAACACAGACATTGGGTTGAGGTCAGGACTCTGTGCACCCCAAACCCACTCATCCATGTCTTTACAGACCTTCCTTTGTGCACCGGTCCAAATAATTTGGTGGAGGGGGGATTATGGTGTGGGGTTGTTTTTGAGGGCTTGGGCTTGGCCCCTTAGCTCCAGTGAAGGGAAATCTTAAGGCATCAATTTGGGGATGGCCCCTTCCTATTCCAACATGACTGTGCGCCAGTGCACAATGCAAGGTCCATAAAGACATGGATGAGCGAGTTTGGGGTGGAGGAACTTGACTGGCCTGCACAGAGTCCTGACCTCAACCCAATAGAACAGCTTTGGGATGAATTAGAGCGGAGACTGCGAGCCAGGCCTTCTCATCCAAAATCAGTGCCTGACCTCACAAATGCACTTTTGGAAGAATGGTCAAACATTCCTATAGACACACTCCTAAACCTTGTGGACGGCCTTCCCAGAAGAGTTGAAGTTGTTATAGCTACAAAGGGTGGGCCAACTCAATATTGAACTCTACGGACTAAGACTGGGATGCCATTAAAGTTCCAATACTTTTTGTAATATAGTGGAAGTGCCTATACTGTTTAACCACTCGCCGACCGTAATACGTAAACTGTATATACATTGCAGTTTTCAAGTGGTTTACCGGGGTTATGGCTGAAGCTATCAGTCATAATCCTTGTATTTTCTCTCTTCAGCCGCTGGAACTTTCCGATTGAGTTTCTCGGGCCTACCATTTTTTACCAGCGCGCCCGAAAAGCGATCCAACAGTATGTTGTATAAGTGTCTATACTGTTTAAAATCCAGTAATGCACTGTCTCACCCTGCTCTGCACATGCTCAGTTGCTCCAAATTTTTAAGCACTGCTGAATTTGTAGAGGCTGATCAGCTGACAGCCTTAAAGCGGAATCAAACCCTTCTATCCTTTACAGCCAAGGAACCTGCTTCTATTTCATCTGCAACTGCCATGGTGCTGCACATGTGATTATTATTATTATACAGGATTTATATAGCGCCAACAATTTGCGCAGTTCTTTACAACATGAGGGCAGAAAGTACAGTTACAATACAGGAGGGATCAGAGGGCCCTGCTTGTTAGAGCTATGTGATCAGTTATGACACCAGCCATTTGATGGCTTGACAGTTTGGTTGAGGACACAAGCAAATGTGACAGTTAGCAATCCCGGCATTCCAGGAATGTAACTTTTTTGAAACCGTTAAATCGTTGGGTTTAGTTCCATTTTATGATTTACTTCTGTCAGGGGGTCTGGGTTTGACCATTCTTCCAGAAACACATTTGTATAGTCAAGCACTGATGTGGACGAGAAGGCCTGGCTCACAGTCATCACTATAATTCAACCCAAAGGTGTTCTATCGGGTTGAGGTCAGGACTCTGTGCAGGCCAGTCATGTTCCTCCACCCCAAATTTGTTCATCCATGTCTTTATGGACCTTGCTTTGTGCTCTGGTGTGCAGTCATGTTAGAACAGGAAGGGGCCATCCCCAAACTGTTCCCACAAAGTTGGGAGCATGAAATTGTCCAAAATGTCTTGGTATGCTGACGCCTTAAAGTGATTGTAAAGCTTTGTTTATTTAAAAAAAATAAAAAATAACAAACATTTCATACTTACCTCCACTGTGCAACTTGTTTTGCACAGAGTGGCCCCGAACATCCTCTTCTGGGGTCCCTCGGCGGCTCTCGCGGCTCCTCCCCACATCAGATAACCCCCTAGAAGAAGCACTCTCCCGGGGGGGTTACCTTGCGGGTGCGCTCCCGAGTCTATCATTCAGCATCCATAGCCGCTGAATGTATAACTAGGCCCCGCCCCCCGGCGCCCGCGTCATTTGATTTGATTGACAGCAGCGGAATCAAATGGCTGCACTGCTATCAATCTATCCAATCAAGAGCCAAGAACCCCGGGCAGAGGAAGAGCGTGTCCCCGCCGGATGAAGTTCCAGGGCTCAGGTAAGTAAAACGGGGGGGCTGGGGGGCCGGTCACTGCCAGGTCTTACCATTGATGTGTAGGCTGAGGAGTTTAGAATGTTTTAGAAAGATTCCCATACATGGGACGTATTTAAAGAATTCCCTCTATCCAGCAATAGGGAAAAAACGCTGATTTGTAAAAAAAAAGTCAGGGATGAAATGTGATCTGTGGCTTTAATAGATGTTGAAGTTATTAGTGTCCACTGATTCCTCAGGGCCCGATAATCGTGTGCTCAACGCCAGGAACGTGCGTCCATCTATCAAGCACCCGTCCATTCGTCAGTCACCACTAAACGGTCGTTAAGCCTGTTGATGGTGAATGTGGTATATACAGGACCTTTATGGAGTCGGCCCGTCTCTGGCGTCTCGCTCTGGGTGAAGCGAATCCTCCTACTGACCTATTGCTGGTTAGATCCATCGTGAAGCTCCCACCTGCAAAAAAGAGGAGATGGGTGCAAACGAAAAACAAATGCTAAAACAACTTTAACCACTTAAGGACCGAGCCTCTTTTTGAGATGTGTTGTTTACAAGTTAAAAACAGTTTACAGTTTAGAAAATTACTTAGAACTCCCAAACATTATACATTTTTTTTCTAACACCCTAGAGAATAAAATGGCGGTCGTTGCAATACTTTCTGTCACACCATATTTGCGCAGTGGTCTTACAAGCGCACTTTTTTTGGAAAAAATTTACTTTTTTTTAATTAAAAAATAAGACAACAGTAAAGTTAGCCCAATTTTTTTTTATATTGTGAAAGATAATGTTACACCAAGTAAATTGATACCCAACATGTCACGCTTCAAAATTGCGCTCGCTCCTGGAATGGCGACAAACTTTTACCCTTAAAAATCTCCATAGGAGACGTTTAAAAAATTCTACAGGTTGCATGTTTTAAGTTACAGAGGGGGTCTAGGGCTAGAATTATTGCTCTCGCTCTACCGATCGCGGCGATACCTCACATGTGTGGTTTGAACACTGTTTTCACATGCGGGCGCTACTCACGTATGCGTTCGCTTCTGCACGCAAACTCGGTGGGATTGGGTACGTTTAAATTTCTTTTTTATAAATCTTTTTATTAAATTTTATTAATTACAAACAAAACACAAAAAGACACATTTGTTATTTCTTTTACCTTTTATTTTTTATTTCTACACAGTTTTTTGTGAACATCCCTTGTAATAGAAAAAAAGCATGACAGGACCTCTTAAATATGAGATCTGGGGTCATAAAGACCTCAGATCTCACTTTTTTTTTTAACAGAAAAGGTTTTTTTTATTGAACAACAAGACAGTACAAACATAGCAGGTGTTCAGATCTCACATTTACAATAAAATGCAAAAAAAAATTGTCATTTAAAAAAAAAAAAAAAAAAAGAGCTATGGGCGGAAGTGACATTTTGACGTCGCTTCCGCCCTGCAATGTTATGGAGACGGGTGGTGGGGGCTCATCTTCCCCTCACTCGTCTCCAAGCCCAGCAAGGGTGAAGATCTGATCGCCTCCGCTGCTGCCGACGGCTCCGGTAAGCGGCAGAGGGCACCGGAGCGCAGCAGGAGGGATGTTGTTGGGATCTTGTGGCAAATCCGCCACAGAGACCACTCTTATCAGAAATCGGACCGCCACTGGGAGCTACTGCTCCTTCAATAGGCCTCAGTATCTCAGAGCGCATAGCCAATCCAGAGTCTCTCTTCTTGGTTGAGGTCCTCCCCTGGAGGTACTCCCGGAAGTGATCGTATGACCCGTGACGTCACGTGCGTTCCACGCCGACCCCAGCCTCTTCCTGATGGCCACAGGACTTTCGTAAGGCCGAGAATCAACAATCTCCAGCCCTGTATCTCTGCAGCACCACTGGATCCAGAACTGAGGACCATGCTGTGGGCCATCTCATATACAGATGAGCCTTTTTAACTTCCTTTTCCTGTAAGTGTGACCTCATATTGTGTCATTAAAGCATTCCCTAATACTACACTCAGGTGGCGCTTCCTTCTCTACCTTTTTCTTGCCTACTACAGAGCCAGCTCTCTGAGGGTAGCAGCCGCCATTTGACCTGCCACGATACTTACCTGCTTAAAGTGGTGTTCCGGCCGAAATTATACTTTTTAAATAAAAATACCCCTATAATACACAAGCTTAATGTATTCTAGTAAAGTTAGTCTGTAAACTAAGGTCTGTTTTGTTAGTTTATAGCAGTAGTTTGTTATTTTATAAACTTACAGCAGGCTGTGGCCATCTTAAGTGTGGGCATCTGATGCCAGACTGTATTTCTTCCTGGATCTCATCCTTGCAGATCTCGCACATGCTCAGTGCAGCACAAGCAGTGTAATAGGTTTCAGGTCAGGTTTCCATAGCAACGGCAGTGTCAGAGGAAGTTGCCGCCCCTTCCCAGAAGGCATTGGAAACAGGAAATGATGCGATGGGCCACGGCCAGGGAGGAGGAAGTGAAAAATGAATACAGCAGATATACAGTAGGCACTGAGAATTTTTTTTTTTAAATATCCAATTCGTTTACAGTGCACAGTTTAGTGAGGGATGCTGAAGAGTTGAAAAAGTGGGTGGAACTCCACTTTAATCCTTGAACTGCCAGATACTTGCCTAACCGTTGAACTGTCAGATTTAATGCTATGGACTAATTGCCTAGCCAGTTATCAAACCCGCCCCCTTTACTCGCACAATCGCCAAACCCCCCCCCCCCTCTCCCATGGGAGACGGACAGAAAGGCAGCGATCGGACAGGAAGGCGGCGATCAGTCCAGCCCTACCTTAGGAAGCTGCTCCTCGCTCCAGGCTCCTGGCTAAATAGGTGTTGCTTCTCCTCCCAGCCAAGCAGGAAATGGGTCCTGAGACCCGATTGGCCAGGAGCCCTAAGACTCCCTGACCAATCGGGTCTCAGGACCCGCTTCCTGATTGGCCGGGAGGAGAAGCAGGAAGACATTAGGGAATATTAATTTGCTAATGTCACACAAGTGGTTGGGCTCGGGGCGCAGTGCTCTGTGCCCCGAGCCCACCCTTTTTTGAAGCCAATTAGAGCCTCAGGCCCTAATCATGTGCTTCTAAAAAAAAAACCCCTATTGAAAACCATGCGTCCGGCACCCTGCATGTAGATTAGGGGCCGGGCGCATGTATTAGAGGGGCGTCGCCCCTGCGCCCTTAATGGAGCAGCCGCCACTGATAGCTAGATAGATAGATGACACATCAATTAGTATGCTGTACATATAGTATATCTGATGACAGGTCCACTTTAAGGACTATTTAAAGAAAGATTAAAAGTTCAATGTGCTCTTACAAACATCTTATTCTAGAAAACACGGTGTTCCCATGGTCAGACGCTCCGCGCAGTTTTCTCGCTCACATACACCGACATTTATAATAATACTTTCTTTGCGCTGGCTGGAATAATATTTTGAAGGCTGTTTCTATCCTGAGCTGGAAGATTCCTATCAGCAGAACGAACATTTTATTAGTGTCTCGCGTTACCGGCTCAGAGCTAATTGTGTTTTGCTTTTACATATCTCCAGGTAGAGATGGATTAGTGGAGGAGCCTGAGAGGAAGACGTCGTGTTCAGCTGAGCGATATTACTTTACAGAATAACAGCGGCTAATCTCCTGCGAAAGCTGGACAATGTTTGCTTTGGATTGCGACGCAAAACGATGGCGTAAATCTCGTATGTGCTGGAAGGCTAATTCCAAAAGCTCCAAAATTGTACGCCGGGCGA
This sequence comes from Lithobates clamitans, assembly GCA_037952925.1. Classification (NCBI taxonomy): domain Eukaryota; kingdom Metazoa; phylum Chordata; class Amphibia; order Anura; family Ranidae; genus Lithobates; species Lithobates clamitans. Next base: position 159,240 of record JBBGZY010001819.1, on the reverse strand, counting down.
GCCAGGGGGAGACACATGGGGGGGTCAGTACAATGCAGAGACTTATATGAAGGAATCGTACATGATGACATCACCGCTCTCCAGATATAAGTTATATTATACAGGAGTGACATCACCGCTTTCCGGATAAAAGTTATATTATACAGGAGTGACATCACCACTCTCCAGATATAAGTTATATTATACAGGAGTGACATCACCGCTCTCCAGATATAAGGTATATTATACAGGAGTGACATCACCGCTCTCCAGATATAAGATATATTATACAGAGTGATATCACCACTCTCCAGATATAAGTTATATTATACAGTAGTGACATCACTGCTCTCCAGATATGTTATATTATACAGGAGTGACATCACCGCTCTCCAGATATAAGTTATATTATACAGGAGTGACATCACTGCTCTCCAGATATAAGATATATTATACAGAGTGATATCACCACTCTCCAGATATAAGTTATATTATACAGTAGTGACATCACTGCTCTCCAGATATGTTATATTATACAGGAGTGACATCACCGCTCTCCAGATATAAGTTATATTATACAGGAGTGACATCACTGCTCTCCAGATATAAGATATATTATACAGAGTGACATCACCGTTCTCCAGATATAAGTTATATTATACAGAGTGACATCACCACTCTCCAGATATAAGTTATATTTCACAGTAGTGACATCACTGCTCTCCAGATATGTTATATTATACAGGAGTGACATCACCACTCTTCAGATAGAAGTTATATTATACAGGAGTGACATCACTGCTCTCCAGATATGTTATATTATACAGGAGTGACATGACCGCTCTCCAAATATAAGTTATATTATACAGGAGTGACATGACCGCTCTCCAGATATGTTATATTATACAGGAGTGACATCACTGCTCTCCAGATATAGGTTATATTACAAAGTAGTGACATCACCGCACTCCAGATATGTTATATTATACAGGAGTGACATCACTGCTCTCCAGATATAAGTTATATTATACAGTAGTGACATCACCGCTCTCCAGATATAAGTTATATTATACAGGAGTGACATCACCGCTCTCCAGATATAAGTTATATTATACAGGAGTGACATCCCCATTCTCAAGATATAAGTTATATCATACAGAAGTGACATCATCGCTCTCCAAATACAAGATTTATTATACAGGAGTGACATCACCCCTCTCCAGATATAAAATGTAATATACAGAGTGATATCATCGCCCTCCAGATATAAGTTATAGTATACAGGAGTGACATCACTGCGCTCATTATATTGCTCCCTCGTGAACAGTATTACACAAGGTAGGTAATAGGTACAGGCACTTATTATATGAGCGGTATATAATAATGTGCCCCACCAGCTGAGGATGGAAGGACATGGCGGTCCGCGCTCTGCACTATCAGTGTGTTTAGTTTATTTGCCAATTTAATTCCATTAACCTCGATGCGATGATGTCAGGTGATAAGATAGCGCCGGCTATTAGTCATCAGCCATTGTTGACATAACTGAGCTCTGAAATCCCTCCATACATCTTATCCTGGCCTACAATCCATTCTCTGTGACCTGTTCTGAGCTGAGTGTGTTCAGAATGACCATTACTGGTCAGAGGAGATCTATAACCCCCCTCCCCTCCTATAGATGACAGATGGGGGGGGGGGGGGACGACTCTTCCTCCACTCCCAAGTGTCACTAATGTGGATAAAGCTGAATAATATATATTAAGAGCCTGGTTCATATCATAAAAAAGTGACGCAGTTAAGAAAAAAAACAAAAACTTCCCCTGCAAGGCAATGGCATAATGTGCTAGTATGCATCACATTCTAGCACATTATGAGAGACTTACCTTGAGATGAAGCCCTCCAGCAGCACGCTTTTATGGCTGATGGTTTCCTTCCGGTTTTGTGGCCTCTAGCTACACAAGTGGTTGGGGGTGCGATGACTTAATTCCCTGCACATGTGCGCGGGAACCGCCGTTTACAGCACGGGCTCTGAAGGTTTGGCACGGTATACCGGACATTGAGAGCGCATGCGCAGGGGACGTCACCGGCTGCATGCGGTGTAAATACCTCCTAAACAGTGAACTTTTTTTTAAATCTAGCTATCGTCTTACTTCCTTTCTTGCTTGCGGGACTCATGTGTAGGGGGCTTCTGATGTTTGGGGGTGATGGCGAGATCTCTGATTTGATGGAGAACCTCTGATGTGAAGGAGATCGCTCTGCTCTAAAGCAGGGGTCTCCAAACTTTTTAAACAAAGGGGCAGTCCTTTAGACTTTAGGGAGGCTGAACTGTGGCAATTGGAAGTAGAAAATGTCCTGGTATCAGTAGGAGTAAACAATGCCCCATCTTTGGTGTAGGTGAGAGGCATTGTGTCCCATCGTTGGTGTCATTTTGTGGGAAGAATTATGGCCCATTGTTGGTGTCTTTGGGAGGAATTGTGCCCCTTCGTAGGTGTCAGCGGGGGGAACTATGCCTCACTGTTGGTTTCAAGGGCTGGATAAAAGCAAGAAAAGGGCCACATTTGGCCGCAGTTTGGAGACCTCTGCTCTAAAGTGATGGCTGGATTAATGTATAGTGGACCTTTGATGTATAGGGGTGACTGTGATGTTATGGGGGGCCTTTGAGATGAAGGAGTGACTCAGGGGCGGATCCAGGGGGGGGCAACGGGGCAATTGCCCCCTCCGAGAAATGCAGGTGACTGAGAGCAGGGTGTGTGAGAGAGCCGCCGGGCGGCTCCGTGAGTGAAAGAGGAGCCGGGCGGCTCCGTGAGTGAGAGAGGAGCCGGGCGGCTCCGTGAGTGAGAGAGGAGCCGGGCGGCTCCGTGAGTGAGAGAGCCGCTGGGCGGCTCCGTGACTGAGAGAGACGCTGGGCGGCTCGGTGACTGGGGGAGCCGCTGGGCGGCTCGGTGACTGGGGGAGCCGCTGGGCGGCTCGGTGACTGGGGGAGCCGCTGGGCGGCTCGGTGACTGAGAGAGCCGCTGGGCGGCTCGGTGACTGAGAGAGCCGCTGGGCGGCTCGGTGACTGGGGGAGCCGCTGAGCGGCTCGGTGACTGAGGGAGTAAGTGAGGGAGCCGCCAGGCGGCTCCATAGGCGAGAGAGAGCCGCCGCTCAATGTGTTTGTGGGCGGGCTGCTGCCTGCTGGCCAATCAGGGAGCCGGCGGGCAGGGGAGCAGAGAGATGACATCATCTCTCACCGCCCGGCGCCCGCCCTGCATCCCTGCAGTTCAACTTCCCCCCCTCCATGCAGGCAGCTGCGGCAGCAGAGAGATTACATCATCTCTCTGCTGCCTGTCTCTGGGACACAAGAGACCACCTTAGCAGGTGGCAAGTGACAGGCGACGTGGCAAGTGACAATCCGCAACATGTGGCAGGCGACGTGGCAAGTGACAATCTGCATCTGGTGACAGGCGACGTGGCAAGTGACAATCCGCAACGTGGCAGGTGACGTGGCAAGTGACATGGCAAGTGACAATCAGCAACGTGGCAAGTGACATGGCAAATGACAATCCGCAACATGGCAGGCGACGTGGCAAGTGACAATCTGCATCTGGTGACAGGCGACGTGGCAAGTGACAATCTGCATCTAGTGACAGGTGACGTGGCAAGTGACACACTCGGGGCTCCCACTGATTCTGCATTATGGTGAGTTAAACTATTTAATTTTTTATAACAATGTAATTATGGTAATAATGCGCTTCAATCATCCTGACACCATAACAACCATGGTGCCGTGATGATTGAAGCGCCAACACCAGCCATTTCCCCGATAAATGTACCCCAAAAAAATATATTTTCTGGCAGTGCCCCTCCCCAGACTAGACTCTGGATCCGCCCCTGGAGTGACTCTGGTGTGATGGGAGAACTCTGATTTGATGGGGGAAACTCTGATGCAAAGGAGGGATTCTGATGGGATGGAAATAATTCTGGCCCAATAGTGGAAGCTCTGATGTGATAGGAGGACCTCTGATTTGATGGGAGAACCTCTGATGTGAAAGGGGGTGACTCTAATATGAAGGGGGACCTCTGATTTGATGGGGGAACCTTTGATGTGAAGGGGCTCTGAAGTGATGGGGGAACCTCTGATGTGCTGGGGAGGCCACTGATTTGATGGGAAAACCCCTGATGTGAAGGTGGGCTTCTGATGTGATAGCAGGACCTCTGACATGAAGGGGGGACTCTGATGTGATGGGAGGCCTCTGATTTGATGGGAAGACCTCTGATGTGAAGGGGGGCTTCTGGTGTGATGGGGAGACCTCTGATGTGAAGGGGGGCTTCACATGTGTTGCAATGATCTCTGATATGAAGGGGAACTCTAATGTGATTGGGAACTCTTATTTGATGAGAGGACCTCTGATGTGAGGGGGCGATTCTGATGTGATGGAGAGACCTCTGGTGTGATGGAGGGACCTCCGATGTGATGGAGGGACCTCTGATGTGATGAAGGGGTGACTTTTATGTGATGGGAAGACCTCTGATGTGATGGGGGACCTCTGATTTGATGGGGAGACCTCTGATGTGAAGTGGAGCTTCTGATGTGTTGGCAGGACCTCTAATATGTAGGGGGACTCTGATGTGATGGGGGGACTATTATTTGGTGGGGGGGCCTCTGATGTGAAGGGGAGATCTCTGATATGATGGGGGAACCTCTAATGTGAAGGGGGCTTCTGATGTGATGGGGAGACCTCTGATGTGAAGGGGGGCTTCTGATGTGATGGGGAGACATCTGACATGATGGGGGAACCTCTGATGTGAAGGGAGAACCTCTGATTCCATGAGGGGGAACTCTTATGTGAAGGGGGGCTTAGATGGGATGAAGAGTCCTTTGACATGATAGGGGAACCTCTGATGTGACGCAGGGCATTTAATGTGAAGGGGGCTTCTGATGTAATGGGGGACCTCAGATTTGATGGGGGAACCTCTGATATGAAGGGGGCTTCTGATGTAATGAGGGACCTCTGTAATGAAGGGGGCTTCTGATGTAATGGGATGACCTTTGGTTTGATGGACCTCTGATGTAATGGGGGAACCTCTGATATGATGAAGGAGGTTTCTGATGTAATGAGGACTTCTTGTGTGCTGGAAGAACCTCTGATGTGAAGGGGGTACTGTGATGTGATGGAGGACATCTGATTTGATGGAAATTTTGATATGAAGGGGGCTCGGATGTGAAGTTAATTTCATCAAGGCAGCTGTGTGCATCTTATCAAGGTCAGGTTTCCTATTGATAAGTACCATTTATGTTTTTTACATTTTAGCTTGGGGGGGGGGCTCCAGATTATACACACCTTTATTGGGTGCTGTGACTGAACAAAGGTCGAGAAACGTTGAATTAGACAAATATGTGAATCTCGGGTGATAGTTATGTGAATCCTATGAGAAAATATTCATCAATAGACCCCTTAGTGATTTCCATTGCTCCGTCTCTCAGATTCTTCAAATTTCAGTCAATAAAGTGAGAAAAACGGCAACCTAATTCACCGCCATTCTTATCACCGGCAGACCCACCACCAGAACTTTTCTCTTCCATATCTATGAGCTCTGATGGAAGGAAGCCGCTTCACAAAGGCAGGAAAGGACTTCAAACAAAGCGTCTTGGCAAAGCAGCGGATTTCTTTCCCTGATACTGACTGTCAGAGTACAAAGAAGACTCATCATTACAATCAGCCCGGTACGGGTGTCTGCGTACCTGAACAGCGCAACACTGACAGGTCGCTGAAAATTACGGAAGAACGAAGATTGCGCTACATCTCCAGAAATTGCAGGTTCACCCATCATCCTGGTTGTATCAGCATATAGCAAAGCAAAAAACAAACAGCTAATAACATGCACATTTCTATATCAAGGTAATATGTCTGCAAAAGTTATAATATATTTGTTGGTTGTTCTGTTCATCTGTACTCACCGTCATTCATTATTCCAGGGTCACCATTTACTTCCTGGACTGAGATGCCGGCTCCAAGATGACACAATCATGAAAATCCTGGGGCCCTGCGCAGTTATTGGCTGTGTTCACAAATTCCTGACACAGAACAGCCCCTGCTGCAGCCTCTCACCTTGTGACTTGCTACACAGTTAAAATGTTGCAGTTTTGATCATTAGGGGTGGGAAGACTGAGGAAATGCTTCCTCCTGCCCGCAGTAGACTGGTGACATTATCTCAGCCCAGGCCAGGTTACTTCACTGGAGCATAAGGATATCTTTTTAATATAAAAATGATACAGTTTCTGTATATTTTGACAAGTCAGAAATGTAGTCATGCAGACTAAAGTTAGTGACAGGTGTGAAGTATGTAAATTCTCCTTTTTTAAATGCTATTAAATCTGCTGTAATGCAAGTATGTAGCATTTTTAACCACTTGCTCCCCGCCCACAGTACATTTACTGCAAGCTGGTGGCACATGCAGGCACTGCGATGTACTGGTATGTCGCGGCGCACTTGCCCACTGGTACGCTCCCTGCTCCCTGGATTACAGCGCTCGGTACCTGGCCACTGTGAGCGCCCCAGGGTATCACATGATCGCTTTGACCAATCATAGCGATCACATGAATACAATGTAAGCAGAATTGTCATTAAAGGGGTTGTAAAGGTAAACATTTTTTCACCTTAATGCATTCTATGCATTAAGGTGAAAAAACTTTTGACAGTACCGCCGCCCCCAGCCCCCCCGTTTTACTTACCTGACCCCTCGAATCTTCGCTGCTCGTCCTCATTGCAGCTCAGCCTGGTCGCTGATTGGCTGCAGTGGATGGATTGAAAGCAGCGCAGCCATTGGCTCGCGCTGCTGTCAATCACATCCGATGACGCGGCGCGCCAGGGGGCGGGGCCGAGTGATACAGCGAGCGGCTATAGCCGCCGGCTGTATCACGGGAGCGCGCCCGCAAGCACTCACCACCGTGCGAGGGAGCTCGCATTAAGGTGGTAAATGCTTGCGGGGAGGAGCCGAAACAGCCGCCGAGGGACCCCAGAAGACCAGGTTCGGGGCCACTCTGTGCAGAACGAGCTGCACAGTGAAGGTAAGTATAACATGTTTGTTATTTTTTATTTTTTTTTAAATTACCTTTACAATCACTTTAAAGGCTTCCATTCATGACAGCGTGCTTACTGTTGTGATGCTGCGATTGGCCGACAGCTATCACATGGTATCTGACACATTGTACTATGCGATTAGCTGTAGCCAATCACAGAATCACAATAGTAAGCAGGCTGTCATGAATAAAAGCCATTCATGACAGTTAAAACGATTGCTTATAACAGCGATCATCACTATAAGCAATAATAGTGTAAAAAAAAAAATCCCTAATCAGCTATGGGGACGCTGAACTACTCTGATGACATTATGTAACATTATGTAAAAAAATAAATAAATGACTAGATAGATAGATAGATAGATAGATAGATAGATAGATAGATAGATAGATAGATAGATAGATAGATAGATATAGATATATATATCTATATAGATATAGATATATATCTATATAGATAGATATAGATATATATCTATATCTATCTATATAGATATATATATATATATATATATATATATCTTTTCTTTTTGTTTAACATACTGCCACCAGTCAGTGTCCCTGATTACTGCCACACCAGTTATATGATGACGCTGTACTGCCCTGTTCACAGTATGTATTTAAAAAAAAAAAAAATGTGACAAAAACAAATTTTATTTAATTTCTTTATTTTCCAAATATTGTAACAGAAAATTACAACTTTAAACAACTTGCCATGCCTTTTACTAAATACCTTGGACTGTCAACTTTCCAAAAAGGGGTCATTTGGGGGGGTATTTGTACCGTCCTGGCATTTTATGACCTCAAAAAATTAGATAGGCCGTCAGTACATCAGAACTGATAAATTTTCAAATATATACCATAGTTTGTGGACTCTATAACTTTCACACAGACTAAATAATATACACTGATTTGGTATTTTTTCCAAAGAAATGTAGAAGAATACATTTTGGCCTAAATTTATTAAGAAAGATTATTTGTTTGTAAAATTTTTTTAAATAAAACCTAAGAGAAAACTTTTTCTTTCAAAATATTTGTTTTTTTTTTAGCAAATAATAAAAAACCCAGTGGTGATTAAATACCACCATAAGAAATCTCTATTTGTGTGAAAAAAAAGATATAAATTGAATTTGCCTATAGTCTTCCATGATTGTGCAATTTCCAGTTAAAGTTGCACAGTGCTGAATATGATGTCATGAAGGAGTACCTTCAAGGGGGTTAAATGGGGGGTCAGCAATGACGTCAATGTAAATGTATAATAATAGTGTGTGACTGTGGGGGGGGGGCATTAGAGTGTAATTTTTTAATTAAAAAATCATACAAACATACAGATCATTAATAAAAACATATTTACACAAAAATAAACTAAATAAAAACAAGCATGCTTACATCAGCAAGTAAAGAAAAATGTTTCCTAATAAAATAACATATTAAGAAACATTGTTTAATGACAACAAAAAAGAAACTACAAACCCCGAACCTCAACACAATCCAGGCTAAGAAACCTTTTTTAATCGCCATCAGGATGCGATTCCCCCATTAACCCCTCCCCCCACATCATTCACCCCGACTTCCACATCATTCACCTTGCATTCTGCACCAGACACTCTCATTCCCTTCCCCTTCTCACCTCCCCTTCCACCATCATCCAATCCATCACTCACTCCACCCTTCGGTGTCTGCCGACCTCCAGCCGCACTTCTGCCACGCTGAGGAAGAGGGGTTGGCACCACCATACATTCTGGTCCAGCACCCTCCACTGGCTTCACTACACTAGGAGAAAAAATAGGTGTAGACACAGACTTGACAACCACACTTTCTGACACTGACTGGGAGACCACAGACTGGGGGGACACTGACACCACAGAGGGCCTCACAGACACAGATTCTGACAGGACAGAGACACTAAGATCCCCTGGTACAACCTCTGCCAACCCAGACTCTTCTCTATCTGGATGAAAGAATTCCTCCACTAACTCTGGCTTATTGTGCAAAGCTTCAGGGCACCGGCTATGAGGGTGACCAACATTATCACATAGGTTACATTTAAAGCGGGATTCCGGACAGGAAATTTTTTTTTTTTAAGTCAGCAGCTACAAACACTGTAGCTGCTGACTTTAAATAGGTACACTTACCTGTCCTGGGTGCCCGCGATGTCGGCCACCCGAGGCCGACCCGTCCCTCGGCTCTCGGGTCCCGGCACCGCCATCCTAACTAAGGGAAACAGGCAGTGGAGCCTTGCGGCTTCACTGCCAGTTTCCTACTGCACACGCTCGGCGCTCTGTGAATGGCCCTGTGGTTTTCTGGGAACACACACAGTTCCCAGAAGGCAACGGGGCCGCTCACTGAGGAGCAGGACACGCCGCAGAATAGGAAGAGGCAGATTAGGAAGACTGCCTAGCAACAAGGGTTCAGGTTTAACATTTTTTTTTTCAAATGGTTTTTTTTTTATTTTTTTTAGGATTTTTCATGCTATTTTTTTTATTTTAGGGTGGCCCTCCACTTTAATGATGTTACAGTCCCTTGCAAGATGCCCCAGTTCCTGATACAAAGAGCACTTCTGTTCATTCCCACACACACTCAACCTCTTTGATACTGACCACCCACCTATCCAGATTCCTCTATCATCCTCAATCTTTTTTAGGGGACACAATGTTTCACCAAACCTTCTCAAACAGACCCATAAATCCTCGGGGGGTATAGACTCATTCCTTGTCAGGACAAGCCCCTTCCAGTCTGGCTGGCCCCTATATACACGCTCAAACCGCTCCCAATACAGATCCAGCGATTTGGGACGCAAAAATAATAAATCATATTCACAGGAACCAGCCGGACTGATGAGAACATAAATATCCTCCGTCTTAAATCCCATGGCTAGGATCTTATCCACAACCACCCTCCTGATAGGTGGAATATCTCCTCCTTCCCACCTGAGCTGTACCACATTCCTGTGTTTAATGGAAGACGGTGCGTTAGGTGAAAGTCGCACAACTGGCTGCCCTCCACCAGCAGCAGCATGACTTTGTCCCGACACAGCCTTAGCATAATTCCAAACTGGGACAGATGACACATTAACTGGCTGCATAGGAACCTCTGAAATCTGGTTTGATAAATTACCCACCACTTGACCCTCCCTCCTCCCTTCCAGCACAACAGTCCCACTCACCATAGCCCCAGAAATACCACAGTTACCAGCAGTCCCATTATCAAGTAAAGTCTTCTGTTTAGAAAAAACACCAGCTGTTTCAATGTTCATGCGACATTCCTGCTCTGTAGTTTCAATGTTCATGCGACATTCTTGGGACTCCTCACAGCCAGCAGACACTTCTCTGTCTGGATACATGCCATCCCTTCCTGCATTCCCATGATCTTCATCGGATGGGTCGGTGACACTCAAGGGAGATCCCATCTCTGTAATGGCCTGCAGCAATCCGCCATTTTCCTCAACCTCCTCCTGAGATGACCCAGGCCGCTGGGGAGGGAGGGGGGCAGATAAGACTCAGGTGCAACAGATCTTGAGACAGGGGTAGTACTGGGGCCACCATGTGAAGCCACTTCCTTACCCCCATCCATACTGTCGCCGTTGCTGTGGCATCCACCCTCTGGCTGGTACTGGCACAGGCACTCTCCTTCATCTGTTGGCATCTCTCCTCATTCTCACACTTTTCTCTGAACACACCGCTGCTCTCCTTCAGAGAAGTGACCAACTTCTCCTTCTTTTTCAATGCCTCTTCCAGAGACTTCAGCTTGGAGACTTCCCTCTTACTGTTTCCAGAGTTACTATGCAAGGATTTCTTTTTCCGGAGATCTTCTTTCATGACAGAAGTTTCTGTTCCTCCTTAGCAATGCGGCGAAGTCTGATCACCACTTTATCCTGGAAGACTGGTAAGGACTCCTCTCGCATAGGAACAGGCCCAGGATTCATTGCAGCTTGAGCACATAGAGTAGGCCTCAGTGCCTCTGAAGAGCCTCCAGCTTCGTCTTCCCCCATATGGACCATGCTTGCCTGGGAAAAGCCTGCTTAAGAGGCCCCAGGCTTGCTGCTTCTCTCAGCTGAGATCACAGGAGAGTGAGCCAACAGCACCCTGCAGAACAGCACCACCTGGTGGAGAAGCTTCTCTGGTGCAGAGACTGATGTGAAAGGCTCAGTGTTCTCTGTACAGCACTTCAGTATATGTCAAAGTTATATTAAAGTGGTTATAAACCCTTTACAACTACTTTTTACTACAGGTAAGCCTATAATTAGGTCATTGGCACATGTGCACTTAAGCAAGCTGAAGCAATAGCACGTACGTGCCGTTGCTTCAGTTAGACTGTGCCGTTGCTGGCGGCTCCCACGCACATGTGCGGGAGTGACGTCATCGCGGCTCCAGGCAATCGCAGTGACGGAGCCGCGATACCCGGAAGTAACCCCCCGGGATCGATGTCGGCCACCGGAGCGGTAAACGGGGACCGCTGCGGGGGCTTCGGTCTCAGGTAAGTAATTCATAATGAGCTAGTATGCTATGTATACTAGCTCATTATGCCTTTGTCTTGAAGGTTTTTTTTTTTTTTTTGTTTTTTTTTAGGGTTTACAACCACTTTAATGTATACTAATAATAGTTGGTGACTGTAGGGGATGTTAGAGTATAAGCTCCTTTGGTGCGGAGACTAATGTGATTGACTCAGTGTTGCCTGTACAGCACAGCGGTATATGTTAGAGCTTTATAAATGTCTAATAAAGTGTGTATGACTGTGGGGTGACATTAAAGTGTAAGCTCCTCTGGTACAGAGACTGATGTGACTGGCTCAGTGTTCTCTTTACAGCACTGCAGTATATGTCAGAACTATATAAATGTATAATAATAATAGTGTGTGACCGTGGAGGGACATAAGAGTGTAAGCTCCTCTGGTGCAGAGATTGATGTGATTGGCGCAGTGTTCCTTGTACAGCACTGTGGTATATGTCAGAGCTATATAAATGTATAAAAATAACAGTGTGTGACTGTGGGGGGACATTAGAGTGTAAGCTCTTCTGGTGCAGAGACTGCTGTGATTGGCTCAGTGTTCCTTGTACAGCACTGTGGTATATAAATGTATAATAATAATAGTGTGTGACTGTGAGTGGATAGTAGATTGTAAGCTCCTAGCAATCAGTTCTGCGGCAGCTGGAAAGTCTCACATTCCCAGCAAAATCCTCAGCATATGTGCAGAAGTGTGAAAGCACGCAGTAAGACTCCACCCTGAGCGCGGCAGATGGCCCCTCCCTTTGCGTTCTTCACTTCCCTTCACACAGAGGTACAAAGGCGGCATTGACTTTCCAAGCAGCAGAAAAAAAAAAAGGAACAAGTTAAAAACGCCGAGCCTCTGGCAGGACGATGGACTTTGTGCTATAAACAGAGAGCTGGGTGGCTCAACCCCCCAAGTGCTTATTTTTTTTCGTGCGTTTGACAGCCAGCGTCGGTCGTGATGAATTTGTGAAGTTATCTAATTTTCCACTGTTTTAATTAAAAGCGCTGAGGACTCCCAGCTGGGCAATCCACGCTGCTTTCTGTTCCCTGACAGAGAAAAATCTCTGCAGGAGCTCCGGCCAAATCTTTCTGCAAATAGAACTTCTGGGATTTGTAAAGCCGTCGCCCGTGGACAGATTGCTCTTTTGGAAAACGCTCTCTATTCAAGGCGAGCAAATTGAGAGAGATAACCCCCCCCGGAGCATCCCTCCTGTTCTCAATTATTATCGACAAGCTTCCTCCCCGGGGCGCGACATCGGCGGCGATATCCCGTATCAGGTGAAATATTCCCAGAGCGATCCCCCAAAATAAAAGAGAGACAAAACTGTCCGGTTTAATGGATCTTATGTGCGCTTATTAACCGCTTCAATACCGGACACTTTTACCCTCCTTCCTGCCCGGGCCAATTTTCAGCTTTCAGCGCTGTCATACTTTGAATGACAATTGCGCGGTCATGATACAATGTAGCCAAACTACATTTTTTTCACACAAACAGAGCTTTCTTTCAGTGGTATTTAATCATCACAGTTTTTTTCTGCTAAATACATTTAAAAAGACCAAAAATTTTTAAAAAAATAGCTTTTTTTATCATTTCTCTTATAGCGTTTTGCAAATAAAATAATCTTTCTTCATAAATTTAGGTCAAAATGTATTCTGCTACATATCTTTGGTGAAAATAACCCAAATCAGTGTATATTATTTAGTCTGTAGGAAAGTTACAGAATCTACAAACTATGGTATATATTTCTGAAAAACAATCAATCCTGATGTACTGACAGCCCCTCTCATTTCTTGAGGCCTAAAAACACCAGGACAGTACAGATATCCCCAAAATGACCCCTTTTTGGAAAGTAGACAGTCCAAGGTATTTAGTAAGAGGCATGGTGAGTTTTTTGAAGTTGCAATTTTTTTTGTCACAATTTTGTGGAAAATTTGGAAGAAATGTAAAAATGTTTTTTTTTTCACAATTTTTTACATACTGTCACCAGTGCAGTACAGCATCATCATATGAATCTTGTGGCGGTGATCAGGGACACTGACTGCTGAAAGTATGTAAAAAAAATAATAATACTAGATTTTATATATATATATATATATATATATATATATATTTTTTTTTTTTTTTTTTTTTTTCAAGTTTTTTGAAATATATTCATTATATTTACTTTTTTAAATTTGTTTCTTTATACATACAGTGACCAGAGCAATACAGTGTTATCATAGTAACATTGTACCACTCTGAGGAGGTAATCAGGATTTTTTTTTTTTGTACACACTATGATTGCTTACAACTGTGAATTTTACAGCTATAAGCAACCATTTTTTTATGAATGAAAACTATTCATTCCGTGTATACTAGTGTGATTAGCTGTGATTGGCCACTGCTAATCGCGTAGTACAGAGGGGCTGTGATTGGCCCTGTCTGTACCATGTGATGACTGTGACCAATCACAGTGCTCATCACAATAGTACACAATGAAAGACATGAATCAAAGACTTTCATTGTGTACAACTCATGTGATCTGCTGTGATTGGCCACAGATTGGCCACAGCACTCACATGGTACCAGCGGGCCAGTGCAGTGATCTGTCATCGGCCGTGTCCAGTGGATACAACAGGTGACAGATCGCACACGGCACATGGGGCAATCGCTTAGGTGCAGCCATAGGTGTGCGCAGCCTATTGCATTAGGGTGTACACCCCAAAGCTTAAACACACATGTCTTTCTCTGCAGCCTCAGCTGCACTGGACAGTGAATGAATGGGAAGCGATCTGTGCTGAGCGGCCTCCTCTTCATTCACAAACTGATGAACAAGGTGAGTGAGTGTGTTCACTGTGTTCATTTAGAAAAGGAAGGGGCTGGTAAATTACATATTTACCAGCCCCTTCCGTCACTCTCCATCCTGAAACACAGGGGGGAAGCCAAGGCAATAGGGGGAATCGGCACCACATGCAGTGATTATGGTGTGCCCAGGCACACCTGGCACACCCCCTGCGCACGCCTATGGGTTCAGCATTGGGATTTTTACTATTCATGATTATTCCAGTCTATGTAAACCCCAAATCTATTTTTCATTAGGTTTGGCATCAGACGGTTAGAACTAAGGTAAGTATTTGTGCACTTAATGGCAGTAAAGGGGTTTAAAAGGATCATGAAACATATGTAACAATTTTATTGAATATAAAGAACTGATATTGATAATTTGTGGCTGAGTTGCACAGATAGGTGCATTGAGATAAGATTTTAGCATATTACTGCTACAGAGGAGAAAAGGTAACTCATTATCACACAGCCTGACTTAAAGTGATTGTAAAGTCTCGTTTGTTTCTTTTTTTAAATAACAAACATGTTATACTTACCTCCTCTGTGCAGTTGGTTTTGCACAGAGCAGCCCGGATCCTCTTCTTCTCGGGTCCCTCTTTGATGCTCCGGGCCCCTCCCTCCTATCGAGTGCCTCCTCAGCCAGCAGCTTTCTATGGGGGCACCCAAGCCGAGTCAGAGCCCCATGTATCCATACAGACACAGAGCCCCAGCTTGGCTCCGCCCCCTCTCTCCCTTGATTGGCTGGCTGACTTTGATTGACAGCCTCTGTAACCAATGGCACCGCTGCTGTGTCTCAGCCAATCAGGGCGGCTTAGACATTTGTGTAAGTAATTAGGGGGATGCTGGGGAGGCTGCTACACACAAAGGGTTTTTTATCTTAATGCATAGAATGCATTAAGATAAAAAAAACTTCTGCCTTTACAACCCCTTTAAGGCTTTATAGCAGCACTGAATTAAAGCTACACTGTCTCAATGCTGTCTCCAAACCTTATCATCTTGGCAATTCCTGGTCACATGGCACACAGGGTCTATTGGGATTGTGCAACCGTGAAGGCTCAGGCAGAGTTTAATACCCCACTGGATTTTATTTCATAATCATTGACCAAACATAATCATTGAACAAACATTTCAGAATTGTTCATGTCCTACATATATATGGTCAAAGGTATATACAGCCCCCTCTTAATGATTGCGTTCAGGTTTCTCCAGTGAGGGGTACTGGTAATACTACGTCATACAAAGCCATCTTAGACAATTGTGCTCTTCCAACATTGTGGTAACAGGTTTCGGTGAAGTCTCTTTTCTTTTCCACCATGACTGTGCCCTGTGTACAAAGCCAGCTCCATAATTTGACCGGTTTGGTATGGAGGAAGTTGAGTTTCCTGCACAAAGCCCTGACACCAAACCCTACTGAAAGCCGATTGTGGGCCAGGTCTTTGTACCCAACATCAATACCTGACCTCACAAAGGGGGACAGATTCCTATAGACACACTTAAAGATCTTGTGGAAAATCCTTCTAGAAGAGCAAAGACTGTTATAGCCACAAAGGGGATCAAACTCCATATTAATGACCATAGAGGGAACAACTCCATATTAATGGCCATAGAGGGAACAACTCCATAATAATAGCCATGGTTTTGGGCTATCCAACAAGCTCAGAAAGGTGTGATCATCAGGGGTCCATCAACCATTTATAGTCTTGTCTAGACATTGTTGGTAGACATCTTCTAGACCAAGTCTCCTAGTAATAAAAACATCAACATGTCCTCCAAATTTAGGCAAGCTTTTTCTGATTATCATGCTCTGATCTTGGCAGACACATAGGCAAATGTCCAGATGACTTGGAGCCATCCTTATTGAACAACCTTTTGTGTAGGTGTTCCTAGGGTCTTGTGCAATTAGATGAGCTTGCTCAGTAGAAAGTTGGACCTCACAGGGCTGAGCACAGTCCCGTGACCAGGCGGTGAATGCAAATTTTTACAAGCTTAATGAGATGCGTGGTCTTCCCTCAGATCTCTATTACCCTCCAGAGCATTAGATAACAGAGCAGCCAGGGGCCTGTTGGCTACTATTACAGCTGATAAGGGCCCAGCGGTGACCTTGTTCTTCTAGAACACAAGAGGAGTCGTTGAACTTCTGATGTTTACGCTGAGCTGTTAGAACATTTGGTTAATTGCACTTCATGGACTGCGGTAACATTTTAATGAGAAGAAATAGAAAAAGAGAGATTGGAGGAGGGGTCCGCATTAAAAAGGGCACAACATTTTTTAAACCTCACAAAGGCATATCTGAAATTATCAGCTCTCTTTCATGTCCCCGTATATGAAAATGAATGTGGCTCACTCATGACTTCCCACAGAGAATGCTCAAAAACATCTTTCTTTCCTTCTGGTCACTGCTTCACAATGACATCATTGGGACTTTTCTGCCGACTCCCCAATTCTATGGATTTTTTTTTCCAAATGAGTTTTCTCGCCCTGCTCCCATTCTTAGGAAACTCTTTCCAGTGATGTTTTCCAAACCACCAGATCTTTAATGGACCCTCAAAAACCATCTCTGTCACTTACCTATCCAGAGCAAACTGGCAAGTTCTCTTATAAGAAGAGCCTTCCATCCACTCATATTCACCTTCTTTTGTTCATTGGATTGTTGAGCCCAAGCCCTGTATGAGCTCCATGTTGGATGATGTCAGAGCTTACACATGGTTAACATCTTTTTCCTCCTCCCCAGGTGACAGTGTTTGGGTCTTGCAATTGGCTACTCAGGACCCCATTGCATTCTAGGGGAGGTCAAATGCTCTTCCATGCCAGGAAGGATCTACTGTTGACAGCTAAGATGGAGTGGTGGGGGGAGCGTGGAAAAGGTGAGTCAGCAATTGGAGAATTCTTACAAGAGAACCTTTCACTTTGCCTTAATAAATGGGCAAAGAGTCAGATTTTTTAAAATTAGGTTCTACTGTGTTTCATATTGGCTTTGTAGAGTCTCTCTTGTTCCATTTAGCCCACTTTACCATTTGTCTCCAAATCCTTTCTGCATAGAACCCTCTTCTGTGTAATCTGATCTCTCCTGCTATTTAGGTATGTCTTAGCATAGCGGCCACTTAGAGCACTTGCTGATGCTGATGCATTTTCCCTGAGCTTGATACTTTCTGGCTACAAGTTGCAAATATGAATAGGTAATATCATATGTAGCGCACCCCCTAAAGAGCTATTGGAAAGTTGGGTCCTATTACCCCCCTCAGAGCATGCACAGCCAGGCACACCACATTTTTCTCCTTCTTCCACTGACTCAGAAACAGTCTAGGAGTCCTTTTTAGGGATTTTATTTTGAACGATATAGGGATGAAACAACTAATCAACATAATCGATTATAAAAATAGTTGGCAACTATTTTTATAGCCGAGTAGTTGGTCAGCCAATTAGTTGGCCTGACAAACTTGAAATAAAAACCTAATAGCTCAACCAGCCCAGTTACTCTGACGTTTTTGAAGGTATCCAATCCCCATATGTTAGTATCGCTTCACCCCTTTTGACATATTAATTAGGTAGACGGCACCTTGAGGGTCCAGCATATATTTTTGTGTATCAATTAGTTGGCCTGCATACAGAATGCATTATTTGTTTATATATCAGGAAATACAGTGCAGAACACATACAGCTCAGTACTGTCTATACATGTCGGTAAGGCCCCTTTCACACTGGAGCGGTTTTCAGGCGGTATTGCGCTAAAAATACCGCCTGAAAACCGCCCCTAAACAGCCTCCGCTGTTTGTTCAGTGTGAAAGCCCGAGGGCTTTCACACTGAAGCGGTGTGCAGGCAGGGCGGTGAAAAAAGTCCTGCAAACCGCTTTTTTGGAGCGGGGAAGGAGCGGTGTATTCATCGCTCCTTCCCCGCTCCTGCCCATTGAAATCAATGGGACAGCGCGGCTATACCGCGGCAATACCGCGGCTATAGCCGCGCTGTACGAGGGATTTTAACCCTTTTTTGGCCGCCAGCGGGGGGTAAAACCGCACAGCTAGCGGCCGAATACCGCTGTAAGAAGGACGGTACAGCAGCGCTAAAAATAGCGCTGTTGTACCGCCGACGCCCCCACCGCCCCAGTGTGAAAGGGGCCTAAGTGTCTGAGAGCTTGTGAATGTGTGAGGAGCATTGCCTCATGGGACATGTAGTCCTTGGCAGGAGAAGGAAGTGATTTGAAGCGATTCTAAAGGCAGACTTTTTTTATACCTTAATGCAGGGTCTCCAAACTTTTCAAACAAAGGAACAGTTTATTGTCCCTAAAACTTTAGGAGGGCCGAATTGTGGCGAGCGGAGGCAGCAAATGTCCCGGGCCCAGCATCAGTGAAAATAAATATGGTCTCAAGGTTGGTAGTCAGTAGGAGGAGGAGGAGTGCCCCTATTAGCAGGAGGAATAGTATCTCATCATTGGTATCAGTGGAAGAATTTGTGCCCCCTTGTTGGCGTCAGTGGGAGGAATAGTGTCTCATATCAGTTGGAGGAATAGTGCCCCAAAGGCCGGATAAAGGCTAGTAAAGGGCCATATCTGGCCCTCGGCCCGCAGTTTGGAGACCTCTGCCTTAATGCATTCTATGCAATAAGGTAAAAAAACCTTCTGTGTTAGTTGTATATAAAATACATTATTTATCTATCAAAAATTGTTTTACAGTGATAAACCTTTCATCCAATTTGCTGCATTTTTAAATTCCAAAACCAATATAAAGGAATTAAAGTGATAAAAAGCACTTGTGAGTTTACCCAATCATTCACAATCAAAATACTGCCACTATATAACTTTTTGGCTGATCTGTATACCACGGTCTCGTGATAAAATGCAGGGTCTGCCTGAGTGCTGAGTGTGCTAGTTGCATGGATTTCAATGTTTGTCTTTTTTTAAGCACATGATTAGAGCCGGAGGCTTTAATTGGCTTCAAAAAGGGGTGGGCTCAGGGTGCAGAGCACTGCGCCCTGAGCCCACCCAGTTGTGTGGCATTAACGAATTAATATTCGCTAATGTCTTCCTGCTTCTCCTACTGTACAATCAGGACTCCCAGCCAAGCGGGTCTCAGGACCCACTTCCTGTTTGGCCGGGAGGAGAAGCAACGGCCCGACACTTCCCTCGACAAGCTGGAGCGAGGATCAGCCTAAGGTAAGGTCACTGATTGCAGCCTTACCATCCGTCTCCCGTGGCAGGGGGTGGGGTGTAACGGACGGGCGGTTGTGGTAGTGCGAGTAAGGGGGGCAGGTTTTTTTGCCCCCCCCCCACAAGATATTGAGCACCGCCCGCCACTGGTTACAAACCATAAAAGTAAATGCATACAGAAATGGTACATTAACATTCAGGTTGGCTGAGACAAAGAGACCTTACCCAAAACGACTCAGAGATATCCAATCATGTTTGCAATATCTTAGTGATATTCTTAGGACATGCCCTACTCTTATATATCATTTTGAACTTAGGCAGATCCATATTTACTACTAGATGATAGAACTGTTGTCCTGTGGGTGGAGCAGCATCTTTCCAGTGTACCAAGATCACTTCACCTGCATAAAACAAAAGCATACGTAGCAGGGTGTGAGCATGAGTCCTAGGGACAAAGTCAAATTCTTTTTTCTTTAAATAAAAATTTTGATCTCTGAGTCTGATGATATGTACCAGATTTACCCTCTAATAGTATATACAGGTATCTCTTCTGTCTGTTATTCTCAAAGTGGATTTGATTTTTTTTTTTTTCCCTAACCACATACTGTAGAATGATGGTTACTTATATTTACCACTGCATATAGCCATTCAAGACTAAATTGTCTTTTTTTAAACTTCACATAATAACTATACACCACCGTTTTTTTATAGGTTTTTATCTGATTAATCAAAACAATAATCAACCAACTAATCGATTATGTAAATAATCATTAGTTGCAGCCCTAGAACATTGAACTTGGATAGGGATAAGGAGCATGGGATACCCCGAAACCTGTAGAACTGGATAACTTGAGGACTCCTCAATTTCTGGCTGTACTTCACAGAACTGCAATACTCAAACTGCTGACTGCACTTTACAAGCTGCTGGCTGTTCTTCTGCAAACTAAATGTCCCACAGGATTCCTAATGCTGCTGGTGACTTGTACTCCTTCAGGAGTTAAAGCTACACACTGTCACTTTCCTTCAGCATTTGGGGTCATCTTCAGACTTAGCCACAGGATCACCGGTTGCCTGCTGCTGATATCAACCAAGCTCTTCCTAGTGAGGGAGATGTAGATTGACACCACCATAGAACAGTTGGACTCTTCCCCACCAAATTCCTCCTGGCCCTCTCCAGTGAGCTTCCTCCTGACCCAACTTGATTCCTGGACATGGTTCTGCGAATAGGTTCCCCAGCTAAGCCTAGATGGGACCTCAGTGTCTCCCTCAAAACTCTCTTAGGAATCCTGCACCAGGGGCAGAGCCCCTGTTCAGGGGTCTCCTCATGCCAGACTGGACCCAGGAACAATCCACCCTGCTACCCAGGCCTCAGACTACCTATAGGCCCTCCCACCACCTTCTGGGCACACCTCCCCAGGGATTGGCTGGGGTCCCAAAAATATTCAGGCTGCCAGTTCTGCTCCCCCTCCCACTATACTCCCAGAAGCCTCCAGAAGACAGGTGGAAGTAGCAGAACAACAGCCTGTGAAACATTGAGCAACCCTAAGCAATCAACCCCTGCTCCCCTGTTTACAAAGGAGTTAAACTAGATTTACCTAGAAGCCTACTCTGAACTAGGGGGTTGCTACATATATTATATTCTGCTTAATAATATTATTAAATAATTAAATACAGATTTTATTTTTTTTAGCCCTAAACAAAAAAAGTACAAATATTATATTAAATATAATTTATAATTATTTATAAATATAAAAATAAATCCTAACCTTCAAGTTACAAGTAGTTGTTTTTGGCACACTTGTTGTTACATGGTATAAGTCAATATTTCAAATTTCCTCGCAAGATTTTTTTTGCTCAGCACCCAACCCGTCAGCCTATTTGGACTGAGCACAGCGTATTCCGTGATGACGTAAAAAAAAAGTGATGCTGCTTGATTTATTTTGTTTGCACACTTTTCTACGTGGCTTTGGGGACTTGTAACTTCTTGATACATTGATAAATGTTACATTTCTGAAGCGTGAGCTAACCAGAATAAAGTGACATTATTTCATATCTTCGAAGACTCACTTGTTCCATGCCGAAGCGTCAGCCCGCTCTAAACCACATTTGTCATTGTGAGGGGTGTTTATAGTCGAGGCGCTGGCATAGCGAGAACTGTCTGACCCCATCGCACAGAGCTTATGTGCCACTTTCGGTAAACTTAAAAAATTCCAGCCACCCTTCCGCCTATTAATCTGTATTCTGCAAGAAAGCTGAGGGAATGCAATGTGCTGATCTTCCTCTTAAAAGGAAAGTATCAATGTTGGCCAACTTTATTTCCATTTTTTTTTTTTTATCTTCTATAGAGAGGAGAATAAGAAAAGCTGCATGCTTGTTGCAAGCCTGTTTGTTAACGACTAAGCAAAATAGTTCTGGGGCCTTTTCTCTAGGTGGGTTATTCAGCCTGATGTATAATCTGATCTCTCTTTCTCTGTGGGTCTGTTTTAAAGCATTGCTGTAGAGAGAAGAGAAGGTTGCTACCCTTGACTGGAGTTTGGCGCTTGCTATAAAAATTAGATTAATGGCAAAAGGTATGAGGTCTCCCCTCCAGATAATTGGATTCAGGTGTCTCCAGTGAAGGGTTCTGTTAACACTACATCATACAGAGACATTGTAGACAATTGTGCTCTTCCAACCTTGTGGTAACAGTTTGGTGAAGGCCCTTTTCTGTTCCAGCATGACTGTGCCCCTGTGTACAAAGCCAGCTCCATAAAGACATGGTGTGACCAGTCTGGGGTGGAGGAACTTGAGTGTCCTGTACAGAGTGTGACATCAACCCTACTGAACACCTTTGGGATGAATTGGAACCCCATTGGTAAGCCAGGTCATCTCATCCAACATCAGTACCTGACCTCACAAATGCGCACAAATTCCCACAGACACCCTCCAAAATCTTTTGGAACGTCTTCCCAGAAGAGTAGAGAATGTTATAGCCACAGAAGGGGGCAACTCCATTTTAATGGCCATGATTTTGGAATGTAATGTAATGTTTAGGTGTCCACAAACCTTAGGCCATATAGTGTATGTTTCCTAATCCCCAGTTAGGTTTCTGTGTTCCAGGGGAGGCTCTAAATCCTAGACCCATGCTATAGAGGGCTCAACTATCAACCTATCCCCGCATGCCAAGGTGCTAGGTGTAATCCTGGACTCTGAACTATCCTTTCGGCCACACATCCAATCACTGTCCAAATCTTGCCACCTGAAGCTCCGCAACATCTCCAAAATACGCTCCTTCCTGACCAATGACATCACAAAGCTCCTAGTTCACTCCCTGGTCATCTCTCGCCTCGACTACTGCAACTCCCTTCTCATTGGCTTACCTTTACATAGGCTATCGCCCCTTCAGTCCATTATGAATGCTGGTGCCAGGCTCATCCACCTTACAAACTGTTCAGTGTCTGCTACTCCTGTCTGCTCAGCATCCACTCGCCCAACAAATTAAATTCAAAATACTAACAACAACATACAAAGCCATCCACAACTCAGCCCTCTAGCTACAACACTAGCCTAGTCTCCAAATACCAACCAAATTATTCTCTTCATTCCTTCCAAGACCTCCTGCTCTCTAGCTCCCTCGTCACCTTCTCCCATGCTCGCCTCCAGGACTTTCCCCAAGCCTCTCCCATCCTATGGAACACCCTACCCCAATCTGTCCGACTATCTCCTACTCTGTTTGCTTTTAGACAATCCCTGAAAACCCTACAGAGAAGCCTATTCTACCCCCACCTAACAACTGTACTTTTATTTTCTCCATCAGATGATCCCCCACAGCTATTACCTTTTGTATCAATTGACCCTCCCTCCTAGAAAGGGCCCTCTGATTCCTCCTGTATTAAAATGTTTTGTAACTGTACTGTCTGTCCTCATGTTGTAAAGTGCTGCACAAACTGTAGGCGCTATATAAATCCTGTATAATAATAATTATAATATACATAGGAACTAAGGCAGGCCATACATTTTGCAACTTTCTTTCCTTCAATTCCTGACGCTGAGCTATTCTGGAAGAAGGAGGTTTCCCCGCCGTCAGATTACAATGATCACTGTCTGCAGCTATAGCCGCCGGCAGTGATCAAACAGAAAAAAAAAAGGACAGGCTGGTTGATCGATAGATTAACTTCAGTACAACCAGCCTGCCCATAGATGGATCTAAATTTGGCTGGCTCTTGCTGAACTAGCTGATTTTCGACCAGTCTAGGGCCAGCTTAAGCCCCACCCACCCTGGAATTAAGCCCAACCTCTTACCATCAATGCAATATGAAAATAAAATTAATTTGCAGCCTTTGTATAAAGATACATGTCATTTAAAAGAAACAACATTAATAATATTATTATTATCAGAACTAAAACATTTTTTTTTTTAGATGTTCAAAAGTCTTTTCAATTTTTATTTTTTTTTATACTTTTGTTTGTACATGAAATCAGAAAGTAGAAAGCAAATAATCCTAAGTGTGTGTTAAACTAAAAAAAATGTATATTATAGTTAATAAAGCATAATAATTGATCATTTTAAAATTTAGTGGCAAAAATGACATTTTCATTTTAGTTTGTAGCCACAGGTTTGATTGTAAAAAAAAGGCTAAAAAATTACAATATACTCTCTACTAAACTTCTGCTCATAAGATCGACTCATTGGGATTGATTTACTAAAACTGGAGAGTGCAAAATCTGGTGCAGCTCCGCATAGAAACCAATCAGCTTCCAGGTTTTTTCATCAAAGCTTAATTAAACAAGCTGACGTTAGAAGCTGATTGACTACCATGCACAGCTAC
The DNA here is from genome assembly GCA_037952925.1 of Lithobates clamitans. Taxonomy (NCBI): domain Eukaryota; kingdom Metazoa; phylum Chordata; class Amphibia; order Anura; family Ranidae; genus Lithobates; species Lithobates clamitans. The sequence goes on along the minus strand of JBBGZY010001819.1, from coordinate 134,941 downwards.
ACCAGAGTTTGCTCTCTCTAATTTTAGTAAATCAACCCCATAGTCTTTCCCAGATACCTGTGCAGATCTTAAAGCGGACCTTTCATCAGATATATTTTCATGGTAAGTGCAGTATGGTTGTTTTAAGACTTTCAGGCTTTTATTACATCTCACAGAGTTCCCAGTACTTCCCCCGACAATGTCTTCTTCTTTTTAGACTGCCAGTCTATTCCTATATCATTGGATACAGTATTGATACAGTAATAGACTGGCGGCTCCTGAAGAAGTGGATTCATTCCATTTAATCGCATCAGACCAGCGCATATCTATATCACTATTACAAAACGTTATGGTGAAACCGATGAATAAGATTGTTTCATGGATCTATTTTTTGAAATGTTGTACGGCATATTCGTGTGTTTTTTTATATTTTACTACAATAAAGAAATTTAATTTTATAATAGTTGTGCCTCAAAAATCCCATCCTTTACAATTTGATGCAAAGACATTTTAATTTCACCTTCCTTATTTATTCTAATGCATTTCACCAATTTTTGCCAAAATTTAGGGGAAAATGAAAAGTCTCAATATCTCCCATCCCAAACAATGACAACACATGTAAAAATGTAATATTTGCTGTTGTTTTGGATGAATGGTAGCTCTTTAGCTCTTTATAGAAAGGCATGATAGTTGTTGGTCAATTCTTGCATTTTTAACCACTTCCGGACCGCCGCACGCCGATAAACGTCCTTACATTGAAGGGGGAAATCGTTGTTATGGCAGCAGCTAGCTGCCATAACCCCGGTATCCTCTTGTTTGGCCGGTGGTCCGCTTTCTGAGAAGAGTGGTCTCTGCGGCGGATTCGCCGCGAGATCACTTTTATCGGCGGCAGGAGTGGGCACCCTCCCTCCCGCCACGCTCTGGTGCCCTCCACCGCTTACCGGAGCCATCGGCAGCAGCGGAGGTGATTGGATCTTTACCCTTGCCGGGCATGGAGACGAGTGAGGGGAATATGGTCCCCATAACAATGCAGGGTGGAAGCGACGTCAAAACGTCACTTTCGCCCATAGCTCTTAAAGGGCCCTTTTTTTTTTTTTTTTTTTTTTAAATGACAATTCTTTTTTTTATTATTGCAATTAAGTGTAAATATGAGATCTGAGGTCTTTTTGACCCCAGATCTCATATTTAAAGTGGGGTTCCACCCAAAAAAAAAACTACATGAAAAATCCTAAAAAAAAATACAAAAAAAATTTGGATATTTTTTTTTTTTTTTACTTACCTCTAAATGCCTGTTGCTAGGGGGTCCCTCGTAGTCTGCCTCTTCCAGTGCCTGGGTTGGTGACATCACTTCCCCCTCGGCACAGGAAGGGCTCAGCTCTGCTCCCTCCCTCCTGTCAATCATCTGGGACCCATTACAGGTCCCAGGTGACTGAGCGGCCAATCACTCAGATAACACTCAGCAGCAGTCTTCAAGGAATGGTTTTCAGATCCCAGAAACCCAAGGAGTTGTACGTGGCTGGGAGGAAGTTGTTACGGATCATGTGATCCTTAGTGACTCAGAGGACTCAGAATCGAATGCCTCTGGAAACTTACGCTGCATGGCCTCCCTGTTTCTGCAAAGCCTGCAAAAGGACCCTAGGATTTGTGGTATCAAGGAGAGGGATTATTACTGGCTGGCAACCCTTCTTGATGCTAGTTACAATGGTAAGGTTGCAGAACTCATCCTGCCTTCGCAGAGGGAGCAGAGGATGAAACATCTTCAGGAGGCCTTGAAGAAAGGTTTGTGCAATGCATTTGCAGACCCTGGGAGGTTACAATTTCCTGGTGCTGGACAACGTGTTGCTGAGGCTTCGTTCAGTCAGAGGAAGTGCGGTGGAGAAGGTGGCCGGCTGACCGATGCCTTTAAACAATTTTTAAGTCCTTAGCAACAAGGTCTGATCGTTTCAAGCAACCATCACCAGTGTCTGCAATACATGGTGTAGGAATATCTAGGGGCAAGAGCAGACTTTTGGACCTTTCTAACAGCGCATCCACTGGGTTACTGGGTCTTGAGGATGGACCACTGGCCAGAACTTGCTCAATATGCAATTGCGCTCCTGGCCTGTCCTGCATCCAGCGTTCTTTCTGAACGCACATTCACTGCTGCTGGAGGGTTTGTAACGGATCATAGAGTGCGCTTGTCCACAGACTCTTTTGATAGGCTCACATTCATAAAAAAGAATCTTGGATCAGTAGCTATCAAGCACCTGATGCTGATGTAACTGATTGAATTTTCTATGAATGTGGGATCCCTTGAAGACTGCCTATGCTTACTATCCTATTCCTCCTCAATCCTGATGATGCTAGCTTCCAACAATATTTTTGGTTTAGGGCACCACCACCACCCAAGGCCCAATGTTTCTGCCCCTATTTAACAGGGGCATGTAATCACAATTTTTGATCTAATATTTTACAGCTGGGCCCCTTCCTGTGCCCAACAAGAGTATCTGTGAGGGGTTACAGTGTTGTGGCACCATCACCACCACCACCCAAGGCCCAATTGTTCTGCCCCTGTTTAACAGGGGCATGTAATTACAATACTTGATATAATATTTCATAGCAGGGCCCGTTCCTGCGCCCAACAAGCATAACTGTGAGGGCTTACAGTGTTGTGGCACCGCCACCACCAAAGGCCCAATTTTTCTGCCCCTGTTTAACAGGGGCATGTACTTACAATTCTTGATATAATATTTCATAGCAGGGCCCGTAACTGCGCCCAACAAGATTAACTGTGAGGGCTTACAGTGTTCTGGTACCACCACCACCAAAGGCCCAATTTTCTGCAGAGTATATAGGGCAGCCTGTATAGTATATATACTGCTGTTCAGAGTATATAGGGCCTGGGGGACCCCACGCCATTTTTTTTAAAACTTGGGTGCAGGGTTCATCTTAATATCCATACCAGACCCAAAGGGCCTGGTAATGGACTGGGGGGTGGGGTGGGGAGCCCATGCCATTTTTTTCAACGATTTTCATCTATATTGCCGGGACCCGGCAATACATTACAGCCGCGAGCAGTTTAAAATTACTTTTTTCTTTTAGAAATGTAATTTTGCTGTGGTATTGTTCTAAACACGGGAAAACTGCGCCACTTTACAGGCATACTATAGACACCTCCCAGGCACGATATTTAAAGGAATATTTAATTTTTATTATTTCACTTTAAGCATTATTAAAATCACTGCTCCCGAAAAAAAACTGACATTTTGAAAACTTTTTGCATTGATACATGTCCTCTGGGGCAGGACCCGGGTCCCCAAACACTTTTTATGGCAACAACTTGCATATAAGCCTCTAAAATTAGCACTTTTGATTTTTCACGTTCGTGTCCCATAGACTTTAACGGTGTTGGCGTGTTCAAACTAATGTTTTGCCTGTTCACATGTTCTGCTGCGAACCGAACCGAGGAGTGTTCGGCTCATCCTTAATCAGCACCATGTCAGATACTTTCAGGTTTTGAGTAGCCCAGGACCCCACCATGGTCATACCCCTAACCTGGTCATTCCTAATACAAATACGAGATTCACAAAGCTAGGTCACTACAATTCGAACTAAAACATAATCATAAATCGACAATTGAAGCCCAAAAATATTTTGAGTTTTTCTCAGAACCAGAAGTGAGGGAAGATCATCCGATGGGAACACCTGATCCAGTGACAACTGTCCAAGAGATTCCCTATCACTTTTTAGAGACTTCCTCTCACTTCCTGTTGCTTTTTTTGAATAGGAAGTGAAGGGAAATGTCCGCAAAATAACAAAGATAACAAAAAGATAACTGACCATAGTTTTAATCCATCCCTACTCAATCCAAAACGAGAAAAAAAAAAAAGTTTTAGCTACATGTTAACAAGGGAGCAGAGGTATCAGGCCACAAGCTGGGCCCCTAAAAACATTGCTGGCATCGTTCCATTACATATTTCATGTTAATGAGCAGAACTTTAAAGGCTTATATAATCTAAGTGTAATAATTCACTTTTATGGTCCTTTGGAGCGGAATAGCAGATGGTAAAGCTATTATCACCAAATATTCATTTGTAAAAAAGTTTGCTTTATGGGTCTATCAGTGTCATGGAGATAACTGCACATCAAAGGGAGCCAAAAGAAAGTGAAAATCTTTATATTATGTGCCATGTGATATGTAAGACTCCTTGGTACATGGGAGTCAGGACCTGCTCAGCACCGCACAGCTTCAGAGGGTCATCAGAAGCTGCCAAGTACAAATGTCTTGGTACCACATGAGGTACCCTTGTCCTCATGTCACCCCGTCCTGCTGTCCTTTCTCATTCTCCCCTCTGTAGAGGAAGTTAATTATAGGAGAAAAAAAAGAAAATTCATAATGTAATATCACAGGCTGAGCAAAGGTTAAGCGTGTTGATCAGCGGACGAGGAAACCACAGGGGAAAGGAAAAATAGAGTATTTTTGAACAATTCTATATTACGGTATAGGCAATTTATAGCCGAGGCTGAAAAGGTCATTTGAAAGAGGTTTGATGAAGACCTTTCCATTGTTTGTGACTGTGGCTATCCCTCGGGTAACTTCATAGGAAGTACAAAGCTGGGTTGAAGGACAGCTGAGCCAAAAACAGCCACAAAGTAAAAAAAAAAGGTAACAATGATGAAACGAGAAAAAAGTCTATAAACACACCTATTATTGAAAAAAAAAAAATATATATATATATAATTAATTTATATAATAAAATTCATTTTGGGGGGGGTTTAATTATATTATTATTATTAATTTATTTAGTTTTTTTTATAAATACTGTATGAAAAGCATTTTTGCATTACTGTGAAAAATCACACAAAATTTGGAGTTTTTCTCTAAGAATTTGAATGTCTTTTTTTTGTAGCAGGGAAGGATTGGAACCTTTTGGATTGGAATTATTATTATTATTATTATTATTGTTAAAATATTTACTATACTTTTTAGGAGGTTTTTTTATTTTTATTTAAAGAAGCAAAATAAAACTGTAAATTAATTTTACCATTTGATCTATATCACTTGCTCCCAGCAGATGAGTTCTATACAACAGCGCTATGTCTCAGCTCATGCGGTCATCACCTGTGAGGTTACAAATGCTTACATCCTGGATGTACACTGCACATAAGGAGCTTAGTGAGCAAAATTGAGAGTTTCTGCATTCATTTAATTTTGCCTATGCTGAAATCTTTAATTTTTCATCAATTTGCATCCCAATTTTGGATTACTAACTGTGGCCTGTGCACATGTGCATTTTTTGATATAGTGATCTTCATCTGGGATCACCCTACACATAATTCTCTACACACAGGGAACAGTGGAATGTAGTAGGCATTCATTGTTAGTCTCCAAATTTAAGATTTGAATAAATTTAACTAAAATATAAATGTAAACACAATTAAAAAAATAAATACCAGTCTCCAAATTTGTGCAATTGATAGCTTCTACGTGTAGCTGCATTAAATGTTCATCTGTCTACCTCCATGTTATTACAGCGTCCTATAATGACCTAGATAGAGGCTCGGTGGGAGCAACCATTCAGTGCTCCGGGGGTCTAGGAGCTTGACATTACAGATGTGTCCATTTTTTTAACTATTCTGAAGCAGTGTGGTGTTTAGCAGCGGAATCATTAAGAGAGGTAAGTATTCTTATGTTTCTTCAACAGGTATGGTAATAAATCTTCCTGGGGCCTACATGGCAGCATGCATGGCAGTTATTCCTGGATTGATCAGGAAAGGAAAATTATAGTAAATATTTGATACAATTTTACATTTTCTGGTGCCAACATTGCAATATTCTACCACATGTATGTTGCCATTGATGGGCGGCAGGAACGGAAAATTATAGTAAGTATTTAATACAATTTTTTTGTGTTCCTGGTGAAAACACAGCAACATACTACCACATTAATTATATCATTGATGGACACTAGGAACAGAAAATTATAGTAAGTATTTCATACAATTTTTTGTTTTCCTGGTGCCAACACAGAAACATACTACCACATGTATGCTGCCATTGATGGGCAACGTGAAAAGTAAATTATGTTAAGTATTTGATACAATTTTCTGTTTTCCTGATGCCAACATGGCAATATACTACCACCTGTATACTGCACTGGATTGGCCAGGAAAAGAAAATCATGGCAAGTATTTGATACGATATTCCATTTTCTGTTGCCAACATGGTAACATATGACCACATGTATGCTACCATGGATGGACACCAGGAACAGGAAATTATTTTAAGTATTTGATACAGTTTTCCATTTTCCTGGTACACAACACCATACTACCACATGTATGCTGCCGTTGATGAGTGCCAGGAAAGGAAAATGATGGTAAGTATTTGATACAATTTTGATACACTTTTCTTGGTGTCGACATACTACCAAATGTACACTCCCACAGGTTACCACCAGGAAAGAAAAATTATAGTAAGGATTTATTACAATTTTTTGTTTTCCCAGCACCAACTAGGCAGCTTACTACCACATGTATGCTGCCATAGATGGGTGCCAGAAACAGAAAATTATGGCAAGTATTTGATACGATATTCCATTTTCCTGGTGCCAACATGGTAATATACTACCACATGTATGCTAGGATGGACACCAGGAATGGAAAATTATGGTAAATATTTGATACAATTTTATTGGTGCCAACATACTACCAAATGTATGCTCCCATGGGTTACCACCAGGAAAGAAAAATAATAGTAAGGATTTAATTAAATGTCATAAAATTTTTTGTTTTTTCAGTATCAACTTGGCACCTTACTACCACATGTATGCTGCCATGGATGGGTGCCAGGAAAAGAAAAATTACAGAACGTATTTGATACAGTTTTCCATTTTCTTGGTGCCAACATGGCAACATACATGGATGGATAGATGGGTGCAAGGAAAAGGAAACATATGGTAAGTATTTGATAGAATTTTCCATTTTGAGTTACTTTTAAGTGGAGTTCAACCCAAAAGTGGAACTTCAGCTCATTTGTCTCCCCCCCCCCCCCTCCGGTGCCACATTTGGCACCTTTCGGGGGTGGGGGGGAGCAGCTTGTCTTTGACAGGTACCCTTTGCCCACTTCCAGGAGCTGGGCCGTGGTGAATTACGTCAGCAGCTCGGCTCCCTCCTCCTTCCCCCACCTCCGGGCCAGTAGGAGAGCGCAGCGGTGCCTCGCGCATGCACAGTAGGGACCCTGCGTGGAGCCGTAATGGTTCCCTTACCGGGAATGGAAACATCAGCTGGTGTGCCGACTTCGCTGGACTCCAGGACAAGTAAATGTCCTATTATTAAAAGTCAGCAGCTGCAGTATGTGTAGCTGCTGACTTTTAATTTTTGCAGGGGTGGGCGGACCTCCTCTTTAAGTTGTTACTTTCCTTCATCGATACCCAATACAACAACTGTGACCATGTTGCAATCACTTTCATTTTTCGGCAATCTCTTGCAATCTTCTCAGCCGGTGGTGACTGTCCGGTCTTCAGTTTAGATTGCAGAAGCCTGGGGCGGTCCCATATGTTTGGCGACTAAGCTGAAAACCGCAGCTAAGTGGCTGGGCTGACATAAACAGCTGCCATGCACGGAGAGGAGCCTAATGTATGGACGGAGCAGGATTATCAAGATCTGGATTAGCAGCCAATTTCCTGAGATTTTTAAAGTTCATAAATGAGGTCAGGAGGGTCCATTCTGAATGGAGCTCATTAATCTCTTGGCTGTTAGCGAGGAAGTGCCGGAGAGCGCAGGTGTTAACAGTCCCTCTGTTATTTTTGGTAGAATGTGAACTGCACCCCGAGCAGGAAGCTGACAATTCCCTCGCCAGGGTAGCCGCTATTATTTTAGGCATCTGAACTGAGGAACGCATGTGAGGCCATCCTTTCATCACACCTTTTGGGATAAATTACCTTGTATACAGGAATTCGTCCTGAGCTCAGGCAGGATTAACCTGCTAGATTCTGACCTGCTGGCTGATGTAAATCATTCTGCCTTCTGATTAAATCTGACCTTCCCTCCAGTGTTGCACAGTTGTACAGCCCCCCCCCCCCCCCCCCATGGACTGAAATGACTTACCTTGATTTCACTGCACACTGTGAGCTTTTCACAATGTGCCTTAGAACCTGCAGCAAGTCAGGTAGAGCCCCGCCTCATTTCCTGGCTGGAGGACATCCAGTGTCATGTAGAGCTTTCCTCCCTACCTGACTGTCCTTGGCCCGCCCCTTTCATTCATTGGTTCTTTCAGTCATGGAGTCTCAGCACCACATGCATACCTCCCAACTGTCCCTGATTTCGAGGGACTGTCCCTGATTTGGAGCAATGTCCCTCTGTCCCTCATTCCTCCTCATTTGTCCCTCATTTTGGTCTGATCTATATAGTTGTATATAAAATGCACTTTTTATCTTTCAAAAAGTGTTTCCCAGCGCTAAACCTTTCATCCGATTTCTAAATTGCTGCATTTGTACATTTAAAAGCCAATATAAAGGAATAGTAGTGGTAAAAAAAAGCACTCGTGGATTTAATTAACCTTTTTTGGGGGGTTAATTCTCCTTTAAGGGGGTGTGTCAGGGGGCGTGTCCCATGCCTACATACATTTGCTAGTAGGTGTCCCTCATTCCCATCTTAAAATGTTGGGAGGTATGCCACATGTAGGGGTTACCTATGCAAATGTAGCCTGTTTAGGAACACCCACTCCTCCAGACTGACACCCACCCATCAAGGCATTTTGATATTTGCATAACTCCTCCCACTGTTTGCAACAAGACTGAGGGCTCTGCAGAGGAGTACCTAGGCAGGGGGCTGTGATATATTCAGGAAGCTATGTACAGCCCCCTGCCAGCCCCTCCCACCAGCCACGATCTTCCTGTGTTTCGTCAGATTGGGCGACCCATCAGAATTTGTAACGGAAGCAACGTTACATTAAGGCCATCTTGGTACACCCCTCACTCGGCCGCAGTAAGGATACGGTAAGAAGGCGGAAAGCGGACATATTTGTACACCCACCGAAGTCTTGCATATTACAGTTATTTTTACCAGCAAGCTGAGCTTATATAGAGAAATACAATATTTAGAAATCCGTCTGACTGTTTTGATGTTGAATTGTAAAAAGCAGCGGCAAGCCTGCTGATCTCACAGGTTTGCTAATCTGACAGAACACCGCTGCTTTTACAGAGGATAAAGAATGATTGTATGTGTGGATGGATATTCTCATCTTTGTACATGGTATTGGCAAATGAACCTAGTCAGTGCTGGGACAAGGTCCTCTAGAGCCCAGGCCGAACATGCATAACTGCGCCCCCCCCCCCCATGTATGAGCATTATGTGTCAGCAAAACCCCCATCTTTGCCCCCCATCCCCCAAATGTTTCCAGCACAAATGCCACCCCATCCAAAAAAAATATTCACTCCTAGCACAAATCCTCTGCCCCTAAAATTTCCCTCCTAGTACACATCTTCTCCCCCCCCCCCACTTCAAATGTCCCACTCACAGCACAAATTCCCTTCAAATCCCCCCATCTAGCACAAATCTTCTCCCCCATCCCCCTTTCCCAACTCAAATCCCCCTAAATCACCACTCTTAGCACCCCCCCCCCCCATTTCCCCTCCTATAACAATACTTACCCCCTGCAGCCCCCCAAATTCCCCCTTCGAACACAAATCCCCTCTCCCCCCACCTCACAGTGCCAAGGGCAGCCACCCCCATAGCTCCCAACTGTCCCTGATTTGGAGCAATGTCCCTCTGTCCCTCTTTCCTCTCATTTGTCCCTCATTTTGCTCTGATCTATATAGTTGTATATAAAATGCACTTTTTATCTTTTAAAAAGTGTTTCCCAGAGCTAAACCTTTCCTCCAAATTCTAATATACAGGCTTTTGAAAGCCAGTAAAAAGGAATAGTAGTGGTAAAAAAAGCACTTGTTGAATTAATTAACCTTTTTTTTTAGTTAATTCTCCTTTAAGGGGGTGTGACAGGGGGGCGTGTCCTATGCCTGCATACATTTGCTAGTAGGTGTCCCTCTTTCCCATCTCAAAATATTGGGAGGTATGGCCACCCCTCCTGCCCACCCCTTGTCCCGGCTCCGAACCTAGCAAGTCATTCACTGATATATAATACATGCAGTTCACTTAGTCTGTAATTTATGCTAAAGTGTCAGTAAATTTACAACTCCCGAATAAACATTTACATGTCACAGTACACGCAACAGTATCATTAATCAAAACGTCTCCACTTTTTATCATTAAAAAGCCATCCTTGAGCTCCAGTCCAGTGACTTTGCTGAGGCTGAGATGATGTCATCAGTCTGCTGCAGGCAGGAGGAAGCATTTTCTCAGTCTCCCCTCCCCCAGTGATCAGATTGTACATGGTAACTTTGTAGCAAGTCTCTGGAGGTTGGAGCTAAATGACAGGTTTAAATTATATTTTTGAAAAATCATACTGTTGCTGTATAATGTGGAATGTCTGGAATGTATTCATGCAGACTTTTAAATGTACTGGTAGGACCAGTGGTGTATTTAGGTTTTGTGCTGCCCTAGGCCTGACTAAACGCATGCACCCCCCTAATTTAAATATGACCCACCCCATCCTGCCGAAGCCACACCCCTTCCTGTTTAAGACCCACTCTATCATCTGTAAACAACACCCCTTCCTCTTTAGGCTCATTTGGCAACTTTCAGGGGGGAACGGGTACTTGTTTCTGACAGGTACCCTTCCCCACTTCTGGGAGACTGCGCTGTCCCCTCTGAAGTTTGCACCCCCTCCTTCTTCCTCCACTGGGCCATTCAGAAAGTGCAACGCACTTGGCACATGTGCAGTAGGGAACCGGTCGGTTTCCCTTACCATGAATGATAGTGGCAAAACCCGAGAGCCAATCCGAAAATCGGCTGAGGTGTCGACATCGCTGGATCCCTGGACAGGTAAGTGTCCTAATATTAAAAGTCAGCAACTACAGTATTTTTAGCTGCTGGGCTGCATGTGTGCGGGAGCCGGGAATCAGCAAGACGGGTGGGGGGGCTTTCTCTCATGCGGGGGGGTGGCCCTTTTTGCCGCCCCCCGCAAAGTGCCGCCCTAGGCCTAGGCCTTGTCGGCCTAGGCCAAAACACAGCCCTGGGTAGGACCTCTTTACATGGAGATGGGAGAATATTCCCTTGCCTGCAGCCTGTGTGGTGCCTCCATCATCAGCAAATATGAAATGTAACATGGGGGGCAAGCGGGTAGGCTGGGGTTGTAAGCAGGATATCCTTCGATGTGCTGGAATGTATTCTTGCAGACTTTCCAGCTCCCACTGTGACATCACCAGCACCACCTCAAAGTGTTAACAGTCTTTTTAAAACGTATAAAGCTTTGTTTTTGGCATCTTGTTTAGAGCTGAACCCCAGGCAGATAAAAAAAAAAAAGACATAACGGAATGCAGCTCTGTAATCAGTATTTTGTGATTAAATGTATTTATTAAATACAAGCAGTGTAAGGAGCTTAATGTGACCTGGTATCAGCCTCCTGCTATCCCTGTACAGTAGGGAAGAAGCAGCACAAGAAGTCAATCATCAGTTCATGTAATGACTAGAAGCAAGTGGAGGAGAGAGCAGAGTGACATAGAGATGAGCTCATCACTGTGCTGCTTCTCCTTTCACTGTCCAGTCACAGGCTGGGGGCGGGTCCAGGATGACTGCTATAATAATGCTGACCAATCAGACTGAGGACATCTAGAGAGAGAAAAGGGTATTGCAGAGGAAATCCTGTCCTGTCACAGGCTGGGTCGGATCAAGAGTAACATGGGCCTGGTGATGAGGATTTTGGTGGACCTTTTTATGGAAAAAAAAAAAGTGAAAACGCAAACAATTTTTTGTCAAAACAAATTTAATATTTTAATTAGAAGCCGGTAGATATGGAAAAGGGGGTTACATGTCTTGTAATGAGTCGGCAGGATGCATGGTATTTAACCACTTCCCGACCAGCCGGCGGCACGGTGGCTCGTTCTTGCAAGAAATAAAAACCGCAGAGGTGATCAAATACCACCAAAATAGAGCTCTATTTGTGGGTTAAAAAAGGACATCCATTTTGATTGGGTACATGTCGCACAACCGCACAATTGTCAGTTAAAACGACGCAGTGCCATAATGCAAAAAACAGCCTGCTCAGGAAGTGGGTAAATCCTTCTGGGGCTGAAGTGGTTAAAGGGTAGCGGCTAGTGGAGAAGGGAAGGGATGATTCATTGTATTTAAATAATAAGGAGGATGCTCGTCATGTAAAATGTAAAGGCTGAAGGGAAAAAGGATGCATGTCATGTATGGTGTGAACCATATTTTTGTTTTAAATATAGTTACATAGTTAGTCTGGTTGGAAAAAGACACAAGTCCATCTAGTTCAACCGAAAGGGGGGAAAAAAACGATGCAATCCTATGTACACAATCCTATACCCATTGTTGATCGTGTGCAGGCAGCCTATGTTATGCTATTGGAACGCAGCAACTGTATGATCACAGCCGCAAGTCCTAATTTGACAAGCATGTGGATGCACATGTACAGCCCCAGACACACACAATGTGCATTCGGGGTCACTCACCCGCACCTGTACACCGGTCAAATTAGGACCAGTGGCTGTGTTTGTACAGCTGCTGCATCCCCATAGAGTAACTGGCGGCTCCAGTCACTGTATGGGCAAGAGAACCCGTGTAAATCAGCCCTTAATTTTTCATAATTTTTTAAATTTTTAAAAAAATATTTTTACATTTTGTATTGTTTGTTGCCTTTTTTCTTTATTTTTTCCTTTTTTTTCACAATGCTTTTAGGGGTGGGGAGAGGGCAGTGTAATGTGTCATTAGGCAGTGGATTTTGTCAGTAGAGCAATGCACAGTGTCAGTAATTTTTTATTTTTATTATTTTATTTATTTTTAATTTTTTTTACAATTTAATTTTTTAAAATATTTTTTACAATTCTTTTTTTCCACTTTTTTGCTTTTGGGAGGGGGGATTGGATGATGTCAGTAGGGCAGTGGACCGTGTCAGTAGTTTTTTATTTTTATTTTTTTATTTATTTTTATTTTTATACAATTTAATTTTTTTTTGTATTGTTTACAATTGTTTTTCTCTTTTTTTTCACTCTTTTGCTTTTAGGAGGGGGGATTGGATGATGTCAGTAGGGCAGTGGACCATGTCAGTAGTTTTTATTTTTATTATTTTATTAATTTTTTTACGATTATTATTTTTTTTTTTTTTTGTATTTTTTACAATTGTTTTTCTCTTTTTTTCACAATGCTTTTGGGAGGGGGGATTGGATGATGTCAGTAGGGCATTGGACCGTGTCAGTAATTTTTTATTTTTATTATTTTTTTTACAACTTTATTTTTTTATATGTATTTATTGGCGTATAACACGCACTTTTTCCCCTGCTAAAAATTCAGGTGGAAATCGTGTGTGTGTGTTATACGCCCATTGCTACTGTCTCTGAGGGAAGAAGAGCGCCGAGCACCACCGGATTATACACAGCCGCGATGTCCTGTGTACCCGGCGCTCTGTCACACACAGTCCCGCCTCCTGGCTGGCATTGGACCACTGTTCTGTCTATCACAGGAGGCAGAACTGTGTGTGACTGATCGCCGGGTACACAGGAGATCGTGGCGCTGTGTAATCCGGAACTGGCAAGACTGCAAATGGGCAATGTGCAGGCTGCATTCATTTGCAATGGAGAGGCTGCACTGATGGGCAATGGAGAGGCTGCATTGATGGGCAATGAAGAGGCTGCATTGATGGGCAGTGGAGAGACTGTATTGATGGGCAATGGAGAGGCTGTATTGATGGGCAATGGAGAGGCTGCATTGTTGGGCAATGGAGAGACTGCATTGATGGGCAGTGGAGAGGCTGCATTGAAGGGCAATGGAGAGGCTGCATTTATGGGCAGTGGAGAGGCTGCATTGATGGGCAATGGAGAGGCTGCATTGATGGGCAATGGAGAGGCTGCATTGATGGGCAGTGGAGAGGCTGCATTGATGGGCAATGGGGAGGCTGCATTGTTGGGCAATGGAGAGGCTGCATTGATGGGCAGTGGAGAGGCTGCATTGATGGGCAATGGAGAGGCTGCATTTATGGGCAGTGGAGAGGCTGCATTGATGGGCAATGGAGAGGCTGCATTGATGGGCAATGGAGAGGCTGCATTGATGGGCAGTGGAGAGGCTGCATTGATGGGCAATGGAGAGGCTGCATTTATGGGCAGTGGAGAGGCTGCATTGATGGGCAATGGGGAGGCTGCATTGTTGGGCAATGGAGAGGCTGCATTGATGGGCAGTGGAGAGGCTGCATTGATGGGCAATGGAGAGGCTGCATTGATGGGCAGTGGAGAGGCTGCATTGATGGGCAATGGAGAGGCTGCATTGATGAGCAGTGACCCTTATTTTGCTTCAAAGTTCTTTATTTAAAAAGTTTTTTTGCCTGAAACTTAACTCCTAAAATGAAGGTGCGTGTTATACGCCTATAAATACGGTACATTTTTTAAATTATTTTTTTATTTATTAAAAATTTTTAACAGCCCTTTTGGGAGGCTTGGGTAAAATAGTCCCCTGAGGTCTGACTTTTGAGACAGAGAAAGGGACCGAGGAAACAATCCCCAGTCCCTTTCTCTGTAGACTCAGCTGTATTGTAGATGAATGAATGGGAGACAGAGGCTCCAGCCCATTCATAAACTGAAGGATAGTAAACACAGTGCACTATGTTTCAGTTAACAATGAACTGAGTCAGTGATCGGTACAGATTGTTCATTCAGACAAGGAAGGTAAATTACATATTTATCGGTCCCTTCCCTGCTCTCCATCCTTACACATTCTCCGCAGCAGCCAGCAGGAGAGGGGGAAGCCAGCAGCACTGCGGGGGGATGAGGGAGGCGGGAGGAGCGCAAAGGGGGGGCTCAAACAGCAGGGGGAATCTGATAGACAGTCGGGGGTGATCGGTGTGGCGGGGAGGCAATTACAAGCACCATTCCCCCTCTATGGCTCTCCATGAAGCAGCTGAAAGCCGCAGGAGGGAAAGGAGAAGCGGCTTTCAGAAGGTTTATGGAGAGCCATAGTCGGGGATCTGTACTTGTAACTGCCCCCCCTGCCGCACTGATCACCCCCGACTGTCAGATTCCCCCTGCTGCAGGAGGTACCAGGAGCCTTTCATGGGGCCCCTTATTGGCCTCGGGCCCCCCGGCAGTGCCTGAGTGCCCAAATGGTTAGTCCACCCCCATACCTCTCAACTTTTTGAGATGGGAATAAGGGACACCTATCAGCAAAAGTATGCAGGCATAGGACACGCCCCTTGCCACACCCCCTTAAAGGAGAATTGTGCAAAAAAACAAGATTGGTTAAACCCACAAGTGCTTTTTTTACCACTACTATTCCTTTATATTGGCTTTTGGAATTTACGAATGCAGCAATTTAGAAATCAGATGAAATGTTTAGCACTGGAAAACACTTTTTGATAGATAAAAAGTGCATTTTCTATACATCTATATAGATCAGACCAAAATGAGGGACAAATGAGGAGGAATGAGGGACAGAGGGACATTGCTCCAAATCAGGGACAGTCCCTCAAAATCAGGGACAGTTGGGAGCTATGCACCCCTGCTGGGCCTATATTAAAGTAGGAGCCTGGAGCTGCATCTCCAATAGCCCCTATGTCAATCCGGCTCTGGGGGTTATGTCCGGGATGACCTGAGCTCAGAGGAAGTGGGTAGAATGATGCTGGCCATCAGACTAGTGGCAAAAAAAAGTACTGCGGGAGAAATCTCTTTTAATAGGCAATTTATTTTTATCTTGTTATTTTTGGCCGGAGTTTTTCTCTATGCTCGCATTTTGGGGTGTAGGGCTTGCGAAGTAACATTTTAAACTGTAGCCCTTTGACTTCTAACTGCACTTATTTGTTTTTTTCATTTTGGGCAAAAATATAACAGAGAATGGCTTTTTATAGCATTACCTGGTCCCCCGGTCTGTTGCATTGCGGTCCTTTTCTTTCTCTTGCTGTGGATGGGAATTGGGAGCTTGCAGTCTAATTAGTACATCAGACAGGAGGAGGAGGAATGCGAGGACTTCATTCTGGGAGATGGCTCCAGTCCAGAGTGCAATTTTAGAGTTTGCTAAGTCTCCTGTAAATGGTAGGGTTCCTGATTTGGAAACTAGTGATTGCAGGCAAAATACAAGATAAGGTTACCGCGTATCCTTAAGTGCCAGCTTGCTCCCATTTTTTTGCATTTTTTTTTTTTCAGCCGCCGTTTTTCATTAACCATTTTGCTGTTTTGGCCATCTTGGACAATGCTCGTCGGTAAGAAAAAATAACGTCCCAAGTTCAATTTTAAAACAAACCTAGCCTCTGATATGTTTTGGTAAGTTTTAAATAATGTGTAACCCCTCCATGTATTTTTTTTTTTATCTCTCACAAAAATCATTCACCTGATAATACCTCGGCACCATCTTTGTTCAGGCATCATCCAGGGTCACCATCTAACTATTTAAGGACCGAGCCTCTTTCTGAGATTTGTTGTTTACAAGTTAAAGTGGAATGCCACCCTGAAAAAAAAAATTGCACCAAAAATCCTAAAAAAAAAATAATAAAAAAAAAAACATTTGAAAAAAAAAATTTTTTTAACTTACCTGAACCCTTGTTGCTAGGCAGTCTTCCTAATCTGCCTCTTCCTATTCCGCGGCGTGTCCTGTTCCTCGGTGAGCAGAACCGTTGCCTTCTGGGAACTGTGTGTGTTCCTAGAAAACCACGGGGCCATTCACAGAGGGCCGTGCCGCTCGCGCGTGCGCAATAGGAAACTGGCAGTGAAGCCGCAAGGCTCCACTGCCTGTTTCCCTTAGTTAGGATGGCGGTGCCGGGACCCGAGAGCCGAGGGACAGGTCGGCCTCGGGGGCGGCCGACATCGCAGGCACCCAGGACAGGTAAGTCTACTTATTTAAAGTCAGCAGCTACAGTGTTTTTAGCTGCTGACTTTAAAAAAAAAATTTCGCTGGCCGGAATCCCGCTTTAAAATCAGGGTTTTTTTGCTAGAAAATTACTTAGAACCCCCAAACATTGTCTATATTTTTTTCCCCAGACACCCTAGAGAATAAAATGTCAGTTATTGCAATACTTTATGTCACTCCATATTTGCGCAGCGGTCTTACAAACACAGTTTGTTTGGAAAAAAAATACACTTTTTTGAATTAAAAAATAAGAAAACAGTAAAGTTAGCCCAATATTTTTTTGATACCCAACATGTCACACTTCAAAATTGCGCCCGCTCGTGGAATGGAAAGAAAATAAGACCCCTAAGTTAGGGAACCTATGTACCCCCCAGTATGATGGGACTTTATAGGCGAACCATACTCGTGGAATGGCGACAAACTTTGACCCTTAAAAATCTCCATAGGCGACGTTTAAAAAATTATGCAGGTTACCAGTTGTGAGTAACAGAGGAGGTGCAGTGCTAGAATTATTGCTCTCGCTCTAACGACCTCACATGTGTGGTTTGGACACCGTTTTCATATGACTTGCGTATGCGCTCGCTTCTGTGCGCGAGCTCGGCGAGACGGGGCGCTTTACTTTTTTTTTTTTAATTATTTATTTTACTTTTTATTTTAATTTCTACACTGTCTTTTTTTTTTTATTGGGGTCACTTTATTCCTATTACCAGGAATGTAAACATCCCTTGTAATATTTATTTTATTTTATTTATTTCAGGTACTTATATAGCCGTCAAT
This sequence comes from Lithobates clamitans, assembly GCA_037952925.1. Classification (NCBI taxonomy): domain Eukaryota; kingdom Metazoa; phylum Chordata; class Amphibia; order Anura; family Ranidae; genus Lithobates; species Lithobates clamitans. Next base: position 117,244 of record JBBGZY010001819.1, on the reverse strand, counting down.
TTACGCAGCGCTTTACATATACATTGTACATTCACATCAGTCCCTACCCTCAAGGAGCTTACAATCTAAGGTCCCTAACTCACATTCATACATACTAGAGACAATTTAGACAGGATCCAATTAACCTAGAAAAAAAGGCATGACAGGACCTCTTAGATATGAGATCTGGGGTCAAAAAGACCTCAGATCTCATATTTACACTAAAATGCAATAATAAAAAATAAAAAAAATTCCCCTTTAAGACCATTGGGTGTAATCGACCTTTGACGTTGCTTCCGTCATTTATATTGTAAGTTCTAACGAGCAGGGCCCTCTGATTCCCAAATTGTAATGTAACTGTACTGTCTGCCCTCATGTTGTAAAGCGCTGCGCAAAAACCTGATATAAAACCTGTATAATAATAACAATCCAATGGTATGGAGCCGAGTGGGAGCCATCTTTTCTTCACTCGGCATCCAGCCTCAGAGGGGAAAGGACCCGATCGTCTCCGCCGCTACTGACGGCTCTGGTAAGCGGCGGAGACACCGGGGAGCGGCACCTCTCCCACCCCCGATAAAAGTGATCTTGCGGCGAATCCTCCGCATAGACCACTTTTATCTGAAAGCTCTTTAAAACGATAACAGGGTTATGGCAGCTATCTGCTGCCTAAACAATGGTATTCCACGTTAAACAACCGCCGTATAATGACGGCGGGCGGTCCGCAAGTGGTTAAATGAGGCATGTGGGACATGGCTGGCAAATAGAACAATTGTTAAAAAAGATTGTATTTTATTCTTATAAACCATGCATAACATGACCTATTATAATAAATACATGGATGAAATGGATAGACATCACAAGCAGCCTCCGTTTCCCATGTCCCATATACAGCTGATATATGTGAGTATTCTCAGGGAAGGGGTAACGTTGTTTCCCTTACCTTTATTTCCTTCTCAATGGGGGGTCTACATCCATAGATTACATTTACACATTTATGTTTTTTTTCTGTAGATGATTGACGCATCCGCCCCTGATGAAGTGGAATTTATCCACAGAAACGCGTCGGTCATTTATAGAGTTCTATATATTTACATTTGTCATAGGTCCCCCCAACCTCCCCCTTCTTTTTTCTTCCTTTGGAATTTTTTTTTTTTTTGTTCTTTCCTCTTTCCCTCTTTTTTTTTTTCTTCTTTCTTTTTCCTTTTATGTGGTTCCCGCCCCCCCTCCCCCCTCTATTTCGCTATTGGAGGGGAGAGGAAGGGAACTGATAAGATAAACTACACTGTATATGTTTCAAGATAATATTTGGAATTTTCTGAAATGCCGAAAATAATAAAATAATATCAAATAAATAAATAATAGAGACGCAATATGTTTGTTAGACCACTTTTAGGGCTGGGGGAAAAAAAATCGATTCGAATCTTGAATCGAGTCAAGAGGTCAAATTGATTCAAAATTTCAGCAAATTCAGCAAATCGATTTATTTATTTATTTTTCACCAGGACCGGCGCTGACACCGCGCCGGTCCTGAGGAGCTGCGGGCAGGAGTTTTTAGGCGAGGCCGCGGACTAGGCCGAAGCCGCGGCTTTGCCTAAAAACTCCTGCCCGCAGCTCCTCGGGACCCACACGGTGTCTAAAAAAAAAAAAACTCGATTCGAATCGTGAATCGAGTTTTTTTTTAAAAAGTCGCAGATTTTTTTTTTTTGAGAAAATCGCCCAGCTCTAACCACTTTATATGTCCTTAATTTTCAGTCAGCATATATTCTACTATTCAATTTTTCAAGTATTCTGGTACAATGGAGGATGGTCTCCAACATTTATATTACAATATACCATGCTGTTACTTATATGTATTTATGGTTTGTAACCTGCTATTGTTATGGGTTTCCATTTCATGTACGTATGTTATGCATGGTTTATAAGAATAAAATAAAAAAAAGATTGTAACAATTGTCCTATTTACCAGCCATAACCCCGATGCCTCATTTAAAGTCCCAACCCCCTTTTTTTAATTTGATAGAAATAGGGATGGAGGCGTATTCCATACATCTCATCCAAAGTCCCAAAAACCCCCTCTCTAGCTCAACCATCTACTTTATAGACTGAGATAGACATGTGCACTGCCGAAAAAATTTGTTCGTTTTCGTTTCATTCGTTTTTTTTTTTGTTTTTTTTCTTCATTTTTCGGGTCATTCGTTACGATCACAATTCGTTAATTTGAAAATTCGAAAATTCTAAAGAAAATCTGAAAATTCTAAAAAATAACTAACTAATAATAACTAGCTATTAAATTAGAGGTATTGGAATTTCCTTTCAAATGTTAGTGAACGTAACGCACACAAATTTATCTGAAGTTACAAATTATGCGAAATAACGAATGCCGCATCTAAACAAATGAAACGGATCTAATTAATAATAAATAATAATAATAGTAATAATAAAACATTTTTTTATTATTAATATTGTTATTTATTAGTATTAATTCGTTACAGTCCATTAGTATAGATACAGCATTCATTATTTGGGATAAATTGTAACTTCGGATAAATTCGTATTGGTTACCTTCACTAACATTTGAACGGAAATTCCAATACCTATAATTTAATAGTTAGTAATAGTTAAGTTATTATTAGTTATCATTTCAGATTTCCGAATTTTCGAGTTTTTCGGATTTTCAAATTTCTGCATTTTTGAATTTACGAATTTCCGATTTTTTTAATTAACAAATATTTGAATTTACGAATATTTAGAAAAATTATTTAAATGGTTTTTCGTTAATTCGGATGTTTAAGGAGCGAATTCGGAACGCAACAAATTGCACATGTCTAGACTGAGATGCTGCAGCTTCTTACCTTCTGCTTTACTACAAAGTTAAGATGTACAGTCTGATCACTGGGGGAGGGGAGACTTAGAAAATGATATCTCCATGTCTGGATCGTTCAGCAACTTTATACAATTTAATTTATACATTGCTTTGCAGGGAAATAAAATCCATCACTTCCCCGCTGACAGGACAGAGCTCTGCCTGGTTTACATATATATAGAGCTCCATCCTGTGTGTCTTCCTGACGATCATTGGGTGGAGGTGGTCATCCATTGCTTGGCACCCACTAATCAGCATCTGCTGTGCCTAATTACAGCACAGCCGGGTTGCCAGCGGCGCTCAGGTGTGCCCCCTACCCAGAAGTAGCGGATCACTTACCTAGTACATGATTCAGCGTAGCAGAGCCTCCTTGTCGGTGCTTTGGGGCCCCCACCCCAAAGCACCTTGTCCCTATATTGATGAGGACAAAGGCCTCTTGCAGACAAACCTAGCCGTTGGTTGTCGGGGGCTGCGAGCGGGGAGCTTATCGGAATTTGGAAGCCCCCTTTAACAAGGGGACCCCCAGATCCCGGCCCCCCACCCTATGTGAATGAGTATCGGGTACATTGTACCCTGTCAGGGCTGGGCTCAGCCCTTCCTTCTATGAGCTGGCCGCTCAGCTGTCAGGTAATTGCCAGCTCCTATCTCTCCACAGTTACTCACCTGTTGATGATATCCTGCTCGTCAGTCCTGCCTACTTAAGCCGTCCAGCCCAGAGGATCTCTGCCTTCGCCTTGGTCAACATCACAGAGACGCTTTCCTGCATTCCTGTTAAAAGACTTGCTTGGCTGACATCCCTTCTGGCTCCAGATCCTGCTTGCTGTTTTACTAAGCTCATCTCCGGCTCTCTGACATTTGGCTTGTCTGGCTATCCATTCCGGTTCCTGAACTCTGGCTATGTTTTGACTACATTTGTTCTATTTACTGTTATTATTAAACAAGTGTGATTTAACTGTACTTCTGTCTCGGTCTGATTTCATGGTTTCTGACATTCACCTAAAAAAAAAGTGTCAAAAATAAAACACAGTACACAGGTTTTTAAAGTAATTTATTAAGGCAGCTCCAGCGTCTCTTCCGACTTCTTCTCCCCTCTCTGGGTTTTCTCCGCTCTCCGCTGATGTCTTCTAGCCCTCTCCGGTTCTTCTCCCTCTGTCCGCTGTCTTCTGCCTCTGCCAGATCTTCTCCGCTGTCTTCTCGCTTCTTTTGCCGGGTTTTCGCCGCTGTCTTCTTCCTCTGTTCTTCTTCCGATGTTGACTCAACGGTCTCTCCCACTCTAATGCTGGGTGCGCGGTGTGCCACTACTTATATTGGCATTGGAAGGGTGATGTCATAAGGGGCGGGCCTCCGGTGATCCCGCCCCATGCCAAGGTGTTGTCGGGAAGAGGTCCTTGTCCTCATCAACATGTGGACAAGGTGCTTTGGGGTGGGGTGGGTCGGGCCCGGGCCCCCCCATCCCAAAGCACCCACCCCCTCATGATGAGGTCATGCGGCCTGGTACGGCACAGGAAGGGGGGTGTGCTTGTTTGCCCCAACCCCCTTTCCTGACCTGCTGGCCTGTGTGCTCGGATAAGGGTCTGGTATGGATGGGACCCCCACGCAGTTTTTTTGGTGTGGGGGTTCCCTTTAAAATCCATACCAGTCTGAAGGGCCTGGTATGTTCTTGAAGGGGGAACCCAATGATACTCAACTGGTACTAAGGGGCCCAAAGTGTGCCAAGAAAATATCCCCAACACCATTACACCACCAGCCTGAACCAGTGATACAAGGCTGGATGGATCCATGCTTTCATGTTGTCTACACCAAATTCTGACCCGACCATCTGAATGTTGCAGCTGAAATCGAGACTCCTCAGACCAGGCAACGTTTTTCCAATCTTCTATTGTCCAGTTTTGGTGATCCTGTGCGAATTGTAGCCTCAATTTACTGTTCTTAGCTGACAGGAGTGGCACCCGGTGTGGTCTTCTGCTGCTGTAGCCCATTCATGTCAAGGTTCGATGTGTTGTGTGTTCAGAGATGTTATTCTGCATACCTTGGATGTAACGAGTGGTTATTTGAGTTACTGTTGCCTTTCTATCATCTGGAACCAGTCTGCCCATTCTCCTCTGACCTCTGACATCAACAAGACATTTTCCTCCACACAACTGCCGCTCACTGGATATTTTCTCTTTTACGGACCTTTCTCTGTAAACCCGAGAGATGGTTGTGTGTGAAAATCCCAGTAGATCAGCAGTTTTTAAAATACTCAGACCAGCCCGTCTGGCACCAACAACCATGCCACGTTCAAAGTCACTTAAATCCCCTTTGTTCCCCATTCTGATGCTCGGTTTGAACTTCAGCAAGTCGTCTTCACCACATCTAGATGCCTGAATGCATTGAGTTGCTGCCATGTGATTGGCTGATTATCAATTTGTGTTACCAAGCAACTGAACAGGTGTACCAAATAAAGTGGCCGGTGAGTGTATATTGCCACTTGTTAGGAATTTATTCATGAAGACTTCTAAAGATACTGAAAGATCCGGCTTGAAATTGATGACTCTGGTAGTTGGAGTCAGCGCTCTCTTGAAGCATTCCAGAATTGCAAACAATTTTTTTTAATCAGATTTTGTTTCAGAGTTTTACAACATTTTATAACAAGACACAGGGTGACATGCACATAAAAAACAAGAAAGGAACAATGTATATAGTACAGGAAAGAATAACATCTCCTAAATTAACAGACGTTGATCTAGTGCCTTTAAAATATAGAATACAATCCAGACAGACAAGTTAATGTGTTATTAAACCCTCCTTGAAAATATAAGGATACATGTAGCTGCATAGCTTACATCCCCATTGCTTCCTGACTCCAGTTTTGTTCCATCTTTACAGCATTACCAGCCTATGAAAGGTTCCTCTGTGTAGTTTCTGCCTATAAGATGTCTCCAGTGCCTCCCTGGCGCCATCTACAGGCATGTGCAATACAGGCTGCTGTCCATTCTGCACTCTGCTGCTGTTCCTGGCTGTCCTGGCATAGATTTCTAATCACAATTCCACACGCATTGGGCAGACATTGCCAGAGCGCAGAAAGGCACTTGAGCTGTGTTGCATGTGCGTCAGCCGGGCACAGCGCCAGCAGCCCCCGTCTGTGCAAGCGCCAGGCAGACAGCGCCTCCTACTGCTGTACACAGGGCATGCTCGCAATTGGAATTTCGAGAAGCAGTGGCGGCCTGTAATGCAGGGCGCAGGGGGCGCCGCCCCCCTATCAATGCGTCCGGTCCCCAAATCTACATGCAGGGCACCAGACGCATGGATTGCAATGGGTTTTTTTTTTTTTTAAGCATGTGATTAGAGCTTGAGGCTCTAATTGGCTTATTCGCTATTGTCACAATGACTGTCCTCCAGGCCAATCAGAAGCAGGTCTTGAGCGGTTCAGGTGACAGGTACAGGTGGCATTGTTTGCCCCCCCCCAAAAAAAAAAGAAAACCCACCAGCCACCACTACTGTCGAGAAGGATGATTAGATGGGAAATGGAAGGAGGAAAAAAGTACTAAAAAAAGTAAGGATTTGCGGCACAAATATTGGGGGATATGGTGCACATAGATTAATTGAGACTATTTGGGTGGAACATAAAGTGGTTGTAAACCTCAGACATGAAAGATGAACAAAGTACATCCCTCAATAGTGTGTACTTGTCTCAATTAAGAGCACTAAAGCCACGTACACACGGCCGGACTTTTCAACTGGACTGGTCCGACGGACTTTCAACGGACTTTTGACGGACTTCCGACTGACTTTTTAACGAACGGACTTGCCTACACACGATCACACCAAAGTCCGATGGATTCGTACGTGATGATATACACCGGACTAAAATAAGGAAGTTGATAGCCAGTAGCCAATAGCTGCCCTAGTGTCGGTTTTTGTCCGTCGGACTAGCATACAGATGAGCGGATTTCTGGGTCCAGCAGAGTTACGACATAAAGATTTGAAGGATGTTCCAAATCTAAAGTCCATCAGATTTTCGACTGGAAAAGTCAGCTGAAGGTCCAATGAAGCCCACACACGATCGGATTGTCCGCCGGACTCGGTCCGTCGGACCAGTCCGGTCGAAATGTCAGACCGTGTGTACGCTGCATAAGTGTCATTTCTGTCTGCTGCCACCTTCCTCAGCATGAATCACTTCTGATACATTTTCCTGACACCAAGAGAAAAATGGTGACGGGGCGGAGCTCCACCAGATTGACAGCCTCAGCTCTGTGTGCTGTGTGGAGGGGGGTGTGTCCCTTCCTTCCAATCAGCTCTCAGAGTTCTCCTCACTGAGCTCTGCAGAGTATAACTTCAGCTAGGTTACTTATCTGAGCGTCAGAGAGAACTGTCCATTGCTGAAGGAACCTGTCGGGAGAGTGTAGAGCTCCTACTCCTCATTCCAACATCCTGGTATTGGCTGTGGTATTCTCCTTCTCTGTCTGTCCATCTGCAAGGTGGTTGATGTGGCCAGTCTCTGGGTGGAGACCAAACCTGATTTAAGCCAGCCAAGCCTGCAGTCTCATGCTTGTGATAGCTTGCACGTATTACACATGCTATCTGTCTGTCTTCACTGCTCTGCTGTTTGGATGCCCCTATTTATGACCTTGGATCGGATATTGATTATTCTCTGAACTCTGCCTGCCTTTTGACTATGGATTGACCCTGAATATTCTGCCTGCCTTGTACCTGGACTATCATTAATCCACTCGGGCCGTCTGCCTACCGCAAGTACCTGTTTGCTCTGCTCAGTTCATGTCTGCCCCAGTGTGGTGACCAGGAACTATAGCATTGTGTATAAGACCCGGCGGCATCTGAGTACCAGTAGGTCTGCTTGCCTTATGGGAAAGGGGGCTGCTATGTGAAGAACACGGAAGCTATCTATAGTGTCTGACCACCAAAAGAGTGACAGAACCCTTATGCCGCGTACACACGGTCGGACTTTCCGGCATACTTGGTCCGGCGGACCAGAGTGTGCCGGACAATCCGCCCGTGTGTGGGCGGCGGCGGACTTTTCCGGCGGACTTCTTCCCAAAAGCCCGCCGGACCTAGATTTAAAGAAAGTTTCAAATCTTTCCGTCGGACTCAGTTTCGGGCGGAAAGTCCGCCCGTGTGTGTGCTGGTCCGACGGAAAGCCCGCTCGTGTGTAGGCTGGTCCGACAGACCAAATACGACACGAGGAAAGTATTGCATCTCGCGCTCGCTGCAATAGGAAAAACAAATCTTCCTATTGCGGCGAGCGCGGGGCATACCAGGCCCTTAGGTCTGGTATGGATTATAAAGGGGAACCCCGCTACGCCGAAAAAACGGCGTGGGGTCCCCCTAAAATCCATACCAGACCCCGATCCGAGCACGCAGCCTGGCCGGTCAGGAAAGGGGGTGGGGACGAGCGAGCGCCCCCCCCCCTCCTGAACCGTACCAGGCCGCATGCCCTCAACATGGGGGGGTGGGTGCTTTGGGGAGGGGGGCGCCCTGCGCCCCCCCCCCAAAGCACCTTGTCCCCATGTTGATGAGGACAAGGGCCTCTTCCCGACAACCCTGGCCGTTGGTTGTCGGGGTTTGCGGGCGGGGGCTTATCGGAATCTGGGAGCCCCCTTTAATAAGGGGGCCCCCAGATCCCGGCCCCCCACCCTATGTAAATGAGTATGGGGTACATGGTACCCCTACCCATTTACCTAGGAAAAAAGTGTAAGTAATAAAACACACTACACAGGTTTTTAAAATATTTTATTAAACAGCTCCGGGGGGGGGGATCTTCCTCCGGCTTCGGGGGGTCTTCTTCCGGCTTCGGGGGTCCCTCCGCTTCATCTTCTCCCGGCGTCCGGTTGGTTCTTCTCCGCTCTCCGGCCTCTTCTCCCGGTGTCGCAGGTCTTCGGCCGGCCCCTCCGCTGTCTATATGTAGCTCTATTGCGAGCGGAGGTCCGGACTTCTGGGCTTCTTGGCTTCTTGGCTTCTGGGCTTCTTGGCTTCTCTTCTCTTCTCTTCTCTTCCCCCAGATGTTGACACGACGCTCTCTCCGGCTGGACTGGTCTCTGAGGGCTGCGTTGTGACTTATATAGGCGGAGACCCCGCCCCCATATGATGTCACAGTCCCTGGGCATGCTGGGACTGTGACGGTTTAGGGGGCGTGGTCGACCACGCCCCCTAAAACGTCACAGTCCCAGCATGCCCAGGGACTGTGACATCATATGGGGGCGGGGTCTCCGCCTATATAAGTCACAACGCAGCCCTCAGAGACCAGTCCAGCCGGAGAGAGCGTCGTGTCAACATCTGGGGGAAGAGAAGAGAAGAGAAGCCAAGAAGCCCAGAAGCCAAGAAGCCAAGAAGCCCAGAAGTCCGGACCTCCGCTCGCAATAGAGCTACATGAAGACAGCGGAGGGGCCGGCCGAAGACTTGCGACACCGGGAGAAGAGGCCGGAGAGCGGAGAAGAACCAACCGGACGCCGGGAGAAGATGAAGCGGAGGGACCCCCGAAGCCGGAAGAAGACCCCCCGAAGCCGGAGGAAGATCCCCCCCCCCGGAGCTGTTTAATAAAATATTTTAAAAACCTGTGTAGTGTGTTTTATTACTTACACTTTTTTCCTAGGTAAATGGGTAGGGGTACCATGTACCCCATACTCATTTACATAGGGTGGGGGGCCGGGATCTGGGGGCCCCCCTTATTAAAGGGGGCTCCCAGATTCCGATAAGCCCCCGCCCGCAGACCCCGACAACCAACGGCCAGGGTTGTCGGGAAGAGGCCCTTGTCCTCATCAACATGGGGACAAGGTGCTTTGGGGGGGGGGGCGCAGGGCGCCCCCCTCCCCCAAAGCACCCACCCCCCATGTTGAGGGCATGCGGCCTGGTACGGTTCAGGAGGGGGGGGGCGCTCGCTCGTCCCCACCCCCTTTCCTGACCGGCCAGGCTGCGTGCTCGGATCGGGGTCTGGTATGGATTTTAGGGGGGGCCCCACGCCGTTTTTTCGGCGTAGGGGTTCCCCTTTATAATCCATACCAGACCTAAGGGCCTGGTATGCCCCGCGACGGGGCTCGCAAGGTGTCAATCTAGCCGATAAAAGCGGCAAGATTGACATCCTTTTCTAGTCCCGTCGCACCTGAGTCACGTTCAAAATGAACGGACTTGTCCGTGTGTGGGCAAGTCCGTTCATTCTGAAAGTCCGCCGGAACTCCGGCGAAAGTCCGTCGGAAAGACGGGCGGACTTAGCCCGCCGGAAAATCCCGGCGTGTGTGGGCAAGTCCGTTCGTTTTAAAGTCCGGCGCACCTGGCGGACAAAGTCCGTCGGAAAGTGTGCCGGACCAAGTAGGATAGAAAGTCCGCTCGTGTGTACGCGGCATTAGAAAAGTCTGGAGGAACTCAACAGTTCCACAGATCCCTGGTTGAGAAATGCTGGACTAGAAAATCCTGCATAAGTTCAAAAGAGGTCCCAACGTTAAGCCTCATGGAACCTCTATGTACATCAACAACACGACGGGAGCAGCAGTATTGAGCAAAATTCCAACCAATGAAAGTGATGATGTATTACTATAACATGAGTCTCCGTGCATTAGATAGGTAAGTTTCTCAAAAGTGGCAAGCCTGTCAAGTTCCAATATCCATGCATCTTCAGAGTATTGGAGAACCATGTAGGAACTACCCATCTGTGAGCTGCAAAAGTCCAGACACAACATTTAGTAAGAATTACGTCAACCGAGAAGCTGATTTTATTTATACACCTTTAGGAAGAAGCAAAAATCTGAGGCTTAGAGAAGAACTCTTCATTCTGAATTATATTGCAGAGCTAGGATCTTCACCAACACAGCAGACAATTAAGGATGAAGCGAACATACCTGGGTTTGGTCCAAGGCGGAATGAGTGCCGAATCTGATTCCCGTTAAAGTAAAAAGAAGCCGAGAAACAGGATAAAAAGCATGGAGAAGTGGCGGCTGGTGCTTCATTTTTTGGGAGGGGCGGGTGGGTGGTTTGTTTGCTGCCCCCCCAAAAAAATGGAACACCAGCCGCCACTGCTCCATGCTTTTTATACTTTTCCTCATGGCATTCCCCTTTAAAATTCATAAAAGACCCAAAGGGCTTGGTAAAGAATTTAGGGGTGCCAATCGACCGTCGATCGGTCGATTGGCAAACCATCCACCACCACCACCCCCCCCATTGCTCGCCCGTCAGCCCACAAGCCCCGCACTTACTTTCTAAGTCGTAGGCAGCTTGGGCGGCTTCCTCCTGCATCTCCTCTTTGGCGGCCGATACAATCGCTTCTTCTCTCAGCCAATCGGGTCTTAAAACCCGCTTCCCGATTGGCCGGGAGGAGAAGCAGGAAGACAATAGCGAATTTAAAAAGAATCCCATTGGAATCCATGCGTCCGGCGCCCTGCATCTAGATTAGGGGACAGGTGCATGGATTAGGGCGTATGGAGCTGCCACAACTGGCATGGAGTCACCCCAAGAATCTCTACCAGACCTTTATCTGAGCATGCAGCCAGGCAGGTCAAGATAGGGGAGGGGAGGGCGAGCTCTTGCCCACCCCCTAAACTATATCAGGCCACATGCCCTCAACATGCCCTGGGGGGGCACAAGGGTTGCGGCAAAGGTTTTGGACATGTACGATTCTTTTGCTGTATTGGTGCATAAAGCTCATTGGTTCAATGAGTTGCCCTAATGCAATGCACGTTAACGCATAACATAACACTTTAATTAATTAATAAGCAGCACAAATGTGAATAGGCCCTAAGTGAATATAAAGCTGCAATCATTTGTGCCTTTTCTATTTGCACGGAGTTCAGCTTTAAGCCCAAGTCTAAGGTAGGTGGTCTGAGAACTCCCAAGCGCCCGTTCATTTTCGCATTTCCATCTTCCTGTAGAGGAATTCGCTGCATAATTGCGTCCAGGGACATTCATTAATGCGGCAACGTAGAACATCAGAAGGTGAAGAGCCTTGAACGCAGATGTTCACTTCCCAATTCCTCCCCACAGATTTTCTCCCCGTAATGAGAAATTCATTAATTTGGGTGACATTCCCCGGCAAAGCCGCGGCTCCGCCTCGTTACTTTTCAACTGCGTCCAGAGAAGCGAATTTGGGCAATCTCGGCAACGCGCGATTCCAGACGAATCTTTTGATCGCAATCAAATCACCTAAATTGAATGATCCCAGCTCATGCTTCTAATTAGGTGGTTGAAAACATCCCAGATTCGGCTTTACCGCACATTTGGCTGGGCTGCAGCCGGCCTTACAAATTGCTCAGCTAAAACGAAAAGCTGCCGAGATCTCTGGGATTATGCGGGCAGGCACAGAGGGCCCCTTGTTAGTGAAGGAAAGACCCTCTTGTTTTGATTGGTTTTAAGTGCTCAGACTCATCAGTGCAGAGGGGGGGGGGGGGGCTGGGACTTTGTGGCCCCCAGTCAGGAGTAACAAGCGCTGCGAAGTCCAGAGCCCTGTATTACCATTTACAACAGGAGGCGTCAAAAGCCAAAAGAAAAAAAGTTTATAATGTTCATAGCTTAAACATAGTGGGTGGAGCCATGCAAATAATTCCTTGAAGTGGACCAATGGATAAGTGAAAAATGTTGTCTTAAAGTAAATGGAAACCAATGATAACCTAGGTAAAGGAAATGGTTGGGACAGAAATATTCCATACATACAGAATAAGAGCAGATCCTGAACATTTAAGTATGTCTGCAGTCTCTGATCCTTTCCTGTAGTATGTCTGCAGTCTCTGACCATCTCCTGTAATATATCTGCAGTCTCTGACCATCTCCTGTAGCATGTCTGCAGTCTCTGACCATCTCCTGTATCGTGTCTGTCTCTGACATCTCCTGTAATATGTCTGCAGTCTCTGACCATCTCCTGTAGCATGTCTGCTGTCTCTGACCATCTCCTGTAGCATGTCTGCTGTCTCTGACCATCTCCTGTAGCATGTCTGCTGTCTCTGACCATCTCCTGTAATATGTCTGCAGTCTCTGACCATCTCCTGTAATATGTCTGCAGTCTCTGACCATCTCCTGTAAAATGTCTGCAGTCTCTGACCATCTCCTGTAATATGTCTGCAGTCTCTGACCATCTCCTGTATTATGTGTGCAATCTCTGACCATCTCCTGTAAAATGTCTGCAGTCTCTGACCATCTCCTGTAATATGTCTGCAGTCTCTGACCATCTCCTGTATCATGTCTGCAGTCTCTGACCATCTCCTGTAAAATGTCTGCAGTCTCTGACCATCTCCTGTAATATGTCTGCAGTCTCTGACAATCTCCTGTAAAATGTCTGCAGTCTCTGACCATCTCCTGTATCATGTCTGCTGTCTCTGACCATCTCCTGTAGCATGTCTGCTGTCTCTGACCATCTCCTGTAGCATGTCTGCAGTCTCTGACCATCTCCTGTATCATGTCTGCTGTCTCCGACATCTCCTGTAATATGTCTGCAGTCTCTTACCATCTCCTGTAAAATGTCTGCAGTCTCTGACCATCTCCTGTATCATGTCTGCAGTCTCTGACATCTCCTGTAATATGTCTGCAGTCTCTGACCATCTCCTGTATCATGTCTGCTGTCTCTGACCATCTCCTGTAATATGTCTGCAGTCTCTGACATCTCCTGTAATATGTCTGCAGTCTCTGACCATCTCCTGTATCATGTCTGCTGTCTCTGACCATCTCTTGTAATATGTCTGCAGTCTCTAATCATCTCCTGTAGCATGTCTGCAGTCTCTGACCATCTCCTGTATCATGTCTGCTGTCTCTGACCATCTCCTGTAATATGTCTGCAGTCTCCGACCATCTCCTGTAAAATGTCTGCAGTCACTGACCATCTCCTGTATCATGTCTGCTGTCTCTGACATCTCCTGTAATATGTCTGCAGTCTCTGACCATCTCCTGTAGCATGTCTGCTGTCTCTGACCATCTCCTGTAATATGTCTGCAGTCTCTGACCATCTCCTATAAAATGTCTGCAGTCTCTGACCATCTCCTGTATCATGTCTGCGGTCTCTGACCATCTCTTGTAATATGTCTGCAGTCTCTGATCATCTCCTGTATCATGTCTGCAGTCTCTGACCATCTCCTGTATCATGTCTGCAGTCTCTGACCATCTCCTGTAAAATGTCTGCAGTCTCTGACCATCTCCTGTATCATGTCTGCTGTCTCTGACATCTCCTGTAATATGTCTGCAGTCTCTGACCATCTCCTGTATCATGTCTGCAGTCTCTGACCATCTCCTGTAATATGTCTGCAGTCTCTGACCATCTCCTGTAATATGTCTGCAGTCTCTGACCATCTCCTGTAATATGTCTGCAGTCTCTGACCATCTCCTTTATCATGTCTGCAGTCTCTGACATCTCCTGTATTATGTCTGCTGTCTCTGACATCTCCTGTAATATGTCTGCAGTCTCTGACCATCTCCTGTAATATGTCTGCTGTCTCTGACCTTCTCCTGTATCATTTCTGCTGTCTCTGACCATCTCCTGTAGTATGTCTGCTGTCTCTGACCCTCTCTTGTATCATGTCTGCTGTCTCTGACCATCTCTTGTATCATGTCTGCTGTCTCTGACCATCTCCTGTAGTATGTCTGTGGTCTCAGACTGCATTTTGGTAGCATTGTATTTATTGAATATTATGTGTGGCCCTTTGGCGATGTCAGGGGCCACACCTGAGGCCCCCAATATCAAGTGAGTCAACTAATACCACTTTAACTAAATGGTGACTGTAGACTCTGATCCAGCATGTTCATGTTTAGACCCAATTAACCATTTGGGTGGCTAAATCCATGATGTAATACCTGTGGAGGGCCGCATGCCATTTGAAACTTCCGGAGCAGCGGGGTAGTGCGTCAGCGAACACGGGGCTTACATCTCGGCTACTCTCCCCTTGATTTCCCGGCCAGAAATCGGGCGGCTTTGTAGGAGTCACTAATGTTATTTTAGCTGTGGATGGAAGCAGCACTGCAATCAGAAGGGAAAACCCCAAGACACCCAGGCAGCAATCACCACGGTAATCACTGATGTCAGAGGTTTCATTCACGGTCGCAGGAACCAGGAATCTGCAGACGCTGGACCCCGGATTATATAGAATTATTGATCGGTCAGAAAGAGACGTTATACGTTCCTTATATAGCCATGTGGACCCCGTACTCAGATTCAGGTCATGCTGCCTGATGGCATTGTGACATTTTTTCTTTATTTTATTTTTACAGTATATACACACAAATTAATTTAATCTATACAGGTGATTGATATGGAGGACTCTGGTCCTTCCTCTATAACTCTCCTCTTTAAATACTCTGCACTGCTGGATGATTCTGCTGATCTTTTATTGAAAAGAATCAAGCAACCAATTTAATACAAAAGCAAAAAAACAAAACCATATATACAATACTTCTGAAAACAAAGGAATACACATCCATGTTCAGAATATATACAATATATACATAGTCCACTACCAAAACATTTTTAGAAAACTATTTACATAAAGCAGCAGAGAGGGCCTAAGAGGCACAACCCATCACCTATGTACGCAGCCATTTATCAAAAATGAATCATAAAATCTAGGGTGATAAGAGACAGACAGCCACACCCGGGAAAGACTGCTGGCAGTCAGGGAGGCTTGAAACCCCTCCATGCCTTCAACCAAGCCCCCTGACCCCACTTTTCTCTCTCAAGCACCCGAATCTTCCCCACCTCATGCAAAATGTCACACACCACCACCTGAACAGGAAGGATTTTATGCCGAGTGGTACCAGGCTGACTAAAAAAAGTGTATCCAAACAAAAAATCCCACCAGTATTGAATGTTCCATACAACCACTAAGCATAACCCAGCTTGGAGATAGGGAAGAGCCGAACACCCCCCAGTTCGGTTCGCACCAGAACCTACGAAGGGACCGAAAGTTTGCGTGAACTTTAGAACCCCATTAAAGTCTATAGGACTCGAACGTTCAAAATCAAAAGTGCTAATTTTAAAGGCTAATATGCAAGTTATTGTCCTAAAAAGGGTTTGGGGACCCGGGTCCTGCCCCAGGGGACATGTATCAATGCAATAAAAGGTTCAAAAACTGCCATTTTTTCGGGAGCAGTGATTTTAATGATGCTTAAAGATTTAATCTCACTTCCTGTTGTCTCCTTCTGTTTGCAAGTAGGAGTCGTTTGTAAGTTGCATGTTTGAAAGTAGGGCCAGCCCTATATACTCTACAGAAATTGGGATCTTAGGTGTTGGTGTTGCCACAACACTGTAAGCCCTCACAGTTACTCTTGGTGGGCGCAGGAACGGGCCCTGCTGTGAAATATTATATCAAGAATTGTAATTACATGCCATTGTTGAACAGTGGTAGAAAAATTAGGACTTTGGTGGTGGTGGTGATGGTGGTGGTGCTGGTGCCACAACACTGTAAGTCCTCACAGTTACTCTTGGTGGGCGCTGGAACGGGCCCTGCTGTGAAATATTATATCGAGAATTGTAATTACATGCACCTGTTGAACAGGGGCAGAAAAATTGGGCCTTAGGCACTGGTGCCACAACACTGCAACCCCTCACAGATGCTATAGTTGGAGTGCAGGAATGAGCCCTGCTGCAAAGTATTGTAGCAAAAATTGTAATTATACGCCCCTGTTAAACAGGGGCTGAAAAATTGGTCCTTGTAAATACTGCAGCTGCCTGCCTGTGGTATTAATAGGATCAGAAGAACAGCAATTGTCTTAAGGTAGCTTTAGGTGCACACTGTGCAGAGGAGCAGTACACTAACTGTAAATACTGTAGCTGCCTGCCTGTGGTACTAATAGGATCAAAAGAACACGACCAATTTTCTTCAGGTAGCTTTAGGTGCACACTGTGCAGAGGACACAGTACACTAACTGTAAATTCTGCAGCTGTCTGCCTGTGGTACTAATAGGATCAGAAGAACACCACCAATGTTCTTCAGGTAGCTTTAGGTGCACACTGTGCAGAGGACACAGTACACTAACTGTAAATACTGTAGCTGCCTGCCTGTGGTACTAATAGGATCAGAAGAACATCACCAATTTTCTTCAGGTAGCTTTAGGTGCACACTGTGCAGAGGACGCAGTACACTAACTGTAAATACTGCAGCTGCCTGCCTGTGGTACTAATAGGATCAGAAGAACACCAGCAATTTTCTTCAGGTAGCTTTAGGTGCACACTGTGCAGAGGACACAGTACACTAACTGTAAATACTGTAGCTGCCTGCCTGTTGTACTAATAGGATCAGAAGAACACCACCAATTTTCTTCAGGTAGCTTTAGGTGCACACTGTGCAGAGGACACAGTACACTAACTGTAAATACTGTAGCTGCCTGCCTGTGGTACTAATAGGATCAGAAGAACACCACCAATTTTCTTCAGGTAGCTTTAGGTGCACACTGTGCAGAGGACACAGTACACTAACTGTAAATACTGTAGCTGCCTGCCTGTGGTACTAATAGGATCAGAAGAACACCACCAATTTGCAGAGGACACAGTACACTAACTGTAAATACTGTAGCTGCCTGCCTGTGGTACTAATAGGATCAGGAGAACACCAGCAATTTTCTTCAGGTAGCTTTAGGTGCACACTGTGCAAAGGACACAGTACACTAACTGTAAATACTGTAAAAACACCTGGCTGCCTGTCAGTAGGAAGAGAATAACAGGAACGGATCTAGCTAAACTGAATACAGTGTGTATATATATATATATATATATATATATATATATATATATATATATATATATACACACACATACAACACCTAGGATGCATATATATATACATAATACACTGTAAGTGCAGCTAACTGACTCGCCTGCCTACTCTATCTACCTTAAATCAAATGACACTGTCTCTCTGTCTATCTCTCTCCGCCGCAACACACTACACAAGGCCGCCACACAGGCGGCCTTATATAGTGTGGGGCATGTAATAACCCCCCTAAGCCATAATTGGCCAAAGCCACCCTGGCCCATAACGGCCCATAACGTTCGCAATTCGACGAACGGTCAAACAGGCGATGTTCGAGTCGAACATGGGTTCCACTCTAACTCGAAGCTCATCCCTACTTGGAGAGGAAAGGAACACCGAGGGCCCGCCCCACCTGTTTGTACACCTCTATGTTAAAAGGGCAACGAAGCAGAAAATGGTCCATAGTCTCCTCCTCATCTGCACATTCCTCCCGAGGACAACGACGATCCATCTCAATGCGGTATTTCCGCAAACATAGAGCCTCCCGTGGAAGCACAACCAGGCCAGATCCCTAAATTTAAGGGGGACTCTAGCTATCATGAAAGACTTCACTCAAGACTCGACTTCCTCGGAACCGATCTGAGATCTTCAGCCAACAATCGCCACTGCCGCAGTGACTTCAGGCATGGAGCGACATAGGCTGGAAGCTTACCACGATGACCCCTGAGATTCTTCGCTTGGCCACCTTCTTCCTAAAGTCGTAGAAAAGGCCTAAGCCAAGATCTAAACATGCGTGCCCATCCAGTAGGTTCCACTGCAAGCATATTACCAATGTTAAACTTGAGAAATAGCAGTAAAAAGAAAAGAACGGGGTTGACCATACCTAAGCCACCCTCCCTCCCGGATAGGTAGGTGACATTCCTCTTGATGAGGTTCAGTCTGTTCCCCCACAACATCCGGAAGAACACACTGCTGACCCTAGCATAGAGAGACACTGGCAAGATGTAGACAATTCTGACATACAAGAAGATCGGAATCAGGTAAGTCTTAATCCAATGAACCCTTTCCCTCAGAGATAACTTTAATCTCTTCCAGCTGACCACCTTAGTATTGGCAACTTCCAGCCTGCCTTCCCAGTTTTTGAGGCTATAATCCCCGGGTCCAAATTTAACGCCTAGTATCTTAATTTTTTCCTGGTGCACTGGAAAGGTGTCCGGGAGATCAAACCCCTCACCTTCCTTTCCCATCCAGAAAACTTCACTCTTTTCCCGATTGATCTTGGAGCCTGATGCTTCAGAGTACCGTGAGGTCAGAGAGATGACCTCCTCCGCTTCATCCATCCCAGTGACAATCACTGACAACCCTCAAAGGTGGCTCACCCGGGAGCCCCACTGGTACCTCACACAACATGCTGTTCTCTAGCCTCCTGATGAAGTGGTTGATTGCAAACACATAGAGCAGGGGACTCAGGGGACAACCCTGGCGCACGCCAAAACCAACCTCAAAGGACTGTCCAACCCAACCATTAATAAGAGGGAAGCTTTCTGCCCCCTTATACAAGACTTTCAGCCATCAACAAAACCACCTGGCAGACCATACTTACTAAGGACTCCTGGTTAACACGATCAAAAGCCTTTGCCTGGTCCAGCTCCCGCAAATACTTTCCCCAGCCTGCAGCCCTGCTCCATGGCCTTCTAGACAGCTAAAACCGCTGTGAAGGTGCTCCTACCCTGGACCGAACAGTGCTGATGGCGAGAAAGCAAAGACTCTGCTACTGACGACAGGCGCCAGAAAAGTATCTTGGCCAGTACCTTTCTATTGACATCGAGAAGGCTGATGGGGTGCCAATTCTCAATCAACGAAGGATCTTTACCTTTTGAAAGAAGAATCACAGCTGAGTGCCTCAGGGAAGGAGGAGGCACCCCCTCAGCAAGGCAACTGTTAAAAACCTCTACCAAATGTGGGGCAAGAATAGACCTAAAGGGTTTGTAAAACTCAGCCATCAAGCCATCCGTTCCAGGTGACTTTTTGATGGCAAGCTGTTCAATTGCCCTCATCACCTCTTCAACTGTGATCTCCTCTGTCAAGTTCATCAATGGAAAATTTCCACCATTTAGACCTGGGGTAGAGTCCAAAAAGCTTTCCATCTTGTCACGATCAAGCTTTTTCCTCCCAAGAAGGTCAGCATAAAAAGGACCTCACAACCTCCAGGATCCCTGACCTGGACTTTGTCAAGGAACCTGTACTATCCTTAAGGCCAACGACCGTCATTGTTTGCAGTTCTGGTAAGGGTCAGGCGAGTGGTACTTCCCATAGTCCCTCTTCAGAACCAAAGAGGCATGCCAGTCATATTAACACTTCCTGAGGAGGACTTTCACTTCAGAGATTACCCCAGGATCTCCTCCTCTCGAATATCCAAATATTGTTAGGTCACTTATCTATCAAACTACTTTCTATTGGCTAGGCCCCTGAAGAATCCAGCAATCCTCTTTTTGGTCAGCTCCCACCACTCAGCCATGCTGCTACAAAAGTCAAGGATGGTCACCTGTGCCTGAGAGAATTCCGCAAAGGATTGTCTAACATGTTCATCCTCGGGGAGAGTCGAATTCAGTCACCAGATGCCCTTGCCCCTCTGAGGGGAGTCTGAAGCATTCAAGATCACAGATAGCATAATGATCAGAGAACTCCACTGCCTGCACCACTTTGGGCGAGAGAGCAGAGGTCTCCTTAAAAAAAAAAACTATCTATCCTACTCTGACTACTACCTCGATGAAAGGTGAACCCTGTGTCATCCGGGAGGTGCTTAATGTGCATGTCCACAAGACCAGCATCCCTAACCATATCATTTAAAAAAAAAAAAGCTATCATATCCCAGATTGTCCTTAAAGCCCTTCCTGTCCTTGGGCCTAGTCACAGTATTAAAGTCACCTCCTAAGACTACTTGCCAGGATGTAAAAATAAATGGCTTGATCCTTGTAAAAAGGCATTTCCTATCCCACTTTGTGTGCAGTCCATAAACATTAATTAGGCGCAGGTCCTGCCCTCCTACAGGGACGTCTAAGACCATATATCTCCCAATCTCCACCTCAATAACCTGCCGGACAGTTACCATGGCGGTTTTAAACAACACCGCCACACCGCCATAAGGCTTGGCTGCAAGAGACCAGTAAGATGGACCATACCTCCACTCTCTCTTGGCCATATGAATATCTGCCAAGGAGGTGTGCCTAGTCTCTTGCAAAAATAAAATTGCAGCATCTAATTGGCTGAACAAAAAGAAGGCCATAGAACCAGTACTTACTGACTTAATGCTGCCGACATTTATTGTCACCACTTTTAAAGGAGGGGGAACCGCCATTTGGGTTATTGGGTGAATTGCTTCTTAGCTACCCTCTGCTGCTCATCACCAGAAGCCTCTCTCTTTCTTGAGGCCGCCTCCAACTCCATTTCAGAATCCGAACTTTGCTCTGAAGAAGCCCCAGATGAGTAAATGTATAACTTAGAGGCCCAGGCACTGAAGCTTCCTGTCCCTGTTCTGTTCTCACCACCTGCTCTCTTCCACCTCCCAAACTTTCTTTTCTCCTCCAGGTACTGCAGGTCAGCTTCAGAGATGCTCTCATCTCTTGCTTTTTTCTTTGAAGTTTTCAGAGAAGACTTCTTTACAGAGGAAGAAGAAGCACCCCTTTTGATACTCTCTACCACTCCTGATGGGGGGGGCTTTCTTTAACTCAGACTTAGGAGGGGTAGACTCCTGGGGGGTAACTGACTCGGGGGGCGCAGACTTGGAAGGTTCTGACACAAGAGGAGTGGGTACATTAGGCTGGGGAGACACAGAGACAGATACAGAAGGAATATTTACAGACACAGGAGGGGTGGCCACAGGAATTTGGGAGGGATCCTGAATAGGACCAGGGGAGACGGTCAGCACAGAGGAGGATGGCACACCAGGGGCCTCACCCTCCATCCTGTCCAGCCTCAACAAGTCATCTATTACCTCCTTCTCCATATTGTGCCAGGCTTCAGGACATCTGCTGTAGGGGTGGCCAAGGCGCAGGCACAGGTTGCACCTGGTCATCTTGGCTATATGACCCTGACCCCGACACATTGAACATATCAAGGCTGAACAGGAGGAGCTCAAATGCCCCCTTTTTCCACAGCGGTTACACAGCTTCGGTTGACCAGGGTAGAAAATAGTCATCATATCCCTCCCTATAAAAGCTGAGGAGGACAGGTGATGGACAACATTCCCATCCCTGGCCAACCTGACTGTTACCGACCAACCTCAAGTCCGGATGCTATGTTCATCAAGGATTTTATCGGGCTTAGTCAAAACCTCACCATAGTTCCTTAACCAGACCTCTAGGTCCCCAGCAAGAACACTCTCATTGGTGAGTATGATGGTTATCTTTTTCACTGTTGACCTCTGTGAAATTTCAACTGGGGCCAGACCTTCCCATTCGGGTCTTGAGCTGAACCGAGCCTCATATCGCTCCCAGAACAGGTCAAGACCCTCTGGCCTGGTGAAGCTAATAGTATATTCCCGGCTCCCAGCTACATGTATTAGGGCATAGAGGTTGTTTGCTCCAAAACCCATCTCCAAAATCATGTCCACCACTGCAAGCCGTGCTGGAGGGATTCCCATTTAAGAAAAACTACATTCCGTCTCGGACCCTCAGCAGAAGCCAGAGACCCAAGACCAGATCCTGGGGTGCTCAAAGTAGTAGGGGAAAAACCCGCTTGAGAGCGGGGTTACCAGGAGCACAGCGTACCACCTGAGCGAACGTAGGCTTATCAGGGCCAAGGCCCCACACTGATGTAACATTAGTCTGTACATTACTACTATTATTATTATTAACTGCTTAAATGGAGTTGGTAGGATTGTTTATTACACTTGTACTGGGACCAATGTCCATCGCACTTGTACTGGGACCATTGTCCGTCACACTTGTACTGGGACCATTGTCCATCACACTTGTACTGGGACCATTGTCCATCACACTTGTACTGGGACCATTGTCCATCACACTTGTACTGGGGTGATTGTTTTTAGCCATGCACACATTCAAATTCCCATCAGGTATAGTCACAGTTTCTGCTGCAATACCAGCTGTCTCCTGAAGCTGTGCTGTAGAGTCTTCAGCAGCTTTGGACTCAGCTAAAGGAGGGTTAACAGGTTGGGCTGACACTTGTAGTTCTTTTGCAGGAATGTCATTTTTTAAATGTAACTTTTACTGCACTGCAGCATCAGCAGGTACAACATTGCTACACACAGGATTAGCAGCCTGATTGTCATTGGGCACACTGTCAGCATTAGTCACGGTTTTGAATGGTACAAAAACAGTTTTATCCACAACATGGAGCTTGACAGGCTTTACCTTGTCAGGCACATCATCTGTTATGTCCTCATCGTTAAACACCAGCTAATCTCCTGGCATAGGAGACTCCATTGCCTGGATTACTCTCAGTATGCCTCCAGAGTCCTGGGAAGGCATGGGGCTGCTTACCTCTCGCTGAACTGGAGGTCTCCTCCTCCATCTTTGTCATCCTTGTAAACCTTCTGTCATTGCAAAACTTTTCATTGAAAGGCCCATCTCTACCTTCCATCATGGACACATTGGTCTCCTGGTGTTCCACACGGACTTTGGCTAATTGGATTTCCGAATCCATCGATCCATGTTTCTGGCTGTGCAAGCCCTCACACTGCTTCTGTAAACGTTTCAGCTCCACTCGGAGCTTGTCTATCTCCTTATTCAGGACTTTAATCCCGACCACCACTCACTCCCGACTGGCATCTGAGTCTTCATCCTCACCAGGGGCAGGGTGATCACCAGCCATGGTTTGTATAGGGGCAGAGAGATCACCAGCCATGGCTTGTATAAGGGCAGAGTGATCACCAGCCATGGCTTGTATAGGGGCATAGAGATCACCAGCCATGGCTTGTATAGGGGCAGAGAGATCACCAGCCATGGCTTGTATAAGGGCAGAGTGATCACCAGTCATGGCTTGTATAGGGGCAGAGAGATCACCAGCCATGGCTTGTATAGGGGCAGAGAGATCACCAGCCATGGCTTGTATAGGGGCAGAGAGATCACCAGCCATGGCTTGTATAGGGGCATAGAGATCACCAGCCATGGCTTGTATAGGGGCAGAGAGATCACCAGCCATGGCTTGTATAGGGGCAGAGAGATCACCAGCCATGGCTTGTATAGGGGCAGAGAGATCACCAGCCATGGCTTGTATAGGGGCAGAGTGATCACCAGCCATGACTTGTGTAGGGGCAGAGAGATCACCAGCCATGGCTTGTATAGGGGCAGAGAGATCACCAGCCATGGCTTGTATAGGGGCAGAGAGATCACCAGCCATGGCTTGTATAGGGGCAGGCATGTCACCCGACAGCCCAGGAGATGGCTGCGAGCTTCCAGCAGGAGAGGCCCCAGCTGGCCTCCATGGCTTCCCCAGAAAGGGGCCAGGAGAGCTGGGAGAGATTTCATCACCAGACTCCCCTCTCACACAGATCACCTGCAGCAGCTTCACCACCTGACAGCAAGAGAGACGCCTCCCTCCTGACACACCTGTGCTGCTGGAGGACATTGCCCCTTCCTCTATAACTCTCCTCTCCTGAAATACTCTGCTCTGCTGGAGGACTCTGCTCCTTCCTCTATAACTCTACTCTCCTGAAATACTCTGCACTGCTGGGTGACTCTGCTCCTTCCTCTATAACTCTCCTCTCCTGAAATACTCTGCACTGCTGGGTGACTCTGCTCCTTCCTCTATAATTCCTCTCTCTTTAAATACTCTGCTCTGCTGGAGGACTCTGCTCCTTCCTTTATCTAACTCCTTTCCTGAAATACTCCGCTCTGCTGGAGGACTCTGCTCCTTCCTCTATCTAACTCTCCTCTCTTTAAATACTCTGCTCTGCTGGAGGACTCTACTCCTTCCTCTATATCTTTCCTCTCCTGAAATACTCTGCACTGCTGGAGGAATCTGCTCCATCCTCTATCTTAAGCTAGGTACACACGGGCCGAAAATCGTCTGAAAATGGTTGGTTTGGCAGTTATGGACCAACTTTCGGCCCGTGTGTACAGCTCCTCTTCTGACAGAAGCCTGTCTCATGACCAGCTTCTGTCGAATGAATGGGCTGCAGCATCCGATCGATGTTTGCAGCCAGTACTTATCGCTGTAGTCTGGCGGGGGATAGTCCCCTTGTCAGAACACAATAACAAAAGCGCGGTGATCACTACACTAACATCAGATGTGTTAGTATGGTGATCTTTTCGTTTTTTTGGGGTTTTTTTCGTTCAGTTTGCTGGGTTGAACGAAAAAAAAAAAAACTTCCTGTGTGTGTACCTAGCATTACTCTCTGTCTACCCTTTTTTTTTCTTTGTTTTTTAGGTTTTATTGCCCAGGAGCTGTAAAAACAAAGCCAGACAATAACAGCTACTCATATGGACAAGACAAAGCCCTCCTCTGGAGTCATTAATGGTCCATGGAATTCCCAGAAGACCCACCACTGCTCTGGTTGAGGAGCTCCTGACACGTGCTGCTAGTGGCCTCCATCATTGCTGGCCTCAGTTGGGTGATTAGGCCTCTTTGTTTGTTATTGTGCTTCTTGGAAGTGTGAATGCGTCTTGTTAATTAGTGAAGAGGCTCATCCAGAGAAAACACGGGGATAATGATGAGGAAGAGTGGCCTCTTTGTTGGCTGCTGGATATATCGGAGTCTGAGGTTGGAGCTATGTCCACTGAGAGGTGAGGTTCATGTTTTGTCTACAGGCTCCCGACAACAGGAGGGATTATACTGAACAAATCCCAGCGACAAATCCCACCAATTGTATTACTGGACAGGAATTTGGCAAAAAGTCACAGGGGTCACCACAATAAACCTCAGGATATTATCTTAGTGCAGGAGTGGGATAATACCTCATTATAATGTGTTTACTGTGATGGTCATACACAGCCCAATAAAATAGGACATCCAATCAACGTCTGCAAAGCTTGGGCTGTCAAGGGATTACCTAGAGAGTAATAGAAAGAGCACACGAGTGTCAGAAGAGCTCACAATCACATGCAGTTTTATATCAAATTGGACTCTCTGCCAGATTATGACCGATCATCACTGCTCTGCAGACAAAAAAGGGTATTTTCCCTTTCAGATATTTTAACATTTCCCACACTTGTGATATCAACCATATACAGTGAATAGATAGGCTGCATTCTCAGTGATGTCACCACTCTCTAGTGAAAGGATAGGCTGCATTCTCAGTGATGTCACTGCTCTCTAGTGAATGGATAGGCTGCATTCTCAGTGATGTCACCACTCTCTAGTGAAAGGATAGGCTGCATTCTCAGTGATGTCACTGGTCTTAGTGAATGGATAGGCTGCATCCTCCGTGATGTCACTGGTCTCTAGTGAATGGATAGACTGCATCCTCCGTGATGTCACTGGTCTCTAGTGAATGGATAGGCTGCATTCTCTGTGATGTCACTGGTCTCTAGTGAAAGGATAGGCTGCATTCTCAGTGATGTCACTGGTCTCTAGTGAATGGATAGGCTGCATTCTCAGTGATGTCACCGGTCTCTGGTGAATGGATAGGCTGCATTCTCAGTGATGTCACCGGTCTCTGGTGAATGGATAGGCTGCATTCTCAGTGATGTCACCGGTCTCTGGTGAATGGATAGGCTGCATTCTCAGTGATGTCACCGGTCTCTAGTGAATGGATAGGATTTCTTTTCTGATGATCTTTCTGTTATCGGAGATTAATTCACTCACTTTATGGCGCTCTATGAAGGTGGGTGATCAGTAAAATGATCTGATCACTCTACTTTAACAATCATGTTTTCAAATAAAAAGCATAATAAGGAACCTTCCTGTTTTTCTGGGAATTGAAGCCTGCAGGAAATTAAATCTTTCTCAAACCTTTTCTATGTCTCTGCCAGCACAAGCAAAAACAGAGCCTGGAGTGAGGACTGCACAAAGAAGACGCTGAATGTACCGAGATCAGAACCTGAGCAAGTGGAAGTGAGGAGGTCACATGACTCCGAATGGAAAGTGCTGACTGGGACCCCTGGAGTACAGCTATCTATCTATCTACTGTATCTATCCAGGCTGCATACACAAATACTGTATATCGTATATATACCTAAACTGTCTTCTGTATGGTCAGCTTGCTTCACAAAGTTTCACATAAAACACTATAGCAATCACATCAGTCTCTGCACCAGGGGAGCTTACACTCCAATGTCCCCCCACAGTCACAAACCCTTATTATTACACATTTATATAGTTCTAACATATACTGTAGTGCTGTACAAAGAACACTGAGCCCGTCAGTTTTTGTACCATGTTCCCCCACACTCACACACTATTATTATTCTTTTAAAGCTCTGACATATACAACAGTGCTGTACAGAGAACACTGAGCCATTCCTATTAGTTTCTGCACCAGAGGAGCTTACACTCTAATGTCCCACACAGTCACACACTATTATTATTATACATTTAAATAGCTCAGACAAATACACCCAGTGAGGGAGAGGTATCTGGGCAACTGATCTGCTGGTGAGAGGCCCTCCACTGTCAGAACCGGCGTGCGAGCAGTTGGGCCAGAGCCTAATAGCATGCAGCTGGAACCGATGACTGATCGCTGGGAAGAACACCACGGTCACTGACTTTGCTGGACTACCAAAGAAGAACAGAGTGAGACTGGCTATCACCCCACCAGCTGGTGAGTGGCTACTGGTCAAACTCTACTGCATCCTATTAAAGAATCACATTATTATTTGCTTGGGACACAGTGCAGGTGCCTATACCGGGGTATAGGAAGGAACTTGTGAGCTTCAGTGCAGGATCTGGGGCCTAAGATGCCAGCCAGCAGGGGAAGGGTTTAATACAGGCTGGCAGACTGTCCTTAGGCAGGACCACACACAGTATAGGGCTTAGGGGTCATCCTCAGGATCATTGAAATATATACTATTTGCTACTGTGTGTATATATAGTGTGTATAAACAGTATCTCACAAAAGTGAGTACACCCCTTACATTTTTGTAAATATTTTATTCTATCTTTTCATGTGACAACACTGAAGAAATGACACTTTGCTACAATGTAAAGTAGTGAGTGTACAGCTTGTATAACAGTGTAAATTTGCTGCCCCCTCAAAATAACTCAACACACAGCCATTAATGTCTAAACCGTTGGCAAAAAAAGTGAGTACACCCCTAAGTGAAAATGAAAATTGGCCCAAAATGTCAATATTTTGTGTGGCCACCATTATTTTTCAGTACTGCCTTAACCCTCTCGGGCAGGGCTGCTGTTAGAAATCATGGGGCCCCATACATACATCCTTCCTGACGGGGGCCCCCCAGCCCCACCTACACCCCTCCCACCCCCCTAGGGTGCAGCAAAACAGCTACACTGACTTTATTCCCCTATCCCACCGAAAATGGGAAAAAAAGTCCCACCTCCTGGGCCCCTCTGTTGACCTGATTGGGCCCACGGAAATGTAATTTAAGCCTTGGTAAGCAAGTAGGAGGGGGGTTTTGGTCTAGTAAAATCCATTTATTAATTTAGGCAGAAATGAAAAATAAAGTTGCCCTGAGCCCCCTGTTTAGCTGATGAGGTCTGGGCCCAGTACAACGGGATTGGTTGTACTGCCTTATCAGCAGCCCTGTTCTTGGACATGGAGTTCACCAGAACTTCACAGGTTGCCCCTGTAGTCCTCTTCCACTCCTCCATGACGTCATCACGGAGCTGGTGGATGTTAGAGACCTTGCGCTCCTCCACCTTCTGTTTGGGAATGCCCCACAGATGCTCAATAGGGTTTAGGTCTGGAGACATGCTTGGCCAGTCCATCACCTTTACCCTCAGCTTCTTTAGCAAGGCAGTGGTCATCTTGGAGGTGTGTTTGGGGTCGTTATGCCGGAATACTGCCCTGCGGCCCAGTCTCCAAAGGGAGGGGATCATGCTCTGCTTCAGTATGTCACAGTACATGTTGGCATTCATGGTTCCCTCAATGATCTGTAGCTCCCCAGTGCCGGCAGCACTCGTGCAGCCCCAGACCATGACACTCCCACCACCATGCTTGACTGTAGACAAGACACACTTGTCTTTGTACTCCTCACCTGGTTACCCCCACACACGCTTGACACCATCTGAACCAAATAAGTTTATCTTGGTCTCATCAGACCACAGGACATGGTTCCAGTAATCCATGTCCTTAGTCTGCTTGTCTTCAGCAAACGGTTTGTGGGCTTTCTTGTGCGTCATATTTAGAAGAGGCTTCCTTCTGGGATGACAGCCATGCAGACCAATTTGATGCAGTGTGTGGCGTATGGTCTGAACACTGACAGGCTGACCCCCCCCCCCCTTCAACCTCTGCAGCAATGCTGGCAGCACTCATATGTCTATTTCCCAAAGACAACCTCTGGATATGACGCTGAGCACGTGCACTCAACTTATTTGGTCGACCATGGTGAGGCCTGAGTGGAACCTGTCCCGTTAAACCGCTGTATGGTCTTGGCCACCGTGCTGCAGCTCAGTTTCAGGGTCTTGGCAATCTTCTTATAGCCTAGGACATCTTTATGTAGAGCAACAATTCTTTTTTTTCAGATCCTCAGAGAGTTCTTTGCCATGAGGTGCCATGTTGAACTTCCAGTGACCAGTATGAGAGAGTGAGAGCGATAACACCAAATTTAACACACCTGCTCCCCATTTACACCTGAGACCTTGTAACACTAACGAGTCACATGACACTGGGGTTAACATCAGGGGCAATCAAAGGGTTAAATGTGTTCCTAGCCAGTGTTTCTCTACAGTGTGGGAGGTGCTTTTACTAGGGGTAGGCATGGGTCCATGTTCCTGCTTTGCAGAGACACAGGATCCATGCCTTCCCTCCTGTCAGAACGGTGATCTGCCTTGTTTATATAGGCAGACGGTCGTCCTGCCTCTCTGCTGGGGGGGGGGGGACATTGAGTCCGCGGCACCCGCCACTGGGCTCCCGCTTTGTGTGATCACAGCGGTAGAGAGCTGCTGCAGGCGTGCATGCGCGCCCCCACCCCACGGAGAGCTGGATCATGTATATATATACGCAGCCCTGTAGCAGTAAAACTACTATAGGGCAGACCTTAAAATGGTTGTGAACCCTTAAATAAACTCAGTGAAGTGACCGGCATCAGGTGGTTCACAGAGATGAGAGAAATCCTTCTACAAAAGTCGTACCTGTTTATCTGCGATCATCTCTTCTCTACAGCCATTCCAAGTCCAGAATTTATAAAGGCTGTCTGAGCTGTCAGAAAAAAAGAGGGTGGTGAAATGACACACTGCAGAACTCAGTTTATGGGAGCTCTGAGAGCTGATTGGAGGGAAGGCTGTTAATCACAGGCTGTGCTGGACATCCCTCCTCTGTCACCTTTTTTTTTCTCTTGGTGTCAGAAAAACTTGTCAGAAGTGATTCAGGCTGATAGCAGAGGCAGCAGATAGAAATGACACTTAGTGCTCTGGATTTAGACAAGTACACACTATAGAGGGATGTGCTTTGTTAATTTTTCATGTCTGAGGTTTACAAACGCTTTAAGCGTCTTACAATAATAGTAAAGTAGTAAAGCGGGCATACATGCCCCCTCCGATGCCTTTCCTGTATTTCTCCAGCATGGACTGGACTTGAGGCGGCACAGCCAAAACCTCTGGGTTGCCGGACAGGAGAGGAGCTGCCTATTCACAGACCATGTTCCAAAGTCCACATCCTGTTTTCAGCGAGCAGGGTTTCCGAGTGCCCCGGCCTGCCCCTGGCATCGCTTTACACAGGGCAATCCTGCCAGTCCCGGGGTCAGAGGAAGGACAGCCATTCCATTGCAACTGTTTACATGTATTAACCCAACCGCTACCGAAATCTGCAATTGATATGTTCTTAAAGTGGGCATTTTCTCATGCTATGCCCATGTATGATAAACAAGCGTGACCCTTCCAGGTATTAATGCAAAAAAGAAGGAAAGTGGGACTTTGAATGAGATGGATGACTTTGTGGAGGCAAAGTTGAGAAAATTGTAAATTTTATCAATGAAGAGCGTTATAGAAAAAATATGGTAATATTAAAACCACATATACAGTCAGTACAATAATTCATATTAGCTCCACCCACACATAACATAGAAGTGTGGCATGGGTAAAAGATTGCATAAGTATGATATTTCTAAAACAGTTCAATAATACATTGCATGGGGTAAATTCACATATGTGTGACATATAGACAGCACCAGCAGCAGGAGTATGGATGTAGGGAAAAAAAAACAAAAAACATAATTGATAAATAAATGAGTATCAGAATTAATAATCTACTGCAGACCAGGATCAATGTGTCCATTACAGACCCAGGTCAGCATCACTTGTGTCCGACGCGTTTCGCTAAGAGACACTCCTCAGGGGCAGATGCTCAAATATGTCTGCAGAGTATAAAGAAAAAAAAATGGTGACATAGGTCTGGTTCAAATTGGTAATATAGAGATAGGGCAAATTAGCCCGTCCTAAATACTCACAAAGGGTCCAATACGGTAAAATGCTGCGGCCATGTGATCAGAGTCCCAAAACAGTTTTGGGACTCTGATCACATGGCCGCAGCATTTTTTTTTTTTTCCCTACATTCATACTCCTGCCGCTGGTGCTATCTATATGTCCCACATGTGTGAATTTACCCCATGCAATGTATTATTGAACTGTTTTAGAAATATCATACTTATGCAATCTTTTACCCATGCCACACCTCTATGTTATGTGTGGGTGGAGCTAATATGAATTATTGTACTGACTGTATATGTGGTTTTGATATTGCCATATTTTTCTATAACGCTCTTCATTAATAAAATTTGCTATTTTCTCAACTTTGCCTCCACAAAGTCATCCATCTCATTCAAAGTCCCACTTTCCTTCTTGTTTGCATACATTTTAGGGATGGAGTCACACCGCATATGTGCCTCATTTAAAGTCCCAAATCCCCCCCTTCTCTTCCAGGTATTTATTACCTCTCACAGAGATCACAGTGCTCCCCTTGACAATGCTTTTATCTTCAGAAGGACAGCACCATCTTTGTTTAGACATCATCCAGGGTCACCATCAACTAAGATGCCAGCTCAAAGATGACACTATAATGCAAATACTGGGGCCTGCGCAGTTTTTGGCTGGGGTGTTCACAAATGTCTGACACAGATCGGCCCCTGCTGCAGCCTCTCACCCTGTGACTTGCTACAGTGTTGCAGTCTGATCACCGGGGAAGAGAGACTGAGGAAATGCTTCCTCCTGCCTGCAGCTGATGATGATGTCAACTCAGCCTAGGAAAAGTCACCGACTAAAGCTCAATGACAGCTCTTTATCCCCTTGACACTGATGTAATGCAAATATGCGGCCTTCAGCTTCAAGGGGTTGTATCGGGGTGATGCAGCTGCAGGCATCGCTCCGGTACCGTTTTTTTTAGAGCGGACGGACAGCTTTCTTGTAATAACAACCGATGCGGCCAATCAGCCACTTAGCTGTTATTACAAGCAGCGGAAGGGGACATCCCCTCCTCACGCCACCTTTCGCGGTTCGCCCGGGCTCTCCCATCCCACCGGGAAGCCTGAGCGACCAGCTGGCAGTTCCGCCGGCTGGCCAGAGACCCGAACTGCCGGAATCGGCTTTGATCAGGTCTCGGATTCAGTAACCCGGATCGAAGGAGTGCAAAGAAGGGATTTGGGGTCTTAAAGATCCCAGATCTCTCCATAAAGAGTACCTGTCGCTGCCGACTACTGTCACAAGGGATGTTTACATTTCTTGTGACAGTAATAAAAGTGATCAAAAATAAAACATTTAAAGGAACAGTGTAATAATAAAAAATAAAATAAATAAGAAAAAAAAATTCTTTGCGCCCCATCCCTCCGCGCTCACGTGCAGAAGCGAACACATACGTAAGTCGCGCCTGCAAATGTAAACAGTGTTCAAACCACACATGTGAGGTATCGCCGCGATCGTTAGAGCGAGAGAAATAATTCTAGTACAAGACTCCCTCTGTAACTCTAAACAGGTAACCTGTAGACATTTTTAAATAGTTGCCTATGGAGATTTATAAGTACCGTAGTTTGTTGCCATTCCACAAGTGTGCCACAATTTTAAAGCGTGACATGTTAGGTGTCTATTTCCTCGGCGTAACATTATCGTTCACATTTTACAAACGATTGGGCTAACTTTACTGTTTTTTTTTTAATTGATGAAAATGTATTTCTTCCAAAAAAATTGCATTTGAAAGGCCGCTGCACAAATGCAGTGTGACATAAAATATTGCAACGATCGCCATATTATTCTCTAGGGTCTCTGCTAAAATATATAGAGATATATATAGAGATATATATAGAGATATATATATCTCTATATATATATCTATATATATAGAGATATATATAATGTTTTGGGGTTCTAGGTAATTTTCTAGCAAAAAATACTGATTGCAAGAAAAAGGCATGAAGGTAAAAGGTGGAGCTTTTCTGAAAAACGATTGCTGTATATTGTGATATACTGTGTTGTCTTTTCAGAGACAACCAAAATGCCAAACGTGTCTCTTTAATTGTACGCAATAGCGGTAGACTGACTTTGCTTGTTGCCAGCTGTTGCTTTTTTGACCACTTGACCTCCGGAAGGTTTTACCCCCTTCATGACCAGGCCATTTTTTTGCTATTCAGCACTGTGCTACTTTAACTGACAATTGTTCGGTCATGCAACACTGTACACAAATGAAATTTATATATTTTTTTCATACAAATAAAGCTTTCTTTTGGTGCTATTTTATCACCACCCACTGTTTTGTTTTGTTTTTTTTATTATATAAACAAAAAAAAAATACCGAAAATTTTGGGGGAAAAAAAACAAGATTTTCCACTTTCTGTTGTAAAACATACACAATAAAATAATAATTTTTTCTTAAATTTACGCTAAGTTGTATTCTGCTACATGTCTTTGGTAAAAACCAAACTGCGTTTTTGTGGACACTATACTATTGGAGATACGAGTTCTGATTGTGATCAAGATACTGATCTGTACATACACTATAATAGTAATGGCGATGATCAGCGACTTACGGTGTGACTGTGATAGTGTGGCGGGAAATCTGGTGCTAACAGACACTGGCTGGGAGGGACAATGACACTGACATCGCTAGTGACCCTAATGCAGTGATCAGTGATAATACTGTACACTGTAATAATGACACTGACTGGGAAGGTGTTAACATCAAGGGGCAATCAAAGGGTTAACTGTGTGCCCAACAAGTGTAATGTGTGTAATATGTGCTGCTTTTACTAACAGATCTGTCTGCTTTTTCTCCCAGAACTCAGAGTTGATTTCAGAGCATAGTTTGTCAACACAGAACTCTGTGCTGTGATTGGCCACAGCCGATCACCAGGTGTACAGCCATAATTATTGGCTGTAACCTGTTGCCAAATCCCTGCTGTGTCCAATCACAGCATGGATCAGCACATGCGTGCCTCTAAACCAGGAAGAACACTGCAATGTACGGGTACGTCACAATGCCGTGCTGTGCCGCTCGCTTGAAGTAAATCTACTGCAAGTGGTTAAACCTGATTACAAGCAATACTGACATAAAGTGTATGCCCTAACAATGAATTTCTCATATTTGCTTCCATTTGCTCTGGTAAATACA
Organism: Lithobates clamitans; assembly: GCA_037952925.1. Lineage (NCBI taxonomy): Eukaryota > Metazoa > Chordata > Amphibia > Anura > Ranidae > Lithobates > Lithobates clamitans. The sequence continues at coordinate 83,079 of JBBGZY010001819.1, read as the reverse complement.
CTCACCTGCCACTTTATTAGGTACACCTTGCTAGTAGCGGGTTGGACCCCCTTTTGCCTTCATTCTTCGTATCATAGATTCAACAAGGAGTTGGAAACATTCCTCAGAAATTTTGGTCCATAGTGACATGATGGCATCACGCAGTTGCTGCAGATTTGTCAGCTGCACCTCCATGATGGGAATCTCCCATTCCACCACATCCCAAAGGTGCTCTATTGGATGAGATCTGGTGAGTGTGGAGGCCATTGGAGTACAGTGACCTCTTTGTCCAGTGGTGAGATGATTGGAGCTTTGTGACATGGTGCATTATCCTGATGGAAGGAGCCATCAGAAGATGGGGACACTGTAGTCATAAAGGGATAGACATGGTCAGCAACAATACTTAGTAGACGTGCACTGATGAAAAATTTATTCGTTTTCCTTTTTATTCATTTTTTGTTTTTTTCGGGAATTCGAAAATTCGTAATTCGATAATTCGTAAATTCAAAAATTCGTAAATTCAAAAAGTCATAATTCTGAAATTTCTGAATTTCAGTCCCTGATCTCCCTGTATTGCTTTCCATGAAGCAACTGAAAGCCACTTTCCCTCCTCTCCCTCCCGTGGCTTTCAGCTACTTCATGGAAAGCCATACAGGGAGATCAGGGATTGTAACTTTCCCCACCACCTCACCCATCACCCATGACTGTCCATCAGAGTTCCCTTCTTTTCTGAGCCCCTCTGTGTGCTCCTTGGCCCCCCTCATCCCCCCGCAGCACGGCCGGCTTCCCTCATCTCCTCTCCCGCCGGATGCCGCGGGGAACTGTCAGGATGGAGAGCGGAGGAAGGAGCCGGTAAATCTGTCATTTACCGGTCCCTTTCTTTTCTGAATGAGCGGAGTCAGTGATCACTGACTCTTTCTATTCATAACTAAAGCATTATAAACTGTGTTTACAACAATTCTTCAGTTTTTGAATGAACAGGAGCCTCCGTCTCCTCTTCATTCATCTTCAGTGCAGATAAGGCTGCAGACAAAGGGACTGGGGAATCTCTGTCCTCAGTCCCTTTCTCTGTTTCAAAGGGGAGATGTCAGGGGTCTGTTTAGACTCCTGATATCTCTCACCAAAGCCCCCCAAAAGGGCTGACAAGAAAAGAATTGTAAAAAATATTAAAATATTAAATTGTAAAAAAAATAAATAAATAAATAAAATAAAATAAAAAAAAATACTGACACCGTTCACTTCTCTACTGACACCGTCTACTGCCCTAAGACAACGTCCACCACTTCCCCCCCTCCCTCCAAAAAACATTGTTAAAAAGTTAAGTTGTAAAATAAATAAATAAAAAAAAAAACTAATGACACCACCCACTGCCCTACTGATGCCACTGCCCCCCCCCCTCCCAGTATCACTGTGAAGAAATTATTAAAAAAATATTTGAAAAAAAGAATGAAAATAAAATAATAAAAACAAAAAACTACCGACACCGTCCACTGCCCTACTGGCACCATCTTGAACACCCACCTCCATACACTCCACACTCCTCTCCTGCACATACCATCATCCACCATACACTCCACACTCCTCTCCTGCACATACCATCATCCACCATACACTCCACACTCCTCTCCTGCACATACCATCATCCACCATACACTCCACACTCCTCTCCTGCACATACCATCATCCACCATACACTCCACACTCCTCTCCTGCACATACCATCATCCACCATACACTCCACACTCCTCTCCTGCACATACCATCATCCACCATACACTCCACACTCCTCTCCTGCACATACCATCATCCACCATACACTCCACACTCCTCTCCTGCACATACCATCATCCACCATACACTCCACACTCCTCTCCTGCACATACCATCATCCACCATACACTCCACACTCCTCTCCTGCAAATACCATCATCCACCATACACTCCACACTCCTCTCCTGCACATACCATCATCCACCATACACTCCACACTCCTCTCCTGCACATACCATCATCCACCATACACTCCACACTCCTCTCCTGCACATACCATCATCCACCATACACTCCACACTCCTCTCCTGCACATACCATCATCCACCATACACTCCACACCCCTCTCCTGCACATACCATCATCCACCATACACTCCACACTCCTCTCCTGCACATACCATCATCCACCATACACTCCATACCCCTCTCTTGCAAATACTACCCACCGTCGTACACTCCTCAATGTACATTCCCTATTTACCATTACCACATTCTTCACTATGTAAGTAATCTCAGACACTATTTAACCGTACATCCCTTTAAGCCAGGCCAATATTTAGTGCAATTTAAACCAAGCCCACTTTTCACCAAGGCGCACATTTTTTTTCTTATCAATGCCTAGGGCCCACTTTTTATCTTGCACATGCACCCACTGATTTCATGATACGCCCCTGAGTGAATTACTAAGCAGATAAAAATAAAGGAAAAAGCTTAAAAAAGAAAACTAATATTAAGCTACAATGTGATAGATTTTTGTTCTTGAGTTTAGCTTCCCTTAAGATCATTGGCCATCGGGTTTGGTATACTGAATTAGGCGCTCATTGCCAGGAAAGAATGATATGGATAAAAAGCACATTCAGCTAGGATAGCCACTTTCCTCTCCATTGGGACTCAGGCTTTCTCAATACAGTAGACAGAACTTTTGACTTCACCCCTTCCCTCTAGCATTGTTCCATAAGAGCATGCGTAGTGGTACATGTAGTGTTGACGCTGCCACCGATCACATGACTTCTGTAATTCCTCATGGCCATGGAGAGCAGGCCATAGGTCTTCCAAGGAACAACACCCAGCCTGGACAGATTTGGTGAGGCTCTTGAAATAGACTACTCCTACAAACCGCAAGGGACAAACAGTATTTTTAAAATATCTTCCCTGAAATGTGTCCCCAATGACGGGCCCTTTAGCAGCTTCTCAATACCCTTCCTTAAGAAGCTTTGTGCTAATTAAACTTTACATTAGGTCAAGATGTAGCAATCTGCTTTTTTGGCACGCTCTTCTAACAGATTTCTTATTTTTTAAGCCCTTCATCAAAGACTTCCTGTGACGAACATTTTGCATATCCCGCAAGTGATTTCAGAAATGTAGATTGCTAAAAATTGAAGCAAAAGTTTAAAAAAAGAGGCAAGGTTTTACTAGCAGAACAGAAATATTATTTTAAAGCTTTCGTGGAAGTCTACATGGAATAATCTCTAATCTGTTTCTGTCCAAAAGTCCTCCAGGAGCCAAAAGTGAATTAACTATTTGGGCTTCAAAGAGGAGAATGAAAACTGCCACCTCTTGTTTCCCTTTTATATTTCTGATAAACTCTCATATGCACTGTATTTATTGGTGGAAGTAATTACTTCTTTATATAGCCAAAATGAATGTGGACACCCCTCCATGCAGGTGTTTCCAGTAAAGAGCACTGTTAATACTATTATATACAAAGACCGTGTAGGCAGTGGTGCTCTTTCAAACTTGGGGGAACAGTTTGACGAAGGTCATTTTCTGTTCCACCATGACTGTGCTCCCATAAAGACATGGTTTAGTTTGGTGTGGAGGAACTCAAGTAGAAAGAAAGAAAGAAAGAAAGAAAGAAAGAAAGAAAGAAAGAAAGAAAGAAAGAAAGAAAGAAAAAAAAAAGAAAGAAAGATGTAAGAAATTTACATCTACAGCATACCAAGATAATTCTAGTACATTGTGGACTTCCAACCCTGTAGTAACACTTTGGAGAATGCCCTTTTCTGTTCCACCATGACTGTGCCCAGTGTACAAAGCCAATTCCATAAAGCTATGGTTTGACCAATTTGGTGTAGAGGAATTTGAGTGTCCTGTACCGAGCCCTGACCTCAATCCTACTAAACACCTTTGGGATGATTTGGAACACCAATTGAGAGTCAGGTCTTCCCATCCAACATCAGCACTCCAAAATGTTGTGGAAAGCCTTCCCAGAAGAGTATGTAGGAAGCTGCAGTTAGCCACTTTGACACTAGGTGGCTCTGTATCAGAATAGTGTTTGGTACAGCAGGTAGTGACACTAGGTGTTAGGCCCTTTTAGGTAGAGCCCTGCCACAAGTGATGTGAGGGGTGAGTCAGCACCCACATATAAGTTAGGTGGGAAGGGGACACAGTCAGTCTTGGGGCATGGAACACCAATTGAGAGTCAGGTCTTCCCATCCAACATCAGCACTCCAAAATGTTGTGGAAAGCCTTCCCAAAAGAGTATGTAGGAAGCTGCAGTTAGCCACTTTGACACTAGGTGGCTCTGTACCAGAATAGTGTCTGGTACAGCAGGTAGTGACACTAGGTGTTAGGCCCTTTTAGGTAGAGCCCTGCCACAAGTGATGTGAGGGGTGAGTCAGCACCCACATATAAGTTAGGTTGGAAGGGGACACAGTCAGTCTTGGGGCATGGAAACCAAACACCCCACCCTGTGAGCATGTAACCAACACATGGGCTCTGGACAGTGTAGGAGATTAGGTGGTATGGACCCGCAGGAGGAGCCAACGGTAGACATTCTTTCCCTTAAGGAGGTGGGGGCTAAGGAGAATTGCAAGAGCCCTTAAAGGCCAGGCTGGAAATCACTGAGGCTGCTTTCCTGGAGGGTCCCCGGGAGAGGTGTACCCAGCTATGAGGTGTCTGAAGAGAACACAGTCTTATGAGTACTGATGACCCTGGGCAGAGGAGAGACTGTAGGGAGATAGTTGTGAGGTGCTGCATGTACTTTCACATCCGACCATACACTTTATGTGTCTGGCTGTGTGTATGTCAAGTGACTCCAGAATGTATGTCCTAGTGATGTGACTGTCTTGCCATTCCCTGAACAACACCAGTAAAGTGCAGTGAAGCTATCTATTGTGTGGACATTCCTTCTTCAGGATAAAAGGTCTATGGCCGGAAATGTCATGGGGAGGCCTACGGCAAAGAGCAGGGCACAAGATGGCGGAGGGGGTCAACCTCAGCAGATGGGATTGTGTTCTAGCAGGGCAGGAGTGGAGGTAGAGCCTTGTGCTTGGAGCAAAAACTAGCCAACCACGAAACCCCTCTTACAAGTAGAAGTTGTTATAGCTGGGTGGGTAGACTCCATATTAATTCCAATGGTTTTGGAAAGGGGTGCACAAAAAAAGCTGGAATTTAGGTTTACTCTTCCTTTGATGAAATATATAGGGCATTTTCATACATATGTATTTGAAGTAGTATTGTAATGTTTACTTGAAAGTAATTTTTGACATGACTTTCATCATTTTGTATTATCTGAAGAAATTTGCAGGTTCTCCCTCTAGTAGTCATCATCTCTATATAAAGAGCTTAGTCAGCATCTCTACTAAACAGCAGTTGAGATAAAGGATAAGCCACGCAGGGAGCCTGATCTACCAATGCTTTAAAGTATAGTCTGAAGCCAAAACCTTTTCTTTCTGTTTTGAATGGAGTAGAGAAAGTTTAGAATCTTTGTCAGAATTTCTTTTTTAATTGCTTAGAAAAAAGGGGGCACTGGATCCCAGAGGATTCTTTGTGCGATTACTTTGTATCCTTTTTGTTGTTATCATCCGATATTGTGGTAAAGGTGTAAATGTAGAGTATCTGAATATTAGGCTGGCTGCTTCAATAGACTGTAGGGCCTCCTTGTACACCTTGGGTTGTGGTTTGGATGAGTAGCTAGGAATTCCAATGGTGGAACACTAGCAATACAACGTGTTTTAGGGTCTACTACTTAATCTAGCTGCTGACAGACTGCTGTACAAATTAATATAAAAGTATCCAACTATAGACTGATCTATGAGTCCAAACTTACTGTTACATTTTTTTAAGCCCTGATGAAGATGGTGGAGTCATAGCCCCTAAAACATGTTGGTTTGAGAGCTTTTTACTATTGAATACACTTTGTGTGTTTGGACTTGAATATTTATGATGTGACACTTCAGTTCCTAATTACTCAAGTGTTTTTTTGCTTTTTGTGTCCTCGCTGGGGAAATGCACCAATTCTTTATGTGTCCTGGAGACCATGGTCATTAAAACGTCATGAACAATTGAAAATTTTTCAGTGGAAAGGAAATAAATGGGAAATCTTCCCATAGTGACACATGTTTAGGTGACAACTGTCTGAGAGAAATAGCAAAAGCAAGAAATACCTGAATCTATGCAAAAGTAAATAATAAATAAGTTGATTTAGATATACTTTAGACATTAATCTTTTTGGATGTTTAGACAGACTTTTATATTCAGTTCATTATAAGTCAGCCATTCTTAACTAGGGTTCCTCCACAGGTTGGTAGGGGTTCTCTGATATGTGGCTAATTAACCTCCCATCTGATGCTCCAACACTACTTGGAAGAGCCAGAGGCATGACACCAATGAAAGTGGAGCTTTCCTCCACTGGCCACCATTGTAAGGTGCTTTCTTCCACCGGCCGTCAATGTAAGGGGCATTCTTCTCATTGGCCATGAAAATAAGGGAAATTCTTCTCACTTGCCATGAAAATAAGGGGCATTCTTCCCACTGACCCCACTGTAAGGGGAGCATTCCTGCACAGGTCACCAATGTAAGGGGCATTCTTCTCACTGGCTATAGTGTAAGGGGAGCATTCCACCACAGGTCACCAGTGTAACTCCATTATTCCTAATGGCTACCAGTGCGAGGGGCATTCTTCCCACTGGCCACCAATGTAAGGGGAGCTTTCCTCCACTGGCAACCAATGTAATGAGCATTTTCCCCATAGGATACTAATATACAGCAAGAGTCATTCTTTCCACTAGCCACCAATGAAAGGGGCATTCTTCCCACTGGCCATCAAAGTAAGGGAGCATTCCTCCACTTGGCACCAATCTTCCTAATGGCTACCAATCTCAGCAATATCCTTCCCTCTGACTAAGAGGAATTCTTTCCATTCGTCATCAAATTAAGGCGCATTCTTCCTACTGACCACTAATGTAGGGGAGCATTCTTCCCACTGGCTAACAATGTAAGGAGCATTCCTCTACTGGCCATCAATGTAAGAGGCATTCTTCCCATTGATTACTAATGTAAGGAGTATTCTTCCCAATGAAAGGGGAATTTCTCTACTGGCCACCAATGTAAGGGCAATTCTTTCCACTGGCTACAAATGTAAGGGTTATTTTTCCCAATGGTCTCTAAATTTAAGGGGAGCATTTCTCTACTGGCTTCCAGGGGCATTCCTTGTGCTGGCTACCAAAGTAAGCAGATCAATCCTCCACTCAGCACCAATGTAAGCAGCATTCTTCCCACTGACCACCAATGTAAGGATTATTCTTCCCACTGACCACCAATGTAAGGATTATTCTTCCCACTGACCACCAATGTAAAGATCATTCTTCCCACTGGCCACCAATATAAGGGCCATTCTTCCCACTGGTCACTAATGTAAAGAGAGCATTTCTCCCATTAACCACCAATGTAAGGGGCATTCTTCCAACTGATCACCAATATAAGGAGCATTCTTGCCACGGATCACCAATGTAAAGAGCATACTTCCCACTGACCACCAATGTAAGGAGCATTCTTCCCTCTAATCCCTAAAAAAAATACCTCAAGGATCCCTTTAGGTTAAAAATGGTGAGACAGGCTGGTCTAAGCAAACTGACTGGCACTGACAAAGAAGAACAGTAAAGCTCAATCAATATTTGGTTCTTTAAAGCAGGAAGCAGAGGCTGTCCGTGTAATGAAAAAATACAACTTTCTCCATGTACAGTGGAACCTCGGATTGTAAGTAATGCGGTTTATGAGCGTTTCCCAATACAAGCATTATTTTAAAAAATCTTGACTCGATTTGCGAGCGTCGTCTCGCAAGATGAGCAGGATTCAAGCCGCTGGGGTGTGCAATACCACATTTGGCCAGAGGTGTGGGGGCGCCAGTGACGTTCTGAGACACTCGGAGATGCTCAATGACACTCGGAGACACTCCGTTTTTGCGTCTCTTAGCGTACCTCTGGCCACATGCGGTACTGCATACACCGGGGCCCCCCGCACCTCTGGCCACATACAGTACTGCATAGACCAGCAGTGGCCGTGGAACGGATTATCTGAGTTTCCATTATTTCCTATGGGGAAACTCGCTTTGATATATGAGTGCTTTGGACTACAAGCATGCTTCTGGAACGAATTATGCTCGTAATCCAAGGTATTATTGTACATGTATAATTGCAGACATGGTAAACAGACTTATATACACGTCAAAATATTTTTCTCAAGCAGATCAAAATTACTATATAATTGCAATGGGTATAAACCAGCCTCCCTTTAAGCAGAACAATAAACATCATTTGGACTGCGAGGGGTTAATTAGCTGGAGACAGCTGGGAAGGAGTATGATTTTTGTTTGGGCACTGAGCCCCTTCAGCAGATGTACAGGCACCGATCCCAAAACTTCCCATTTACTTTTTTTTTTTTTTTTCACTCTAAATTAGCTGGGATCGTTAGGGGGCAAGGTTCCTCAGTCTCTCGGGTCGTCAGCGCTTTATGAGGTCATCGCGATCCGTTAATTGCTATTAGAAAAAATGTAGAAAACCTGCATTTTCCATAACGTCCATGGATCCCGTAGCTGCAACATTGTATCTCTTCCTGGCAACAGCAGAGGCACCTCATGTGACCCAAAGCCTAGGCAAAGATCACATGGTCTCTGGCTGGTGAACAGCTTGTGTAGTCACTGGCATTCAAAGCGAAGTGCGGGGCCCCCGACAGAGAGACAGCTGAGGGCCCCAGTCAGAAACAGTTTTGCTCTCCTCCTGTATCCTCTCCAGACGTTGGGGTGCCGCAGTCTCTGCTGTCACACGGGGGGTGGGGCAGAGTAATCATTTTCCACAAATGCTACAGGCGGCCTTCCAACCCCAACCCAGTTCATTTCTGTGCAGAAGGAGCAATAAAACGTCTTCTGTATGTTATCCAGCAACAGCTCGCATAAGACAATTAGGATTAAAGTAGAAAAATAAGATTAAGTTTGCTTTGTGCACTGAGTATCATAAAAAATATATATTTTGTTTACCCTTATATACACAGCGGGTATAGAAAAGAATCACCCCCCTTTAAAATAATCACATTTTGTTGCTTTGCAGCCTGAAATGAAGACAGACATTGTTTTCGTTTTTTCCAGCTGTATTTACTCAGTGCAACTTATGACATCCAAGTGAAGGAAATAACACCAACATGTCAGGGAAAAACACAAAAAACAAAAACAGAATCAATCACTGAGTTGGAAAAAGGATCACCCCCCTCTTAAAATGACTTGTAAACTCAATCAGGTGTAGCTAATCACCTTCTCAATGGCACACAAAGCCATTTGAATTTCAACTGTGATCAGCTGTGGTCATTTTGATTAGCTCAGCATGAAAAGAGCTTTCCTGGAGCATTTCAGTCCCTGGTAGTGAAACTGAAGCAAACAATCAACTATGGGTGGTAAGGCACTGTGAAAAGGTCTCTGGGATAAAGTTGTGGACAGACGCAAGTCAGGAGATGGATACAAAGGCTTTATCGATGCCTTGAAGCGCGGTGAATTCTATTATTAAGAAGTGGAAGGTACTTGGTACAACACAGACCTTCGCTGGATCAGGACATCGCTCCAAACTGGATGAAAGAGCCAGGAGGAAACTAGTCAGAGGGGCTACCGAGAGGCCTACAGCAACTCCGAAGCAGTTGCAGGAATTTATGACAAAGAGTGGTCATTGTGTGCATGTGACCAGGGCTGGGAGAAGGGGTGGGCAGGAGGGGCGGCTGCCCTGGGCGCAATGGTTTATTGCAGGGATGGGGCGCCCTGACCCTAACCCCAAGGGAAGGAGGGGGGCACAGTTTGGTATTTTTGCCCTGGGTGCTGGATGACCTTGTCCCAGCACTGCATGTGACAACAATATCACAAATTCTTCACAAATGTGGCTTGTATGGGAGGGGTGCAAGAAAAAAGCCACTCCTCAAGAAAAGCCACATTCAGTCATGACTGAGCTTTGCCAAAACGCACCTTAAAGATTCTGAGGCCACATAAAGAAGATGTTATGGTAAGATGAGACTAAAATTGAATTATTTGGCCTCAACATCAAATGATATGTCTGGCATAAATCCAATACAGCTCACCATCCAAATACCACCATTCCTACAATAAAGCATGGAGGTGGTAATATCCTGGTATAGGGGGGTGGTAATATCCTGGTATGGGGGGTGGTAATAGCCTGGTATGGGGGGTGGTAATATACTGTTATGGGGAGTGGTAATATCCTGGTATGGGAGGTGGTAATATCCTGTTATGGGGGTGGTAATATCCTGGTATGGGGGTGCTTCTCTGCAGTGGGGACTGGAGCACTTGTCAGGATAGAAGGAAAAATGGATGGGGCAAAATACCGTCAAATTCTTGAGAAAAATCTGCTGCCCTCTGCCAAAAAGTTGTCATTGTGAAGAAGATTTACCTTCCAACATGACAATGACCCAAAGCACACAGCAATAATGAGCACAAAGGGGGTTATTATTTACCCTTTTTTTTTATCTCAATGATGTTGATCTCCTGCTGCCTATTTTTAACTACTTCCTGTCTACATACACTCCATTGATAAAGGCATGGCATTTCTCAGGGCGGGTTACCTGAACCATGTCTACCTAAAGTGGTTATAAAGGTATACTTTTTTTAACCTTAAAGCAGAGCTCCAGTCTCTTAAGTGAAAATTTAAAGTCAGCAGCTACAAAAACTTTAGCTGCTGACTTTTAATAAACAGCCGCTCACCTGTCCCATGATCCAACGGTGTACTCACCCCAGACGGTTTTCACCCTGTGTCCTCCTTCGGCGGCGCCAGCATCTTGCCTAAGGCGATCTGAATGGAAGTGTGAGCGGGTACCTGTCAAAATCAGAAAGCTCCATTTAACAAACAGGAGGAGGAGGCCTTAAAGTGGAACATCCCCTTTTGGGTGGAGCTCTGCTTTAAAACATTGTATGCATCAAGGTAAAAAACCTAAATTCCACCCGTCCCCCAATTATACTTACCTGAGCCCGATCTTGATCCAGCTACCCTGTTTCCCCGAAAATAAGACCTAGCGTGGTTGTCAGTGATGGCTGCAATATAAGCCCTACCCCCCCAAATAAGCCCTACCCTGTTTCCCTGAAAATAAGCCCTACCCTGAAAATAAGACCTACAAGGACTTTAACTAGGGCTTATTTGGGTGGTAGGGCTTATATTGCAGCCATCACCGACAATCGCGCTAGGTCTTATTTTCGGGGAAACCGGGTATGTGCACAAGAGCAGCAGTCCCCTCGGCTCTCTCCCTCCTCATTGGCTCAGAGATAGCAGCAGGAGCCATTGGCTCACACTGCTGTCATTTACAGCCAGTAGGGAAGGGGGCAGGACCGAGCTGTGCTCTGTGTGTCTATGTACACACAGAGCTGGCTCAGGAGCAAGCACGTACAAGTGCCCCCATTGCAAGTGGGTTGCTATGAGGGCACTCGGGCAGGGGGGAGGAGCAAGGAGTGTTGGCAGGGGACCCAAGAAGAGGAAAATCGGGACTGCTCTGTGCAAAACCACTGCACAGAGCAGGTAAGTATAATGCCCCGTACACACGGTCGGATTTTCCGACGGAAAATGTGTGATAGGACCTTGTTGTCGGAAGTTCCGACCGTGTGTGGGCTCCATCACACATTTTCCATCGGATTTTCCGACACACAAAGTTTGAGAGCAGGATATAAAATTTTCCGACAACAAAATCCGTTGTCGGAAATTCCGATCGTGTGTACACAAATCCGACGGACAAAGTGCCACGCATGCTCAGAATAAATAAAGAGACGAAAGCTATTGGCCACTGCCCCGTTTATAGTCCCGACGTACGTGTTTTACGTCACCGCGTTCAGAACGATCGGATTTTCTGACAACTTTGTGTGACCGTGTGTATGCAAGACAAGTTTGAGCCAACATCCGTCGGAAAAAATCCTAGGAATTTGTTGTCGGAATGTCCGAACAAAGTCCGACCGTGTGTACGGGGCATCACATGTTTGTGATTTAAAAAAAATTAAAAATGATACTTTACAATCACTTTAAATAAGGTCAATGCTGTTGGTCCTCCTGATTAAGGCAAGGGGACAGGAGGGGTGGATGTATGTCAGGATTTTACCGTCATCTATTCGCAGATTGCCTTGTAGTCAATGAAAACATAACAAGATGTTTTGTGAATGGATCAGGAGAGAAGAAGATGGAGTGTGAGCGACCTGCTATCATCAGCATATAAGAGATGGGACTGTCAATCGCTGTGATGGACTTACAGTAGTGTCAGGGATAAATGAAACCAAAAAATGTACCATCCACTCCTGGGACACCTATCATTAGTGGTAGTAAGTACATAGTCAAAAAAAAATTTCCTGGAGTTCTGATTTACACTAGCCAAAGACCCCCTACTCCCATCCCAAATAAATGAAGGGGAAAAAAAGAGAGCCAAACCAGCTCAGTGATTGAATTGTAGAGTTTCCACTTCTGCCGAATTGTACCAAAGGCCAAATCAGTCATTTTATATCGAATTTTGCCGAAATGACTCCGCTCATCTCTGGCATTCAGCTGTTTGGATGTAGTTGACCTTCAGGTTCATAAATGCTAAAAGCAAACCTATATTTTTTTAATTGATGGATTTTTTTTTTTTTTTTTAGTTCTCGTGCCATAACTTAGACCAGCTCAAGTGCCAAATCTGCTTTGTTAATGGACCAAGCCGCCAACCCCTTTCATGTCCTGGAACACAGGCAATTCCTGTAAGAAAAATGAATCCCTCAGCTGTGTTTAGCTTGCTGGACCTTCAGAAAAACAGAGAGAGTCACGTGGTGTCATCTAACAGGTGTTCTGCGTGTCAGAGGTTGCTGGGAGAGTAAAAGCCAAGTTCCATTTGAACGGGTGAAAAATCTCCCCTCCTCTTTATTATAAACATACTCTGCCTCACATTAATCTATGTGCGGTGAGGTAACATTTCATTCCCTGCAAACGCCAGACCTAGAATGTCTTCATTTATTTCATCCATGTCATTTCTTTGGAGGGTCCGATGGCCATTTAGTAACTGGATGAAAGAAGAAAGACGTTGGGTCTGATTTAGTAGACCATTCGCATACCGTCGCATCAGGCCGGACAACCCAATTGGGTTTGTGGGCAGGGCCCAGATTCCCCGCTAGCAATGGTCATGGCATTTCAGGATGTCTCTCATCTTCCTCCTGCAACAGGAACGAAATGGGGTACCATGCACCTGTAGCATGGGGGAACTCCGCCATTTTGGTTACTCACAAGCTCCCGGCCGGAGACCCACCTCCAGAAGTAAAGAAATGTCCACATCAGCCTTTCATGGACAACTTGTCAAAGATATTCCCAACACAGAATACACCACCTTGCCTATACACTGGACATTTGAAATACTGTTCTGTTCAGGTCCAAATTTAACACCGACCAGCACTTCCACCTTCCCCTATATTAGGTTCGCTGAGATGGAATTTCTCCTTGGGCCTATTCCAGGCCTACCCAAAAGGGGGTACTGCCATGCTACATCTTCCCTGCAGGCTACTACTTCCCATAAACCTAGCCCAACCCAAAGTTCCTACCCAGGGGCAGGGTTTCCCTAAAAAGGTTACTAACCCCTGTTTATACGTTCCATGGTAGTGTGAGAGCTTATTCAGTTAGTCTTTGGGCTGCCCAATTCTCACCTTAGAGACCATTGACACTATTACATAGAGACATGGTTAGGTTAAAAATTATTATTCTTATGATTATTATTTTTATAATTCGGTTTGTGCAGCGCTTTACAGCATGAAGGCAGCCAGTACATTTACAATACAATTCAATACAGGAGGAATTGGAGGGCCCTGCTCGTTAGAGCTTACAATCTAAGAAGGAGGGTCAAACAATACAAAAAGTAATAAATGTGGGGGATAAGCTGATGGAGAAAATAAAAGTACAGTTGTTAGGTGGGGGTAGAATAGGCTTCTCTGAAGAGAAGGATTTTCAGGGATCGCCTAAATGTGGACAGAGTAGGAGATAGTCGGACAGATTGGGGTAAGGATTTCCAAAGGGAAGGAAGAGGCTGGGGAGAAGTCCTGGAGGTGGGCATGGGAGGAGGTGACAAGGGAGCTAGAAAGCAGGAGGTCTTGGGAGGAACAAAGAGAAAACAATTAGGTTGGTATTTTGAGACTAGGTTAGTGATGTAGCCGGGGGCTGAGTTGTGGATGGCTTTGTAAGTTATTGTTAATATCTTGAATTTCATTGTTTGGGTATGCGGAAGCCAGTAGAGGGATTGGCAGAGGAGTTGCAGACAATGAGTGGTTGGTAAGGTGGATGAGTCTGGCAGCAGCATTCATGATGGACTGAAGGCGGGATAGCCTATGTAAAGGTAATCCAATGAGGAGGGAGTTGCAGTAGTCGAGGGGAGAGATAACCAGGGAGCTTGGTGGTGTCATTGGTTAGAAAGGGGCATAATTTGGAGATGTTGCGGAGTTTGAGGCTGCAAGATTTGGACAGTGATTAGATGTGGGGCCGAAAGGAGAGTTCAGAGTCCAGGATTACGCCTAGAACCTTGGTATGCAGGGACGGACTGATAGTTGTGCCATCGATCTTGACAGAGAAATCAGGGGAAGAGGCACATGGGGGGAGGAAATACTATGAGCTCGGTTTTGAAAGTGGTGTGACATCCAGACTAATATGTCTGCTGATAATTAGTGATGTGTGAGGATACTGATGGAGTGAGCGCAGGAATAGATAGATTTGGGTGCCATCAACCTCGAAATGGTATTGGAAGCCATGGGAGGCTATCAACTGACCCAGGTAGGAGGTGTAGATCAAGGATAGGAGAGGTCCAAAAACAGAACCTTAGGGGACCCCAACGGAGAAAGGAAGAGGAGGAAGTAAAGTTGTAAGTGATGCTGAAGGCGTGGTGGGATAGGTAGGATGAGAACCAGCGAAGAGTACAGTCACGGAAACCAAAGGAGTGGAGTTTTTTTGAGGAGGAGGTGGTCCACTGTGTCAAAAGCAACAGAGAGATCCAGGAGTAGGAGTACAGAATAGTGTACAAAATACAAATGTAAAAATATATTTTTTGTTACAGGTACTTATATAGCGCCACCAAATAACACAGCACTTTACATATATGTGCATATACATCAGTCCCTGCCCTCAAGGAGCGTTCAATCTAAGGTCATTAACTCACACTCAGGCCAATTTAGACAGGAGCCAATTAGCCTACCAGCATGTCTTTGGAGTGTGGGAGGAAATCCACACAGGCAGAACCTGGGAACTCCGTGTAGATAGTGCCGTGGTTGGAATTCGTACCAACAACCCTAGTGCTGCTAGGTTGAAGAGCTAGCTACCTTGCTGCACAAGTCTAATAGGAAAAAATTTATAAAAACCTTCATATACAGAAACATACACCGACTGATCCAGAGGAAAGCAAAAAAACCCATGGTCCATGGTCCACCAGGGGAAAACAATTCCTTCCTGATTCTCCAAGGCAATTGGATATTCCTTGGATCAGCAATCTCTGGTTGAGTTACGATAATGTATGTTATGGTAAAGTGTACTGCCTCCAATGGTACATGCACCATTTTTGCTTTGTTAGGTAGTCCACTCAAATCAATGGGCCGCCTTAATGTAAAATACGTTAGCGTGCAACATAATGCATGTTTGTGCACATGTGCTAACGTACTGCAATGGTATGAATCGGATCTGTAGTTGTACATGATATCTGATAATGCCGCTGTTTGGTCAGCCTGGAACAGGAAGTCCTACTACTTGCAAGATCTTCAGGTTGGAAAATTGGCAATGGATTCACAAAATAATTATTCACTTATAAATTATTTGTTGGGTAGATTTTCCATCACTCTTCTGTGAAGTGAAGGGAGAGCCAAAAGCCAACCACAGGAACAGGAAGTGAGGGGGAACCAGTCAAATGTGAGGCTTTCCCTCACTTCCAGAAGATTTCCTTTCATTTCCTGTGTGGTCACCAGGACAGGATATAAGGGAAATCCACCCCAAGGTGGACAGTGGAAAAAAAACCTGATAAGGCTCCTTTTCTTCCCCGCCCCATCCAAAAGGAAACTACTTTCATCTCCTGATGCTAAGCAACCTTTGTTAACAATAATATAGATGCCAACTGGCCATATCACACTATGCCCTGCCCGATAACTCAAAAGCCATTAATGGGGGGTGGTCCCCACTTATTTGGAGGCAGGGTCTGGGTAAGACTAGCCCATAAAGTGGGTGTGTGATCAATCCTTGCACATTTAGGGGTGGGGTCCAGGTTGGACGCCATAAAGTGGGTGTGATTTGGGTGTGCCCATCTGAAAAGTAGGCAGCTGAAATGTGGGTAGTGGGTTGGGTTTAGAACCATAATGTTGCTAAGTATGATTCCTTTACTGTACTAAAGTTACTCACTGCAAACTGTGAGTTTCTCACAATGTGCTTTAGAAGCTGCAGCAATTTTGATAGAGCCCCGCCTCATTTCCTGGCTGGAGCATCATCAGCATCATCTAGGGCAGTGGTCTCCAAACTGTGTCCCAGGGGCCAGATGGGGCCCTTTGCATATTTCTATCTGGCCCTCGGGGCAATATTCTTTCCTCCAATAAAAGGCAGTATTCTTCCAACTGACACCAACCGTGGGGCATCATTTCTGACACCAGCAATGGGCCATTCCTCCTGCTGACACCAATGATGGGGCACTATTCCTCCCACTGATGTTCAGGCTGGGTTCACACATTCAATTCCCATGCCAGGAGAGTGTGCCCGGCTCTCAGTGGAGCCGATTCACACATCTCAGTGGTGGCTGCACAGCGAATTGCGCAGGAGTCCTGTGCGTCTTTGGCTCTGTTTCAGGTCCGAATTCAGGCAAAAATGTGTGCCTGATTCATCCCTGAAATGGAGAACAGGGATGCACCGAACCCCTGTTGTGAGCCGCATGCGTATTAAGTGTGAACCCAGCCTAACAATGGGGCATAATTCCTGAAACTGACATCAACATAAGGGCACTATTCCTCCCACTGACACCAACTATGGAGAACTAGGCTTCCCACTGACACCAACTACGAGGCACCATTCCTCCCACTGACAACAACTATGGGGCACCACTCCTCCCACTGACACAAACTACGGGGCACCACTCCTCCCACTGACACAAACTATGGGGCACCATTCTTCCCACTGACACAAACTACGGGGCACCATTCTTCCCACTGACACAAACTACGGGGCACCATTCCTCCCACTGACACCAACTATGGGGCATTATTCCTCCCACTGGCACAAATTATGTGGCACCATTCCTCCCACTGACACCAACTACAGGGCACCATTCTTTCCACTGACACCAACTATGGGGCAGCATTTCTCCCACTGACACAAACTATGGGGCATTATTCCTCCCACTGACACCAATGATGGGGCACTATTCTTTCCACTGACACCAAAGATGGGGCACTATTCCTTTCCCTAACACCAATGAGTGGGTACAATTCCTCCAACTGACACCAATAATGAGGCATTGTTACCATTGCCAGGACATTTTCAACTCCTTCCAGTCACAGTCTGGCCCCTCTAAAGTCTGAAGGATAATAAACTGGTCCATTGTTTATAAAGTTTGTAGACCCCTGATTTAGGGCTTTCTTCCCCACCCCGACTGTCCCTGGACCTCCCCATTCATCTATTGGATCAATCCTTTCAATTATGGAGGCTCAGCGTCACATGTGGGCAGTACCTGCAAATACTAGGAACGCCCATTCCTCCAGACTGACACCCACCAATCAAGGTATTTTAATATTTGCTCCCCCCACTGCTTGCATTAGGGCTAAAGGATCTTGTGGGGAGAACTGAGGCAGGGGGCTTTGATGTTTTCAGGAAGCTATATAAAGCCCCCTGCTGGCCCCTCCGACCAGCCATGATGTGCCTGCATTGCACAGAGAAGCACAGAGGCCCAGTGATGACATTACGGGGTCTAAAATACAATATGCAATGAAAACAGAAGGGTTTTATTTAAAAATGTAATTAGTATGATGATAAGAGGGGTAGGAAAGAACCGGGGAAGGGCAAAATATAAGTAGATTATACTTCAACTTCAACTCCTCCATAAAAAGCCAGACAAGCGGTCACAGCTCCAAAAACCTGGAAACCGCTCTGGACCGCAAGGGGGTCCGGTAACGACGGAAGGGAAGCAGTTAAATCTTGCCACACGCAGTCCAAATTTCTTTCATAATAAGGCGGATTGTCCCTTTATAAGGATGCTGTACACATCTTTTTACAACCCAAATAAACACGTGTCCACATGAAGCGTGTGATTGCATCATGAGAAGACGATAAACACTACAAGAGCAGTTCCTGACTCGAAGAGCAGAAAATCCCCGCGTTTCCTGCACTCATAAACACAAACATTGACAAATCATACAAACAACATTTGGGACTCAAACCCCCCCCCCTCAATTGCACACACACACACACACACACACGCCTCTCAGGAATTGCTGTTCTCCTTTAAGTGACGAGGGAAAAGAATCGGCGTGGTCTTTTGTACATTACATTACTGGCCACGTGTGGGGTCTCTTCATGCAACACAAACGCTGGGGATCAGCTTTCAAATTCGAGCTTGCAATAATGTCCAGGCTTAATGTAATGTTTATTGCCAAAAACGTCCATTTTAATTTTTTCTTGAGTAACAGCCACGAGTGAAAGGCTGGCTACGGAAAGACAATCCTTTATAATGACGGAGAGACATTGAGAAACGGGAATCAGAGCCAATTTTTTTTTTTTTTTTAGAACTATGGTTTTAGGAGAGATACAGCCCTTAGAAGGGAGTTTTTTTTTTTTTTTTTCCACTTGTTCATGATAAGAATTCCATATAAAATGTAAGGCCTTTATATTTATCTCTTCACTGTTGTTTTATTATCACTAAGGTTATTAGTGGACCCTTTTGTTCACATTCAGTTTCCCCTTTTTTATAATGTGATTATTTCTATCATTTATTATTTATGTGATATTATTATTTCTTTGAAGTGACTACCCAGCTATCATGTTTTTTACTTAATTTATTCATTATTTCTTAATTTATTGATTTTCTCCATAGTGCACTGTATGCACGCCATCTAGAGAATTCTCTCTCCAACATTGGATTATTGCGCAAAATCACTTCTTTTGCTAATATTACCACATTGTGTTGTTGTGAACACTTAGATTTTGCTGCAATTATCTAACACTACCTTTTTACACTTTATTATACATCATAGATAGCACGAAGGACACTTCATCAAGGTTCAGTTGCTCCTAAAATATTAGTAGAAGTTAAAAGAGTGTTTTTTGTTTTTTTTTAAACCGTAGGAGGTTTAGAATTAAAACTAGTTATTCATTTGGTCGTATGTGCTGTGCCTCATTTAAAGTCCCAGGATGAAATAAATTGGTTGTATGGAGATATGTGAAGGGATGGAGGCACATCACTGGGTGCATTAGGCCACATTCTATTTTGGTAGAATTAAAATAGAAGGCACAATTTACTGAAGCAGTTTGTATAGATTAATACAAATGAAACAACAATAATAATAATAATAATAATTATTATTATTGTACACCTGTGAAACTGTTGTTTGTTGTGTTTTATGAAAAAATAAAAAAGTTAACCTCTAAAAAAAAATAATTATTATTATTATTTATCATGAATATTATTATTATTATTATTATTATTATTATTATTATTATTATTATTATTATACAAGATCTCATATTTTAGGTGCAGAATGGAATTGAAACAATGTTAAAAAATATCCTCAGCTAATAACTTCATGCGAAGGTCTGTCTGGGGGTTATCCCATCTTTGAGACACTTTGAATATACTCTGTTTCACCATTTTCATTGTGATCATTTTTATGTTGTACCCCTACCAGTGTTTATCTATTGGGTTACATTATGTACACTAGTTTTTTACCTGTACTTATTTCTTACCTGGAAAAAAATAATCTAACGAAAAGAATAAAATGATGTGTATACCTTCATATTGATAGGAAAAGACCCCCCCCCCCCCAACTACAGCTGATTGCTGAGATGGAAGACCTCATCCACCAGACAAGGGAGACCCCCCCCCCCCCCCCCGAAATTTTTGAAAACTTGGACTTGCTTGCTAAATTTTGTGGACACTATGGGGTTCTCCCAAGTAAGGAACAATTAAGATCTTAGCTTTTAACATATATACGGCTGGAAAGGTAGAGTGGGGTATGCCCCTACCCCGAGCCTCTCAAGGTAGGGGCATACCCCATCTTCCTCTCCGGCCATATATATGTTTAAAGCTAGGATCTTAATTGTTCATTACTTGGGAGAACTCCGTAGAGTCCATAAAATTTAGCCAGCAAGGTTTTCCAAAATTTCGAGGGAGTCTCCCAACTCTCTCCCAACTCTCTCTTGACCTTCTCCCAATACCTATGCTGTCCCGATGGGGACCATTCTCCTTCCCACTCCTAACCCCTCTTCCCTTTCTACCTTTTCCCCCTAGACATCCACCTCCACCTCCATTCCCGGATCCCAGTTTAAAATTTTTTGGATGGAACCAATATTATAACTGACTAACAATAACAGACTACTTATACTGCATATGAGTTATAGTCAAGATGTTCTAAAAAAATTTAAAGAAATATTTGCAAAGATTCATTTACTGATGTTATGTATTTTAGGTGTTCTATTTGTTGGTTGTTCGTGACCATGTCCTTATTCGGTCGATCTAGCTCGGATTGATCTCTATTGACGATCCATTTGTCATCCTTATGTTTAGTGTTACTGGAAAACCATTTTCTGTATTTTTCTTTTTTTGGAAAATGTAATAAAAATTATTTGAAACCGAAAAAGAAAAAATATCCTCAGCCGATTTTTGGGGTTTTTTTGGAGAACATAAGTACAAATAGAAAAAATTGAATTTAGAATACATTTTTGGAATCATTTATAATTAGAAAATCATAATTAGAACACCTTACACCGCAAAATTGTACCACTCATAAAAAGATTGCAATCACGAATGATGTGTTCACCTTCAGTCATTTGTATTAAGACATTTTGTCAATTTTAGTTGCATCCTCAGTTAGGCTCTATTCACACTAATGCGTTTTTTTATGCATTTTGCAGAAATGCATGGGAATTTTTTAACATGGGTTCCTATGGAACATGTTCACATCAATGCATTTTTGTGCCTCTGCGTTTTTGGAAAGGGCCGGGGACTTTTTTTCATGCAAAATGCAACGTTTTGCATGTAATAGATTTTAATGGACCACGCATTCAAAGCGCAAGTTTTTACTGCATTTTTGCCGCGTTTTGTGTTTTTTTTTCTTTCTTTTTTTTTTTTTACACTGGATACAGTATAAAAAAAAAACACTGTAAAAAAAAAAAAAAAAAAACGCGGCAAAAACGCATGTTCAAAAACGTGGCAAGCACCGTAAAAAGCACTGCAGAAACGCTCAAAAGCAACATGCATAGATGCGAATCGAGCCTAAAGCCTCATCTTAACTTTACACCCTGCACTGTGTGGGACTTGAGCTAGAAATTCAGTTGCCATTTTGCTCTATGGAGCGATTATATAGGGGCTTTATGATTGTATAGATCACCCCATAATGTGAAAAAAAATATAACATTCCTAGAAAATCAGCAAACCTGGAAAATAGAAATAAATGTAAAAATAACTCCAAAAAAACAAGAATAAGTCAAGAATCATGGAATAAATCATTTTAAAAATAGTAAATTGTTCATTGCTTTTCTCCTTATCAATCTCCTTATTTTTAAACACATCCAATATTTTTTAAATCCTCCAGATGGGTAAAATTGATGTAGATATTTTACTAACATTCTGCATAGTATCATTATAAGTCCAGCAAAAAGCTGTATGTTTTTTTCGACATAATCATTTTATGAATTTTTTTTCTATTTTTGTCATGTTATTAAGCGCTGCACAAACTGTGGGCGCTATATAAATCCTGTATAATAGCAATAATAATAATAATAATATATCCTGAGCACAGCAAGTAGACATTAACATGCATACTTCCATAGAATAATATATCACAGGGTCAATGCCGTAACAGACAACTCACCCACCTCCCACCCAGTAAGAGGCGATGCTAACCGTGTGTTTAAATCATTATTTTGGATTTCCTTATAATTTTACAATGATTTTATAAAACTCTAAAAATGGCTGTTTTTGGATCTGAATCTTCATGCAACCTCGTTTTTCTGCTATAAATGTAATTATTAATTTTTTTATACAATTTGACATTTATTTTATGAGTACAGTGAGCAAACATAATCACTGTTTTTGACTAATCATATCTGGTTCACTGGTATATAACTAACAATGGGATGTTACTGTACATAAAACTGTCTTCTTAGCTCAAGATAAAAATGAAAGTTATTGTAAACGATCACTTTGTAAAACAACCCATTTCATTTAACCACTTCAGCCCCGGAAGGATTTACTCCCTTCCTGACCAGAGCATTTTTTTGGGATTCGGCACTGCGTTGCTTTAGCTGACAATTGCGCGGTCGTGCGACGATTTACCCAAACCAAATTGACGTCCTTTTTTCCCCACAAATAGAGCTTTCTTTGGGTGGTATTTGATCACCTCTGCGGTTTTTATTTTTTGCGCTATAAACAAAAAAAGAGCGACAATTTTGAAAAAAAAACACATTATGTTTTACTTTTTGATGTAATAAATATCCCCAAAAATATATATAAAAAACTAATTTCTTCCACAGTTTAGGCTGATATGTATTCTTCTATATATTTATGGTAAAAAAAAAATGCAATAAGTGTGTATTGATTGGTTTGCGCAAAAGTTATAGCGTCTACAAAATAGGGGATAGATTTATGGCATTTTTATTATACCTTTTTTTTTTTACTAGTAATGGCGGCGATCTGCGATTTTTAGCGGGCCTGCGACATTATGGCGGACAGATCGGACACTTTTGACACTATTTTGGGACCATTGACATTTATACAGCTATCGGAGCTACAAATAGCCACTGATTACAGTATAAATGACACTGGCAGGGAAGGGGTTAACACTAGGGGGCGATCAAGGGGTTAAGTGTGTTCCCTGGAGGTGTTCTAGTTGTAGGGGGATGGGCTCACTACAACATGACAGAGATCACTGCTCCCGATGACAGGGATCAGTAGATCCCTGTCATCCCTTTAATCTGCTTTCAGTAGATCCCTGTCATGTTGCTAGGCAGAACAGGGAAATGCCTTGTTTACATAGGCATCCCCCCATTCTGCCTCTCCTCGCCGCAATCGTGGGCCACCGGTGAACATCAAGTTAGGAGGACCCATGGACACGCTCCCGCGGTGCGGGAATACTTTCCCACACAAGTAAATGGTATAGCAGACGCATATCAGGAATATGAAATGTTGGGGTAAGAAACACTTTTACAATTTGTTACGAATTTCATCAGGATAAAAATTGTATATATATATATATATATATATATATATATATATATATATACTAAATTTTGAAATAAACATTGAATGATACAGGATTCCCAGAACACTAGAGGTTAGCTAAAGAGACAGAAGAAACTTGCTTTGTTCTATTATTTTTTACTCCTTATATGATTATTATTATTTTATCTATGTATATTATTATTTTATATATATATATATATATATATATATATATATATATATATATATATGTATATATATATATACATATATATATATATATATATATATATAAAATAATAATATACATAGATAATTAATATTTAATTATATGTAGTATTATAATAGAAACAATAATGCACATACTGTATATTAGTACATTAATGTCTTTTTTTTTCTTAGGTATCTCTACACTGTTTGTGTACCAGGTAAAATTCACCCAAATATTTTTAAGATATAATAACAAATTTATGCAATTAAACATATTCAAACATTCTTTTCTAGATGTTTATATTCTATATAAAAAAAAAAGTCATTATATTGAAATTTCCTGTAATGTTAATACTTCCCTCTCTATGCATTTTTAGAATTTTATTCAGCTCCAGCGCCAAAGAAGATGAAGTTGAATATAGTCATTAACGCTGGCCATTAAAGGAAGAAAAAAAAAAAATGTAAAATGAAATGTGGGATTTTTTGGCTGCGTTCTTTCCAGAGACCTGCGTTCCCAATTCTGCTTTTAGGTAAATTCACATGTGGTCAATGACTCATCGAGGAGAGCTATTAGCTCCACGCATGAACTTTCAGATGGGCCAAGTCAAACATATCAGCCTGAATGTGTTTGTTTTCATTACGGTTTATAGATATTCCAGTGCATCAAAAAAGGTAACTAATTCTGTAGTTTTAAACATCTAATATGGCTACACTCAAATTTTGGGGGCTTAACTTTGAAACTGGAGAATAAATTAAGAAAAACAGGATCACTCCCTCAGCAGTGTGCAAGAAGATAAGCCTAGCTTAAGTCCAAAAGTCTGCTCCGGCAGGTGGCTAAAATTTACTTTAACCCTCCGCTGGCTTGTAGCTGGGAATGTAAAGTGCCTGTTGTTCTTTATTTTGAAGGTGAATGCTTAATGAGCAAGCAGTGCATTGTGGGTACTTGTCACTTGCCGCTAGGCCTGTACAGATTGAATGTTAAAAAAAAAAAATATTTAGGACCATTTTCATTCTTGTAATGACTTTTTTTTCATATCTTTTTTACCAAAAAAATCTACATTTGTGCCAGCAGAATTGTTCAAGTAGTGTTTTTTTTTTTTCATTAAAAAAGTTATGTATTTTAGGTAATAGTTTTCTATAGTTTTATGAGCTAATATGCATTTTTTTGTCGCATGCAATCCTTCGATACCAGTGCGCCATTGTTGACTGTCAGTTTGCAGCAGTTGGAAGATGCAGAGAAGCGAGAAGCTGAATGGGCGGTATGTAAAAAAACAGACACACAAACACACACACATCTAAATGAAACGCGTTTGTCTGGCCAGCTTAACGTAGTGATCTGGAGTACATCAGTTTGCTTAAATTACACTTTTTCGTCTTACATTCCCAAGTTAATAAAAGTGTAGTGATGCAAAAAAAATTAATGTAGCAAATCCTTTTTAAGATCCAATATGACCCTTTGTCATAAAGGTGCAAAACATTTCCTCCATTTTAAGCAATTTTTGTTATTGTTTTAATTTTTTCTATTATTGTTTTATTATTACCTTAATTTGTTATATTTTATTTTTATATTTCTTATTATTATTCCTTAAATTTATTTTTTTTAGCATTTTTAGTTTTATATTTGTTATTGTTTTTTCTTTAATTATTATTATTGTTTTATTACTATTATTATTATTATTATTATTATTAGGCTTCACGCTTATGCAGATTGGATGCGACTTTCTCCGCATCCAATTCGCATGACAGGAGAGTGTGCCCGGCTCGCAATGGAGCCGATTTACACACCTCCGGGACAGCCACGCTCCGCACTTGGTAAGGGTCCTGTGCATCTTTGGTTCTGATTCAGGTGCAAATTCAGGCAAAAATTCAGACCAGATTCGCACCTGAATCGGTGAACAGGGACGCACCGGACCCGTTGCTATGAGCCGCAGCCGCACATATGTGAACCCAGCCCTATTATTATTACCTTGATTTTATATTTTACTTTTTAGTGGGTTTTTTTTTTATTTCTGCAAATTTGCGCACAACTATATTTTCCAAAAATTGCAGCATTTTTGCTACAAATACATCAGCTCTCCAAAAAGTTCCCTCTATATCACTGATCACCCACAAAATGAAGGAAAATCCCAAACAACCTTTTAGCCTTGGTTAAAGTATTCAAAAAACATACCGGTAGATCCTGTTTTTTTTGGGTTTTTTTACGCAAAAACACCAAATTTTAAAATCAGCCAAACAGTCTTTCAATCAATAAATACACAACTTTCTAAATCCATATTTAAAGTAGATGTAAACCTCAATGGAAAAAATGTAGTTTGCTCTGTACACTGAAAATCATAATTAATTGCCCTTTTTAAAAAAGAAAGAACATTTTTATTTTTTTTACTTTTTATCCTCTATCCATCTTAGTGCTGCTGAATGACAACAATGGACCATACTTGTGTAATATGTGTTGGAACAGCCACTTGTATTCTCCATCAAAAGCCCATGTGACAGGATGACTACACAGTAGTCTCAAAAGACGCGTTGGTGGAGCACTGAATTTTTTAATAGGTGAAAATAACTCAATGTATAATTTTTGATGGCAGTTCTTTGTCAATTATGGTGTCCCCAAGGGTTCTAGGAGAGGTCAAAACAGTATATGAAAAGATGAGAGTGCCAAAGGTTTCTATTAGGTTCAGTTAAAGTTTATTTATCTTGGCATACAGTCACAGGCTATAGTCAATGCGTTTTGGGGCCCACTTCTCTCCCATCATCATGGCTGAAGGACAAGATAGCAAAAAACAATATAAATAGGAATATCTAAAATACCAACATCACCTATTGGTAAGGTATTGTGTAAACCGATATAAATTGTTGTAGTATACCATACCTTATCAATAAGTGATGTACTTGCTGTTTTAGATTTTTTTATGCTATCTTGCCCCTGAACCTTGGTGAAGCTGTGACCCCCGAAAATGTGTTGGTTATTTATCCTGTGACCTTTTGTCAAGATCAATAAACTTTTATTTTGGACCTAACAGAAGCCTGGATGACTACACAGGATGAGACAGAATGTTGTCACCCTATAACAGGAAGTGCCTGAACAAGGACCTTCATGTTAGGATCACCATGGAATATTTTAATGATATTAATTAAAAAAAATTAAAAATAAACATTTGAAAATGACTTTTGAAACTAGAGGAGATTTTAGGGGTTGGGTTTACATCTATTTAAAAATGAAAAAAGATATGTGTACAGATCACTAAATAACTGAAATTGATACTTGAGATATATAATTAAAATATTTCTCTTACCTTTCACAGAAGTGGTAGACATATCTTTGGAGAGCCCAATATTTTAGATTTTTTTTTTCACATACTGTCAGGGTAGAGTTTCTAAAATTGAATAGGCTGTTTACATTGCAAGGGAATTTTTCCTTGACTTGGTGAATAAGGAAAAGCTCCTCTGGTTTCCATAATCCAATCCTGTGCAAGCAATAAATACAGCTTTTTTTATTTTCCCTTGGGGTGATTGGGTATTTCTTGTGAAGTAAATTTTCACCACATTTGTTATTCTAAGGGAATGTTCCCTTGCAAAGTTCAAAATGGCAGCCTTCGTTGACTTGTTACATTCCAATCCAAACTTGCTGTATCATTGATGGCAAAAAAAATTTAAAAATTGGCAATTATTGTAAACTGTGAACATCTTACAGACCCCAGATGCCACCAAGGCCTCAAAGTTGCCTATACCATTGATAGCAAAATAAAAAGAAAGGCAACTATTGTAAGGTGTGAACATCTTACAGACTTCAGATGCCATCAAGGCCTCAAATTTGCCTATCCCATCGATGGCAAAAAAAAAAGTTGGTAATTATTCTAAGCTCTGAACATCTTACAGACCTCAGTTGTCCCCAAGACTTTGAAGTTGCCTATACCATCGATGGCAAAAAAAAAAAAGGCAATTATTGCTACTGTAAGGTGTGAACATCTTACAGACTTCAGATGCCATCAAGGCCTCAAATTTGCCTATCCCTTCGATGGCAAAAAAAAAGTTGGTAATTATTCTAAGCTCTGAACATCTTACAGACCTCAGTTGTCCCCAAGACTTTGAAGTTGCCTATACCATCAATGGCAAAAAAAAGGCAACTATTGCTATTGTAAGGTGTGAACATCTTACAGACTTCAGATGCCACCAAGGCCTTTAAATTTGCCTCTTACACTGATGGCAACAAAAAAAAAAATATTGTCAATTATTGTAAGCTTTGAACATACACCTCAGATGCTACCAAGGCCTCAAAGTTGCCTATCCCATCAATGGCAAGAAAAAAAAGTTGGCAATTTTTGTAAGCTTTGAACATCTTACAGACCTCAGATGCTACTAAGGCCTCAAAGTTGCCTATCCCATCGATGGCAAGAAAAAAAAGTTGGCAATAATTGTAAGCTCTAAACATCTTAAAGAACTCAGGTTCCACTAGGGCCTCAAAGCTGCCTATCCCATCAATGGCAAAAAATAAAACTAAAAATTGTCAACTATTGTAAGGTGTGAACATCTTACAGACCTCAGATGCCACCAAGGCCTCAAATCTGCCTATTACATTGATGGCAAAAAAAGTTGGTAATTATTCTAAGCTCTGAACATCTTACAGACCTCAGTTGTCCCCACGACTTTGAAGTTGCCTATACCATCGATGGCAAATAAAAAAGGCAACTATTGCTATTGTAAGGTGTGAACATCTTACAGACTTCAGATGCCACCAAGGCCTTTAAATTTGCCTCTTACACTGATGGCAACAACAACAAAAAAATATTGTCAATTATTGTAAGCTTTGAACATCTTACAGACCTCAGATGCTACCAAGGCCTCAAAGTTGCCTATCCCATCGATGGCAAGAAAAAAAAGTTGGCAATTATTGTAAGCTCTAAACATCTTAAAGAACTCAGGTGCTACCAAGGCCTCAAAGCTGCCTATCCCATCAATGGCAAAAATAAAACTAAAAATTGGCAACTATTGTAAGGTGTGAACATCTTACAGACCTCAGATGCCACCAAGGCCTCAAATCTGCCTATTACATTGATGGCAACAAAAAAAATGTAATTTATTGTAAGTTGTGAGCATCTTACAGACCTTAAGTAAAAAAGAGTGTAGTATTAGAATGAACAGATTAAATCGCAAGATTAAAGACACTTACAGTAACAAAATAAAAAACAGGCTTATCTGGTACAGGGGGGGGGGGGGGGGGCTCTCCGATCCATCCCATGGACATCGCGCTGCGCACAGAGAATACAGTGGACACTGGTGCTGTGAAAAAGCTGGAAGGCACTCAGAGAAGCCGGGAGAGCCACTGTGGACCGCAGGGTGGATGTGACGTCACCTGAGGTGGCCAGGATACACACAGGAAGAGTCACTGTAATGGACAGGCTACGCACTCTGAGCTATAGCTCCTTTTAAAGGCCATGGCATGGATCGGATGCACCAGATGAGCCTGTTTTTTACTTTGTTCCTGTGAGTGTTTTTAACCTTGCGATTAAATCTGTTCATTCTAATACTACACTCAGGTGGTGCTTCCTGTTTTGTCTTTTTTACTTGTTTTCATAGAGTTGGCTTAAGGACAGCTGCCACCATTAGCCATCAATTGGACTCATGGACTTTTTATACCCTGTTTGATTGACTGTTTTCACTTCATGTTGCCCATGAATACATGTGATAACTCATAGGGCTTCCATTGTGCATGAACAGAGTGTGTTTTGCACCAGTTACCTCCATTTCTTGTTTTGATGTTACGGACCTCAGATGCTACCAAGGCCTCAAATTTGCCTATAGCATCGATTATAAAAAAAAAAAGTTGGCAATTATTGTAAGCTCTGAACATCTTACAGACCTCAGATGCCACCAAGGCCTCAAAGTTGCCTATACCATTGATGGCAAAAAAAATGGCAACTTTTGTAAGGCGTGAACATCTTACAGACTTCAGATGCCACCAAGGCCTTAAATTTGCCTCTTACATTGATGGTAACAAAAAAAAATGTTGTCAATTATTGTAAGCTTTGAACATCTTACAGACCTCAGATGCTACCAAGGCCTCAAAGTTGCCTATCCCATTGATGGCAAACAAAGTAGCAATTATTGTAAGCTCTACACATCTTAAAGACCTCAAATTCCACTAGGGCTTCAAAGCTGTCTATCCCATCAATGACAAAAAATAAAAACAAAAGTAACTATTGTAAGGTGTGAACATCTTACGGGACCTCAGAAGCCACCAAGGCCTCAAATTTGCCTGTTCCATTGATGGCAAAAAAAAAAGATTTAAATCGGCAATTATTGTAAGCTCTGAACATCTTAAAGACCTCAGATGCCACCAAGGCCTCATTGTTGCCTATCCTAAAACAGCCATCGTTCACAAAGGTGTTGCATTTTTTCTTTCCTTTTTTTTATTTTAGTATAATTAGTTGAATTAGCGAGCATGATTTGTATCCTGTTTTCCTTCAAAGGCTGACTTTACTTCAGGGTTATTTTGGAAGAGGGAAAAAAAAAAAAACATCCTTTCATTTTAACGACTGATCAAAGAGAACTCTTTTCCCCTAATGCCTAAAGTTAGTTTTAAGTGAAAAATAGCATTCTCACATGCAGGAATAATGAGTAATTTGGCCCCCACGTCAGCGAAATCCACGAGGGTTTTGAATGACTGCTCCGAGGATGGCTTGTTTCGGGGTTTTCTAAATACAGCAGCGGTTAATTGAAGACAGAAGGATGGAGAGCGAGCCTCCCGTTCCCACTGATGAACTAATTTGCCTGTTGCTCAACCATCCTAAAGTGTTTACCGTAATTAACACCACCTCGCTCAATCTGATGAGATCAATTCATCTCACTGAGATCTAATTAGATATTCTTATTACAAGGGCCTTGCGCACTGAGTGGCCCGATCCTTGCCATCTATGGAGGCCCTTCGACCACCCACTGAGACCGGGCCCTTGGGAATTGTATACCCTGCAAAATATGTTTCAGTGAGTGCCTATGCCCTGCACTCTACGCTTGGATGAATCCTCCCCTGAAGTATGTTTTCCTTTAAAAATATTGTGACTTTAACTGTTCCTCTGCCGAAAATTGTGAGCCTTTCAAGGAGGGATTTGAGGATTAAAATTTGTTTCCAAATTACAAGCAAACAATGTTATGGTTTAAAAAAACTTACCTACACAATGATCTCAACCACAAAATACAGACATTGACCAAATTTTTGGTGGCCTTGGTCTATTATAGTTCTTCATTAATTCAATTTTCAAAGGTGGTATAGCACAAGACCCTTAAAATTGTACAAAAAAAGAGGCATTTTGTCTTATGTTAGTGCATATGCTTGAATGAAGATTGGATATATTGGGTACCCTGTCTTTTGGGCAGTGCCCTACATCCATTGACTGTGCCCACTGATGTTATCTTGAGGGCTTGCAAAACCCAAAAGTCGCTAATGAAGTATGATTTAGTATCACAGAAGGGGTATTTAGTCCCATAGTCCCGTGTGTTTAGTGCAAAACCTAGTGACTAGCAACCTTCTGCCAAGTAAACTAGGCCTTGTGGTTAATAAGACTCAGCTTTAAAGCATGACTCCAAAAAGCATCCAAGCATGCAGTTAAAATACTTACATAGTGGATCTTCTACCTACCCAAGAATATATGAGTTTGCACAGCCAATTCTGTAAACCTTGACCCCTGAGGCAACAATAACAGCACAACTCGGTCAAGTTGTACAAAAAAAACAAGCAGCGGACCCTCGAGGAGGCCATCTCTCTGCTCACTCTGCTTCCTTCCAGTACATGTGTGCTGCAACTGAGCCTCACTGGTTCTTAGTGCCGGCTCCTCCTTCTCTCAAGGTGGGGCTTGCTGAGTATGAGGTTACAGGATTCAGATACTTAAAGTGGAAGAAAAGCCTATAGTTGGCCATGCAAGGATCAGATTTTTTTTATTTAGCCATTGAATCAAATGGAAAAAAACTGAACTAATCCTCTCCCCCACACATTTGGGGTGGATGCGGGAATCCTCCCCACTTTGTCATTGTATTCCAACAGTGGCACTCCCCCACCGTTAGAATACACTGATCAGCACTGCAGCCAATTGTCT
Source organism: Lithobates clamitans (assembly GCA_037952925.1). Classification (NCBI taxonomy): domain Eukaryota; kingdom Metazoa; phylum Chordata; class Amphibia; order Anura; family Ranidae; genus Lithobates; species Lithobates clamitans. The sequence continues at coordinate 51,386 of JBBGZY010001819.1, read as the reverse complement.
GCATGCATTGATTGAGGCAAAATTTTCCAACGACCATAGATGGAGCGAAATTTGTCTGGTCCCTACTGAACCAGCCGAATTTCAATCCATCTATGGCCAGTTGAAATCAAACTATTCTTCATAATGTTTTCTTCCCCCCCTCCATCCTATTCTGCCTAACCTGTATAAAAAGATATGTGTACTTACTTATTTTTATTCCAGTCTGGTCATGTGATCCTGCAGCTCTGACTCCCCTGTGTCAGTAAGCAGCTGCTGCAGTGGAGAGGAGGGAGTGCCAACAACGGCTGGGCCATGGGAGCCCATGGGTGAAGTCACGGCTCCCAGAATTCCAAGCCATTGTCCATCACCTACTGAGCCAGAGCTGTGGGGTCACGTGACTGGATCAGAGAGGATTAGAAATACGTAAGTACATAGATCTTTCTTACACAGGTTAAGCAGGATAGATAGAAGGAGGGGCAAGGAATATTTTTAATAATTGGACTTAGGTTTTTCTTCTACTTTAACAAGATAAGGGCATTAGAGGTGACACCATAATGTTAAAAAATGATGCATAAAATGATTTGCTAATGAATTTATAATTACATTATTTGGTGCTTATTAATATTTGTGTCAAATATGTTTACATTCGTTACAGGCATACAACCCAATATGTGTAAGTGACTTAATTGGACTTTGTTGGGTCCACTTTTAAGAGAAAACAAGTTTGTATCATAAACATATTAGAGCAAAACGGTGAGTTTCTGCAGTAGCTTAGTTAATGTGGCCCCAAAAAAACAAGAACTGTCCTAGGATGGAAAGGGACCTGGGGGTCCTAGTAGAAGATAGGCTCAGCAATGGCATGCAATGCCAAGCTGCTGCTAACAAAGCAAACAGAATATTGGCATGCATTAAAAAGGGGATTCATTCCAGAGATAAAACGATAATTCTCCCGCTCTACAAGACTCTGGTCCGGCTGCACCTAGAGTATGCTGTCCAGTTCTGGACACCAGTCCTCAGGAAGGATGTACTGGAAATGGAGCGAGTACAGAGAAGGGCAACAAAGCTAATAAAGGGTCTGGAGGATATTAGTTATGAGGAAAGGTTGGAAGTACTGAACGTATTCTCTCTGGAAAAGAGACGCTTGACGCTATTGATTTCAATATACAAATCCCATACTGGTGACTCCACAATAGGGATAAAACTTTTTCGCAGAATGGAGTTTAACAAGACACGTGGCCACTCATTAAAATTAGAAGAAAAGAGGTTTAAACTTAAAGGGGTTGCATTAAGTTGAAAAAACACCTTGCACTCTCCGCCCCCACCCCGAGCCCCCGTTTTACTTACCTGAGCCCCGAATCTCCGCGGGCGCGATCCCGTGTTGCTTTCCCTCAGCTCTTGTGGGCTCTTCATTGGATGATTGATAGCAGCGCAGCCATTGGCTCCCGCTGCTGTCAATCAAATCAATGACGCAGCGTGCCGGGGGGCGGGGCCGAGTGATACACTCGGCGGTTATGGCCGCCGAGTGTATCACACGGAAGCACGCCTGCAAGCTAACCCCCTTGGCATAGCGCTTTCCAGAGGGGGGTTAGCTCTTGCAGGGAGGAGCCGAGACAGCCGCCGGGGGACCCCAGAAGATGAGGATCGGGGCCACTCTGTGCAAAACAAACTGCACAGTGGAGGTAAGTATGATATGTTTGTTATTTAAAAAAAAACCTTTACAACCCCTTTAAAAACTACGTAAAGGGTTCTTTACTGTAAGAGCGGCAAGGATGTGGAATTCCCTTCCACAGGCGGTGGTCTCAGCTGGGGGCATCAATAGTTTCAAGAAACGATTAGATAAGCACCTGAACGACCATAACATACAGGGATATACAATGTAATACTGACATATAATCACACACATAGGTTGGACTTGATGGACTTGTGTCTTTTTTCAACCTCACCTACTATGTAACTATGTAACTTTTATCACATCGGTGCATATGAAAGATGACTGACTTGTACAGTCCCCAAAAGACCTGCCAACCATCCTTAGTCTATAATGAGATCTGTATATGGTTGCCCTAAGTTTTACAATCTTGAGAATTTTAGTTTACATAATTTTGTGAAATATCTGGCACATTCGTATCTTTATTAAGCTGCTCGGGGCAATCTCCCTTCATACATACAAATAACCCAATAAAACAAAGTAGCTTTGCTAATGTAGAAAGACCTTTTGGATGTTTTTTTACTGGAAATGTTGCCAATAACTGAAGTCACCCTAATTCAATAAATTTGATGGAGATTAAAGTCTATGTACAGCCAAAATTTTCTTTACTTTTTGGACAGAGAGTGGAGGGATTGGATCCCCTGTCTTTGTCCCAATTAGGCAGTGTCACCATCTCTGTTTGTCCTGTTGATGGAAAGTTATGCCCTGTACACACGACTGGTTTTCCCGTCCGAATAAACTCTGAAGGTTTTTCCGACGGAGTTCCGACGGAATTCCGCTGAAACTGTCTTGCGTACACACAATCACACCAAAGTCCGACCGTCAACAACGCGGTGACGTACAACGCGTATGACGGGACTAGAAAAGGGAAGTTCAATAGCCAGTAGCCAATAGCTTTTGTCTCGTACTTGCTTCAGAGCATGCGTTGTTTTTGGTACGTCGGAACAGCATACAGACGAGCGGTTTTCCCAATAGGGTTTGATTCCGTTGGAAATATTTAGAACATGTTCTCTTTCTAAGTCCGTAAGAATTTTTGACGTAAAAAGTCCGATGAGGCATACACACGATCGGAATATATGATGAAAAGCTCCCGTCTGACTTTTTCTGTCGGACATTCCGCTCGTGTGTACGGGGCATAAGAGAAAATCCAAAATATTACAGTTTTCACCAAAACAGGAGTAGAGGGTACATCCTTCAAGCTCACCTTTATTTTGCCTTTCCTGTTGACTCCAATGCATTTTTCGAAACTAAATTTTGCCAAAACCTCTGTTGAAGAAAAAAAACTCTCAATTTCACGCATCCCCTACTTTGTAACTAGAGAACATTTTAACAGTGAAACAAAAACTGTTATGCCATGGATCTTTCTAGATGTTGCCATAAGATCTGTTTCTATTATTATTTTAATCCTGTTATTCAGTCTTTGTGATGGAATGTGACTGGGACATTTAGACTCTCAGAAGTATAATACTACTCATGACTGTGCCCCTGTGTACAAAGTCAGCTCCATAAAGACATGGTGTGACCAGCTTGGTGTGGAGGAACTCAAGTGTCCTGCACAGAGCTATGACCTCAACCTTGCTGAACACCTTTAGGATAAATTGGAACACCCATTGGGACCAAGTATTCTCACCCAACATCAGTGCATGGACACAAATTCCAACAGACACCCTCCAAAATCTTGTAGAAAGTCTTCCCAGAAGAGGGGAGGATGTTATAGCCAAAAAGGGGTCAACACAATAATGATGGCCATGGGCGTGGTGGTGGTCAGCTCCATATTAATGGCCATGGGGGTGGTGATGGTCAACTTCGTATTAATGCCAAGGAATTTGTTAATCACTGATTTTAAAAATACAGAGTGGATAAAAAAAGATAAGTGATGCTCATTTCCTCAATGTCTCTAACATCTTCACAACCTGTTAGGTCATCCCGGGTTAAACTGTTCTGCTGTTCATGAGTTCAGAATCATAAAATCTTTTCCACGTCAACTGCAAGCAGACCTAAGAAATGACCAGACTTACCTTAAAGCGGAGTTCCACCCAAAAATGGAACTTTCGCTTATCGTCCCCCCCCCCCCCCATTTGGCACCTTTCAGGGGGGAGGGGGGAGCAGATACCTGTCTAATACAAGTATTTGCTCCCACTTCTGGCAATAGATCACCCCAGAATCTGCGGCGATCTACGCCATATCCATCCCCTCCTTCGTCCCCCCCACTGTCTTCTGGGAGACACACAGGTCCCAGAAGACAGCAGGGACCAGTCATGACACGCACCGCGACTCACGCATACGCCGTAGAGAACCAGGTGTGAAGCCGCAAGGCTTTACTTCCTGATTCCCTTACTTAAGATGGTGGCGCCTCCACCCGGGAGCCGAGAGACGGGTCGGCTTCGGGTGAGGACATTGCGGGTGCCCTGGACAGGTAAGTGTCATTTTAAAAGTCAGCAGCTGCAGTATTTGTAGCTGCTAACTTTTATTTATTTTTTTGGGCGGATCTCCGCTTTAAGGGCCTATTTACTTTTTTGAGGTGCCTTGACGAACATGCATTAACGCGTATCATGTTGCACGTTAATATGCATTGTTTTAGGGTAGCCCGGTTAAAATGAATAGACTGCCAATGCACCTTAAAGTGTCTAAAATTGCACTTACAATTTGTATTGCAATGCATGACAAATAATGATGAGTTGAACACATATAAAACTGTCAATTCTAGCAGGCCAGCGATCACTGATCAAAATATGGCCATGTATGGCCACATTAGGATAGTGATGTCTCCACCATCCTTGCCCTTTTCTTACATGCAATAAATGTAAAATTACAGCGCTGTCAGAAAGGATAGTAAGACAAGGTGAAAATATTCACCAGTCTAATATATTAGATGTAAATACAAAAATCAAGCAGCAGTTAGAAATATGAGATACCCACACTAGACAAGATGTTTAAAACAGTAAAAACTGCGCTAAATGAGAGCAAAGCAAAATGAATATACACTCAGTAAAAACATAATATTAAAGTGGAGTTCCACACAAAAATGGAACTTCCGCTTTTAGGAACCCTCCCCCCCTCCGGTGTCACATTTGGCACCTTTCAGGGAGGAGGGGGGTGCAGATACCTGTCTAAGACAGGTATTTGCACCCACTTCCGGCATAGACTCCCATGGGAGTCTATGCCTCTTCCTGTCCCTTCGCGCTGTCTTCTGGGAAACACACAGCTCCCAGGAGAGAGCGGGGACCACTTACGATGCGCAGCGGGACTCGCGCATGCGCAGTAGGGAACCGGGAAGTGAAGCCGCAACGCTTCACTTCCTGATTCCCTAACCTAGGATGGCGGCGGCAGCTGCCGAGAACCGGGCGGGTTCTCGGCGTCGCCTGCCGACATCGCTGGACCCTGGGACAGGTAAGTGGCCATGTATTAAATGTCAGCAGCTGCAGTATTTGTAGCTGCTGGCTTTTAATATTTTTTTTTTTTTGGCGGTGTGGGTGGACCCCCGCTTTAAGAGTCCATATGAGTGAAGAGTAATAAACAGATGTTGTTGTTCTTCAGAGGAAGATCAAAATATGAAATGCATCTTCATCCCAAGCAAAGGTGACATCACACATGAAATGCACCACAGAAGATAGTGATATGGATAGGACAGTCCTTCACCTAGAAAACCGCAGCCTCTTACCAGCTATTTTGATCTCTGGTCAGGAGATCACATACGCCTTTTAGCTTATAACCCAGCCACAGTCTCAGGATGAAGCGATAAGACAACAGCTCTCTTCCTCTCAAAACTTTTCTATTGGCCCACAGACAGCATCTCAAATGACAGTCACCAGACACATAGAAGAAAAGAGGGCTCCCATAGTGTAAAAAAGTATGTAACTTTAATGACTGATGCACTTACACACATTAGCCTTGGAGTTATTGCTTTGACCCAAGTCCAGTCCAGGAACAGGAGGAGGAGGAGTTCTTGGACCAAAAATGGGTTGCTTTATTAATCATGACCAATTACGTCATATGCCTTTGCTGCGGGAGCTCCAGGAGAATAATCCGGATGATTTTTGGAATTATCTCCGGATGACGGACCCCTGCTCTCACCAACTCTTGGCATTGCTGACCCCCTATATTAAGAAGCAGGACACATGCATGAGGCTTTTATTTTATTTTTTGGTTGAATTATGATTTGATTTGGTGTATTTTCTATATTTTTTGATACATAGAATGCACTATTTGGATAAGTTCTATTGGCAGATATCATGTCTAATTCTATTTGTTTTGTTTTTTTAATGCACAATAAAAAAATATGGGCAATAATACTTGGCTATGTGTTTTACTTCAAAAGACAGTTTGGGAGTAGGCAGTTACATTTTAAAAAATACAGTGTAATAAATACAATTGTTAATAACAAGGGACACCAACATAGTTGTATCCTTGATCTTAAAACTACGGAATAATGGTGTTGTGGTAACTTGCACCAAAAAAAACAAGCATAATAACATTATTCTTGATATCACTGGGAAAAAAAGCCTTTGAAAATTTGTATGCCATCAGTATCACCAGCAAAGCAGCTTCATTATTATCCAATTAAAGAAGAAGAGAATTGTGCACTGCATTTCGAAATTTCATAATTTGCCGCGTCACGAATGTTAATTCTCTATTATGAACGCTAGTTTACAAGACCGACCTCTTCCAGCTCGTCCTTGCTTCCGAGCATGTGTGTTTGTACTTTGGATTTTTGTCCGACGGACTTGTGTGCACACGCTCTGAGAAAATCCAACAACAGACATTTGTCTGCGGAAAATTTTAAACCCTGCCATCCCACATTTGTCCATGAAAAAACCAACAAAAATTGTCCGATGGAGCGTACAAACGGTCGGATTTTCCGCCAACAGCCTGTCATCACACAATTCCCATGGGAAAATACGATCGTGTGTACGAGGCTTAAGTTGCTTGCTGCAGAGAGAAGAGAATAGGAATACCAGTGGCCGGGCGCCCTAGACAGCAATGTGCCTTAGGCGGCTGCCTAGTTTGCCTAGTGGTAGCACGGGCCCTGCTTAGATCGACCCTGATGTTAACCCCTTCTCAACCAGTGTCATTAGTACAGTGACAGTGCATATTTTTAGCACTGATGACTGTATTAGTGTCACTGGTTCCCAAAAAAGTGTCAAAAGTGTCAGTTAGGTGTCCAATTTGTTTGCCGCAATATAGCAGTCCCACTATAAGTCGCTGATCGCTGCCATTACTAGTAGAAAAAAAATGTCATCAATATATCCCATAGTTTGCAGACGCTATAACTTTTGCGCAAACCAATCAAAAGAAGCTTATTGGCCTTTTGGCTAAGATCAAGTGTAGTTTCTGGTCTTATCAGTTACCAAGTGGTGGCACTGTGCTACTGTCCCTGATCCACGGCAGTGGGTTGGGGGTGGCGGTGGCTATACAAATCCACTTGGAGTAATGGTAACTTGGACGGTTAGTAACAGAGAGAGCCAAAACCGGACTGCTCGATGAACTAAGGGCTGTTAATAGGTCTCCTTTAGAGAAAGCCGGAAGGTTACCTCCTGATGGGGATAGAGAGGCACTGGGTCTGGCCGAAGGGCCGGGTCCCCGGTCTTCTGGCCTAGGTTTGGTATAGTTCCTGTCCTTGTCGGTTTTTCGGGAAAGAGCACTGACCCCCCTTTTTCTGTCAGAGGGGTCGTTTAGTACTCCCGGAATGTAATAAGGTGGGAATGATAGGAGCGGTGGTGGAGACTTTTTGTTCATGGGGCTCTCCCTAAGCTCTCAAAGTTCTATGCCTTCCTGGTGAGGATGGGACTGCACTTGTCTGACTGTGGGCCAAGGTTGAAGAAAGCCCATGGTGTACGTGGCCCTAGAGTGGCAGTATAGGGGTGCCGTAATTTGCGGAGGGAGGGGATGATCATGATTTTGTATAAGCGGAAGGGGGAAAGATCGGTTCTGAAAAATATGTGTCTGATCTCTCTTTTAACCGTGAACTACAAAATCCTTGCCAAGGTTTTAGCCAACAGGCTGAAGTCTGTCATTGGACAGATCATCCACCCGGATCAGACTTGTGGCATTCCTGGTCACAGGGTTGCCGACAGCCTTGCGCTTGTCCGGGACACGGTCCAGTACATTCATGGCTGCCATGTGCACAGGGCCCTGGTCAGTCTTGAGCAGAAGAAGGCCTTTGACCGTGTCTCCCATGAGTTTATGAGCAGAGCTCTGCGCAGGTTTGGTCTTGGGGAAATGTTTTGTTCGTATGTGAATGTTGTGTATAATGACATCTATAGTTTGGTGTTGGTGAATGGCTGGAAAACTGACCCCTTTCCTGTTCTCTCTGGGGTCCGACAAGGCTGCCCTCTCTCACCTCTGCTTTTTGTTTGCTGTATAGAGCTCTTCACCCAAAGCATCAGACGGAACCCAGAGATCAGAGGGATCACCGCACAAGGACTAGACAGACGAGAGGTCAAGTGCTAACTCTACATGGACTACGTGTTGGTTTTCTGTGCCGATCGGTTCTCCATCGACACACTCGCCCAGACCTGTGAGGACTTCAGCAAAGCTTCAGGGGCAAAGGTCAACTGCGGGAAGTCAGAAGTCATGCTCATGTGAAAGTGGTTCCTGCCTTCTTCTGCACCCATTCCTTTCAGCGTCAAAACGGACTTCATCAAAATCCTTGGGGTCTGGTTTGGAGCTGAGGGCACAGCCCTGAAGACCTGGGAGGAGAGACTGGCCAAGATGCGACAGAAGTTTGGACTTTGGAGCCTCAGAGAGCTCACTATCGAAGGTAAAACACTGGTACTCTGTAGCGAGATTCTCCCTGTGTTGCAGTACCTCTCCCAGGCCTGCCCCCCCCCCCCGGGTTAACACCTGCAAGGCCATCACCAGGGCGGTGTTTCACTTCATCTGGAGCTCCAAAATGGACAGAGTGAGGTGGGTGGTTATGTTTAGGGAACCTCTCAAGGGCAGTAAGGGCGTGCCTGACATCGCCACTCTACTGAGGGTGTTCTTTGCTTGTAACTGCAACCACAGGACTTTGGTTAACAAAACTTTCGACTCTGGCGATAACTCCATGTCCTGTTTTTTCCTCCTGTCTTTTTGGAGGTCCCTTGGATGGGACAAAGGGGACAGTTCCATCCCCTACAACTGGGACACTGCTTGGTATTACTTGGACACTTTTAAGTTTATCAAGGAGCCGGGGCTGCATGGAGTTAAGCCCGACTTGTGGAAGCCAAAAACTATCCACAAGTTGATTAGAGCATCGGACATGGTTGAGACTGTTCCAGGTCTCCCTTCAGCCACTTGCAAAGTGGTCTGGAGGAATGTTTCTTCAAAGAGACTCAACAACAGGCACAAAGATCTGGCATGGATGGCAATCCAAGGGGGTTGCCGCTCAAGACATTCATGCATTCCAGAAACCTGTGCAGATACAGGCACTGCCCTTTTTGTATCATCCAAGAGTGCCCCTTTGCACACGGCCTGTCGTTGGCCTTGGAACCTGAACTTAAAGACTTTTTGCCACAGACGGCAATCACACATTTTGGTGTGTTGAACGGACTCTTCTGTGGAACTCATTCACAAGAGGACATTGACAACGCCTGGCAGGTGCTGTGTTGCTTTAAGGACGCTTTATGGTGCGCCAGAAAGCGCCTCATCCACCAGCGGGAGAGGATGTCCATCGAGAACTGTCGCAGACTGGTCCACAGTTACATAGTTACATAGTTAGTCAGGTTGAAAAAAGACACAAGTCCATCTAGTTCAACCATAAAAAAAAAAAAAAAAAATAGAGGCAGGTGCGAAAAAAGTGTGTGTGGTGCAGTTGCCAAGGTGCCAACTCAAAGTGCCCCTCTAACACAGTGAGTAATTACAGCACCCCTGGACTGCCACTCTATTTTTTATTTTTTTGGAAAATGTATACTTTATTTTATATACAGTCTGCTCAGAGACTATAACTTGATGGACTTTAAGTAGGAAGAGGAGGACTGAAGACCCCCCCCCCCCCATATAATGTATTTGTATTCATGGAGCTGTATTGTAATGCAGTGTATTTATGTGCTGCGTCCCAATACAGAGTGGAATGTACCCTGTTGAAGTATTTGTTTTTTGTATAATTTTATGCAAAATAAAGTATACATTTTCAAAAAAAAATTAAAAACAGAGTGGCAGTCCAGGAGTACTGTAATTACTCACTGTGTTAGAGGGGCACTTTGAGTTTTTGCTGGCACCTTGGTAACTGCACCACACACACTTTTTTCGCACCTGCCTCTTGGGCCTTTTGGAATTTTTTATTCCTGGCCTCAGAGCCGGCCATGCAAATGGCACTACTTGCACTTTCTCCACTTCCCCTTTCCCCACCTTTATGTTTGTCTTGTGTTGTCACTTTATGGATTTTTTTTGGTTGTTGGGTTTGTACACTGTTTCACGTTGGATGAGTAGGGTGTAGGTCCTTGGGCCTGCCCTAAAAGTCTTGGGAGGGGGTGGACATGGCCTTCTGGCTTAGTTCACCTTCTCTCATGGGGTCTCCCTTTGGGGAGCCCCACCTAGTACTTGGTCTGTTTCGGCAGACCCCCTAGAGAATGGGGTCCGTCTGGCTTCGGTCAGATGAACCATGTGAAAGTACCTCAGTCCTCGGCGGGAGCCTAACACCCCAGGGGATCAGGGCAAGGTCCTTCGATTTTGGAGGACCATATGTACACCCTATGTGCACTTTTTGTGTTCACTTTTTTGGTGTGCACTTTTTTTTTGCACCAGGTGGAGTTTTTGGAGTGTTAACCATGGGCTTAAAAAATAAATAAATATAAGCTTATTGGGATTTTTTTTACCAATAATATGTAGCAGAATAAATATTGGCCTAAATTGAAAGAAGAAATTAGATTTTTTTTTTAACACTTTTTTATTGGATATGTTTTATAGCAGAAAGTAAAAAAATATTTTTTTTTTTTTCAAAATTGTGATTTTTTTTATTTATAGTGTAAAAAATAAATAAAAACTGCAGAGGTGATCAAATACCACCAGAAAAAAGCTCTATTTGTGGCGAAAAAAAGACATCATATTTATTTGGGTACAGCATCGCACAACCACGCAATCTTTAGTTAAAGTAATGCAATGTTGTATCGCAAAAAATGGCCTGGTCAGAAAGGGGGTTAAATTTTCTGGAGCTGAAGTGGTTAAAGGAGTTGTCAAGGCAGAAGGTTTTTTATCTTAATGCATTCTATGCATTAAGATAAAAAACCTTTTGTGTGTGGCAGCCTCCCCAGCACCCCCCTAATTACTTACCTGAGCCCCCTCTCTCTCCAGCGATGTGCACGAATGTCTAAGCCGTCCGGGACACTCCTCCTAATTGGCTGAGACACAGCTGCGGTGCAATTGGCTCCTGCGGCTGTCAATCAAAGTGAGTCAGCCAATCAGGGGGTAGAGGGGATGGGGCTGGGTCAGGGCTCCATGTCTGAATGGACACGGAGCTGTCACTTGGCCTGGGTGCCCCCATAGGAAGCTACTGACTGTGGGGGGCACTCAATAGGAGGAAGGGGCCAGGAGCAGCAAAGAGGGACCCGAGAAGAGGAGGATCTGGGCTGCTCTGAGCAAAACCAACTGCCCAGAGGAGGTAAGTATAACATGTTTGTTAATTTATTTTTAAAACGAGATTTAACAATCACTTTAACGCTGAATAGGATTAAAATAGGCAAACATCTAAATACATTCATCATGTGTATTCTCTTTGAATCTCAGTGTGCTTTGTGTATTTCTTCCAGATCTGCGCAGTAATCCAGTGTGAGACTTTCTGCAATAAAGACCGCTTACTGCTGCTCTCTCTCCTTGTGCAGGGTGACTGGTCTTGTCCCCGCCCCCTCCTGTAGTTTCCTGCAGTTGGCCTGTAGTGGGTGGAGCTTACTGGGTCACTCCAACAGCTCTGCTCCCTGCGCAGGCTATGTACAGCACAGTGATGATGTCACTGCTACATTTACAAGGTAATATCTGGGTTTCAAATGAACATTAAATGAACAGTAAGTGCATTTGTATCCTTTTTGGTTGATGGGGAATATATTTAGATGACAGAAAATATAAGACAAGGTGGGTACAAGAGATGATGCCAGCTGAACTTCCGCCCCCCTCTCTAGGGCTTGCGACACTGCTCCATGGGTCTGGAGGAGAGGTGTGGGTTCCTTGGATCCAGGCCAGCCAGTCAATAGGATGGTGTCAGTTGTGCTTCCATCCTCTTTGGTCCACTGCTAAAATGGTGGCGGTCACGCTTGCACTATTTCCAGGCCACTTTGGCTGTGTATTAGCAGTGCCACCCCTCAAGCAACTGAGGCAGACCATGGGAGGTGGGCAACAAGGATATAATGCAGGTGAGGGTAGGTCCGGATGTTTTGCCAGGTCCCACTCTCCACCCCACAGGTAAGGGGCAAACAATACTGCCCACTATGACTATGCCAGACCCCTACGACTAAGCCCTGTGTGTCGAGTGAAACGCATCAGTGGGCATGGCCTGGGAGGAGCAGAGGCTGAGGCTGTTCTTGATCTTTACCCAACACATGGGCTGATTGGTGTCCTTCTGTTTTACTATTATCTATTGGGCTTGGATGGACTCTGTGGATGCCGGTGTTCTGCCGAGAAAGTTCCGCTCGGCGGATAATTCCCCCCTCTACTGCGCCTGCGCAGTAGGATCTGGCGGAAATAGCCGGAGCGGAACAGCTGAAAATCAGCTGTACACGGCGCCTGTAAGAGGGCCCTTCGCGGGCTCGCTTCGCTCACCACGCTTTGGGCACGGCCTCGCTGCGCTCGGCACTTTTAGATTCCCCCTCTAGGTCCACTTGGATAGTGGAGAAGGAATCTGGACCTAGGGCGCAGGCGCCGTGTACAGCTGATTAAAGCGTTTGAGCTTCGGCTATCTCCGGCGGCTGACAGTAGTACGTACTGCGCAGGCGCTGCACCTGCGCAGTACAGGGGGGGAACTTATCCGCCGAGGGAACTTTCTCGGCAAGACACTGGCACCCAGATCACAGTGGTTCCTGGAGTGTTACCATCAGCACTTGGAATGGCACTATAAGTTACTTTATGTGATATGCAGCCACTAGTTGGCTTTACCTTTTATCTTGCTTCGAAATTGATGTCACGCTCCGGGGGCACATAGGCAGGGCTGGTGCCACCATAAGGTAGCTTAAGCAACCACCTTAGGGTGCCAGGATGGGGGTGGGGGCTAAATTGCACCTTCACCTACCCTGGGGGGATGAATATTGATCCTTCTCCCGGCCAATCGGGAAGCGGGTCTGATACCCATCACCCGATTGCCTGAAAGGACAGGCGATCCTATTGGATGCCTAGGAGGAGGGGAGGAGACTCACGGCGGAAGCGAGGAGGAGAAGAGCCACTGGATGCCCGGTCCCCGCTGATGCCTGGATGCCCAATCTCCGCTGCTCCTCGGATACCCACCGTTGCTCGCTTCTCTTAGGATGCCCACTGATGCCCCCACCTACATGGGGTAAGTGCCAAAGGACTGACCGGCAGCGGGGGGGTTTGATTTGCCGCGGGGGGGTTGGTTGTTTGCCGCCCCCCCCAATCAAAAAACCAGTCGCCACTGATTCCAAGTTTCTCAAGTGCCCCCTTGGGAAAATGATTTGCCCACCCCTGAGATAGACTAAGGTCCGTCTAGGAATTTCAAGGCATTAATTTCAGTTTTGACCGGAGTGTACCTTTAAATAGAACGGGAGTAGGCTGGTCTCAGCCGGCATGTCCTGAGTTTTCCATGGCTCCGGGCTGCACACATCATGAATTGGTCTGTGCCATCACTCTTATCCTAATGGACTCGCAGCGGCCTCCAGTGCCAGCTACACCTACTGCCTCCAATTTTCCTTTTATTCAATAAAGATGATGGAAAGTACAATGGCCTGTCTTTGATTTCTCCATCCTGACAAAACTGAAGAGAAAGAAAAAAAAACGGGGTTTACGCTCCTTACATGCAGGGAATGCGCTCACATGTGTTCCCAGCAGAACGCGGGGCCCTGGCGTCCGAAGCCGCTCCATAATGGTGGATGTCAGCTCGCCGTTCCACTCAATTTCCTGCGAGGATCTTAAAACTTGTCTTAAGGAGGCCGAGGAGCCAATCAGCCCTTCTCCCCGCACGCAGCTGCTATGAAATCCTGATCCGACTTCTCCGAGAGGCAAATCTACAGCAGATGTCCACCTAAGTGTTCGTTTATTTGTAGCAGCCGAAATCATCAGCTCGCGGGCCGCGGCGGGGAGAAAATGAGCGCCGAGAGGAAATGGGACTTTTAAGCCGCTCTTTGGAAGACTGCTCTTACATCAATAGGGTTTTCAAGGCGAGCGGGACCCACCTCACAGTGTTTGTGTGCCTTCGTTAAAAGAGAGATGGAGTCGGAAAATTAAATACGCCAAAAGAGAAAGGGCTGGGGTGGGGGGGGTTAATGTGTTTGTTAAAGGGTACGTCCACCCAAAAAAAAAAAAATTTGGGTGGACTCAAAGTGTATCTAAATCTAAGGCTCACTCTAAACCTCAGTGTAGCGGAAATGTGCGTTTCTGCCCAACGTTTTTGGAAGCGTGCAAAAAAAAAATGCTAAAACACGAGACACGCTTGTGGTGCTATTATTTCTTAGTGGCACCCTAACCACTTTAAGACTAGGCCATTTTCTGACATTTGCTTTTTTTTTTTTGCTAGAAAATTACTTAGAGACCCCCAAACAAAAAAAAAAAAAAATATATATATATATATATATATATATATATATATATATATATATATATATTTTTAGCAGAGACCCTAGAGAATAAAATGGCGGTCATTGCAATATTTTATGTCACACTGTATTTATTTGCACAGCGGTCTTTCAAACGCAATTTTTTGAGAAAAAATACACTTTAATGAATTTAAAAAAAAACAGTAAAGTTGGCCCAATTTTTTTTGTATAATGCGAAAGATGAGTAAATAGATACCTAACAAGTCATGCTTTAAAATTGCGCACGCTCATGGAATAGTGACAAACTACGGTACTTAAAAATCTCCGTAGGAGGTTTAATTTTTTTTTACAGGTTACCTGTTTAGAGTTACAGAGGAGGTCTAGTGCGAGAATTATTGCTCTCGCTCTAATGATTGCGGCGATACCTCACATGTGTGGTTTAAACATGTAAACCTCCCTTGTAATATAACTAAACATGAAGGTCCTCTTTATTGAGAGATCTGGGGTCAAAAAGACTGCAGATCTCTCATTTACCTTTAAAAGCAAAAAAAAAAAAAATCCCTTTAAGGCCGAGGGGCGGAAGTGACGTCAGACGGCGCTCCGGTCCTCCAAGGGCATAGAGCCGAATGAGTGCTATCTTGCTCTCACTTGGCTTCCTGCCCAGAAGGAACGGATCGGCTCCGGGCTTACTGACGGGTCCGGTAAGCTCAGAAACGGCCCAGGAAGGTGGGAATAGTAGGGGCACCACTCCCGCTGCCTATAAAAGGAATAATAATATATAAAAAAAATATATATAAGGGAATAATGTAACTGATAACAGTACTGGAAGATATAATTTTGCAAGATTTCTGGCAGGGTCAATAGTCTTTTGGGGTTTTTTTTGCACTTAGCCCAGGTTCACACTGGCAGCGGGAATGAAATGGTGCGAATTTAGCTGAATGCACACGATTTCATTCCCGCATGCCAGTCCTGACCTCGGGGCTGATTTCAGAGTAATCTGTGCGGGTGGCTGCACAGATGTCTATGGAAATTGCACCCGAAGTTGACAAAAAGTAGTACAGAAACTACTTTTGGTAATCTGTGCGGTGCCATTGCCGGCAATTGCTGACGATTTGCCATGCGATTTGACATGTCAAATCACATGCCAAATCACTCCTGTGTGAACCTAGGCTTAAAGCTTATATTTTGCCTTTACTGGTTCTTCTCTCCCCTCGTTAACATGCTAATTACATTTTTAACCACTTGCCTACAGGCCACTTTAACCCCCTTCCTGCCCAGGCCAGTTTTCAGCTTTCAGTGCACTTTGAATGACAATTACGCCGTCATACAACACTGTACCCATATACATACATACATTTTCAAACAAAGAGTTTCTTTTGGTGGTATTTAATCACCGCTGTTTTTTTTTAAATTTTTTGTTAAATAAACTAAAAAAGACCAAAAATTTTGAAAATAAAATATGTTTTTCAAAGTTTGTTATAAAATTTTGCAAACAGGTCATTTTTCTCCTTCAGTGATGTGTGCTGATGAGGCTGCACTGATGGGCACTGATATGCTGCACTGATGGGCACTGATGAGGCGGCACTAATAGACACTGATATGCTGCACTGATGGGCACTGATGGTGCGGCACTGATAGACACTGATAGGCTGCACTGATGGGCACTGATAAGGCGGCACTGATATGCTGCACTGATTGGCACTGATGAGGCTGCATTGATGGGCAATGATATGCTGCACTGATGGGCTTTGATGAGACGACACTGATGGACACTAATGAGGTGGCACTGATGGGCACTGATGAGGTGGCACTGATGGGCACTGATATGCTGCACTGATGGGCACTGATATGCTGCACTGATGGGCACTGAGGAGACGGCACTGATGGACACTGATAGGCTGCACTGATGGGCACTGATAGGCTGCACTGATGAGGTGGCACTGGTGGGGACTGATGAGGAGGCACTGATGAGGCTACACTAATAGGTAGCACTAATAGGCACAGATAGGTGGCACTGATGAGGCGGCACTAATAGACACTGATATGCTGCACTGATGGGCACTGATGAGGCAGCACTAATAGACACTGATATGCTGCATTGATGGGCACTGATGGTGCAGCACTGATGGACACTGATAGGCTGCACTGATGGGTACTGATAGGCTGCACTGATGGGCACTGATAAGGCAGCACTGATATGCTGCACTGATTGGCACTGATGAGGCTGCATTGATGGGCAATGATATGCTGCACTGATGGGCTCTGATGAGACGACACTGATGGGCACTGATAGGTGACACTGATGAGGAGGCACTGATGGAGGCTAATTGGCAGCACTAATGGGCACTGATAGGTGGCACTGATAGGCGGCACTGATGGGCACTGATAGGTGACACTGATGAAGAGGCACTGATGGGCACTAATTGGCAACACTGATGGGCACTGATTGGAAACACTGATGAGCACTGATTAGCAACACTGATGGGCACTGATTGGATGCACTGATAGACACTGATTGGCAACACTGATGGGCACTGATGGGACTGCATTGATAATCAGGACACATCGAGACCCCTTAGGCCAGGATAAGTGAACATTTTTATGGTGCATCCTACACAAATGATAAAAATTTGTTAAATGTGTCTAAACACTTTAAATATGTCCACTCGTCATTTTTTTTTTTTTTACAACCTGGAAAGAGTAAAAAAAAATCCCCTCGAGAAGAAGACATCCACCGTAGGTTCTTAGAGAGAGAAGTATGGTGGATTTTTAACCTTCAAACCAGAATGCCTTTTGGTTTGAAATGTCGTTATGATGTGCATCTTTTCCTTCGATAACTTTCTGTTGATATTGTATTCTTTTGTTGTTTCTTTTTGTCCGTTCATTTTTGTTTACATGGGTGTTGCCATAGTGTGAGTCAATGCAAACTTCCCTGCATTAATTAGTGTGGAGGTGGACCCTTCCTTGTGTATATATATATATATATATATATATGTCTTGTATTTTATTTTAATCTATGTTGTGATCAAGGCTTACTGCCGAAACGCGTTAGCCATTTGATTCAGAGGGATATTCAGAGTTGTCAGCTCTTTCATATATTTGGTTACTAATTAGCAGATATGACTGCCCCCTATATGTGTCTATTACAAGTTACAGTATTACAAGGATAGTTACAAGTTATACATTGAGACGAAGTTTACCTTTACCCTATAATGCTGAATATATTATTTACATGCAGCAGAGAGAGGATCACCTTTTATTCAATAATTTATCAAGTCGGTATGAATAATGGTGGCCATACACTAGACGGAAAATCGTTCGAAAATCTGTAATTTGAACAGTTCGTTCGTTTATCGTCTAGTTAATGGGCGCGAATCTAAAGTCGGTTGTGACGTTTTTGAGCCGAAAAATCAAAGGAAAAGTTTGGAAGACTTCGGCCGAACGGACGATAAATTGAAAGGTTAATGTGTTTCTCGCCCAAAACAGTTTGCACTGGGCTTATGTGACAAAACCAACAAAAAATTGAATAATTTATGTCAGTTGAACGATTTATCCGTTCAAATTTCGGTCATTACATGATGGCAAAATCGTTTGCTCTAACGACCGTGTGTTTGTTTTTTCAAAAACTCGTTCAACCAATTTTTCGATAGTTGTTTGGCTAGCATAAGTCAGATCAGACTACAACATTGTAACTTTATAGCACAAGGCGAGGGGCTGAAGCATGGGCTGATTTACATGATTGTGTCATGTCGGAGTCGGCATTTCAGTCCAAGAAGTGGATGGTGACCCTAGATGATGCCTAAACCAAGATGGCACCATCCTTCTGGAGAAAAAAAGCAAATGAAGGCATTGTCAGAGGCGGTGCTGAGATCTCTGTGAGAGGTAATTGATACCTACCTGGAGGTGTTACAGTGACACATGAAAAATATATAATAAAAAAATGATGTAAACAAAATAATAAACAGAATAAAATAGTATATAATTTAATAGTAGACTCATAGAAATATAAATATAAATCAATAAGATATAATGTGATCAAATAATAAATAAATAAATAAAAAAGAAATTAAAATGTAAAAAAGAAAGTGAAATAAATATAATTTAATAAAATAAAAAATAATAAAATAAAATATAATAAAATAAATAAAAATAATTTAAAATAGAATAAAAAAATATAGTAATAAAATAAAATAATGTCATAAAATAAAGGTCCATTTTAGCATAAATTAAAATTAAATATAAAGTAATAAAATAATAAATAATAAAATAAAATAAATAATATATCATGTACACAACTACATAAATAATATATATGTACATAACTACATAAATAATGTACATAACTACATAAATAAATAAAAAAGAAATTAAAATGTAAGATAAAATATAAAGTGAAATAAATATAATGTAATAAAATCATAAATAATAAAATAAAAGATAATACAATGATTAAATAAATAAAATATAATTTAAAAAAAATAAAATAAAAAATATAATAATAAAATAGGCATATAATAAAATAAAATATAATAAATAAAATGTAGATCAATTTTAACATAAAGTAAAATACATATAAAGTAAAATAAATATAATGTAATAAAATGATAAGTAATGTATAATGTACATAACTACATAAATAACATATATGTACATAACTACATAAATAATGTACATAACTACATAAATACATAAATAAATACAAAATAAAATAAATTGCAAGATAAAATATGAAGTGAAATTAGTATAATGTAATAAAATATTAAATATATAAATAAACGATAATACAATAAAGAAAAATAATATAAAAATAAAATAAAAAATATAACAATAACATAAAAATAATGTAATAAAATATAGGTCGATTTTAACATAAGATAAATTAAATCTAAAGTAAAATAAATATAATGTAATAAAATAAAGAATAATAAAATAATAATAAAATAAATAATATATAATGTAATATATATATATATATATATATATATATATATATATATATATATATATATTAATTTTAAAAAATGTAATAAAATATAGGTCAATTTTAACATGTATATTTTAAAAAAGTTATAAAAAAATAATAATAATAATAAAGGTTATAGTGTTCCTTAGTGATAAAACAATATAGGTGTCGCGTCCAGGTATGGTGGCTGTGCTCATGTCGCTGACTGTGTTAGAGGCCACCGAGGAGTTCTGAACTGGCTGACGTTGTTTAGAATAGGTGGAAGGTCTATGACACGAGCCATCTGGCTAAGGTGAAGCCATTTCTTTATCAGCGATGGAGTAACAACAAACAGGCCTCCCAAACTGGATGGGGCTCATTTTTCTCAGGTAGTGGATTATCTGCCAGTATCAATCACCTCCTCTTATCACGTCCGCCCTGTCACGGCTACATTAGTCTTCTGTATTGCTGAGTCAGTTGTCAGTGGGGGGCCCTGAAATCGCACACCTTCCTTAAAAGTATATTACGGTCAAAACTGAAATCAGAGGCTTGAGGTGCAACCAGGATGCACAGACTACATGTTTATGGTTAAAGCTGACTTTTAATCTGCTTATATTTTGCCTTCTGTGGTAATTATGTTTTTTTTTTATGTTCCAGCCCTGCCTACTTTATCACAGTTTACTGACTACCATGTCCATTACAAACACACGGGGAACCCCAACTTATATAGAGCAGAATGGCTCCTATAATTCATATTTATAGCTTGGTTTCAACTCATACAGGGTGAAGAAGAAATAAGAGAGCTCAAGAGATGGACATATTTTATTTTATTGTTTGAAGCTTCACTTTACAAGTCAACACATTGCTGAAATCAAAGAGATCTGGACAATAGTTATCTTGAGAAGCTGGTTTAGGTGGAAAAAAAAATAGTTTTCTTCTAGTTCCCGGTTTAGCAGCAAGATCATAATCCCTGAATATCGAAGAGCTGCCTCCTGAAATATCTACACATTAGATGACTAACCAGTTTGGGACATTGAACGCTACCTATGCTCCTTACATTTACTCCTTCATTGAGCAGTCTAAACCTGTCTGTCTAAACCAGCCTTTCTCAACCAGGGTTCCTCCAGAGGTTGCAAGGGGGTTCCTTGAGTGATGAGCAATTTCTACCTCTCAGATAAGTCACCACTGAGACCAATGATCCTTTAAGTTATCTGTAAGGGGGGATTCTTCCCACTGATGACCAATGAAAGGACATTCTTCCCACTGACCACCAATGTAAGGAGCATTCTTCCCATTGACCACCAATGTAAGGAGCATTCTTCCCATTGACCACCAATGTAAGGAGCATTCTTCCCATTGACCACCAATGTAAGGAGCATTCTTCCCATTGACCACCAGTGTAAGAAAATTCTTCCCGTTGACAGCCAATCTAAGGAGCATTCTTCCAGCTGAACTCCAATGTAAGGAGCATTCTTCTCACTGATCATCACATGAATGTAGCTGTAGTTATAATATTTATTACCAGAGGTTATTTAACGGCTTCCTCCGGGCCCGCAAGGCTGAAATGCGTTTACATCTGCTGTCTGCGTCTTTTATGGAGAATCAATACATTTTGAAGATTTTAAAGAGCAAGCAAGGAGTTGCGGACCATCTTTTCTCACTTTTTACATTACTGCTGATGAGAAAAGTCATTTAGCCGTTTATATTTACAAAAATAATTGCATTTCCATGCATGTCAACTATGACTAAAGCCCCGTACACACTATCAGATTTTCTGCAGATTTTTTCCTTCAGATTTACCAAAACCATATAATATGAGGTCAATTCTTAGGAGTTTCAATTTGTATGCAATCAGGCAGGCCCTTGCACTACATGGTTTTGGTAAATCTGAAGACAAAAATCAGCAGAAAATCTGATAGTGTGTATGGGGTGAAACGCGTAAGCAATATATTATTTTGTACCACACCTGGATCATTAAATGTATTCATTGCGGAGGATCGAGCTGTCGGCTTTTCATTATCTATATGTTTGCTTGAGTGCTGAGAGGACACTACAAACCTGTGCACTGACCGCTCACCACCTCGGGGAATTACTACAGGTGTTTTCTACTATATTTAACCACTTTAACCCCCCCGGAAGGATTTACCCCCTTAATGATCAGGCCATTTTTTGCAATACGGCACTGCGTTACTTTAACTGACAATTGCGCAGTCGTGCGACGTTGTACCCAAAAAAAAATTCATGTCCTTTTTTTCCCCACAAATAGAGATTTCTTTTGGTGGTTTTTGATCACCCCTGCGTTTTTTATTTTTGTGCTATAAACAAAAAAAGGCCACCAATTTTGAAAAAAAAAAACTGCTATAATACATATCCAAAAAATATATATATAAAAAAAATAATTTATTCATCAGTTTAGGACAATATCTATTATTCTACATATTTTTGGTAAAAATAAATCCCAATAAGCGTATATTGATTGGTTTGTGCAAAAGTTATCGCGTCTACAAAATAGGGGATAGATTTATGGCATTTTTATTTTATTCTTATTTTTTTTTACTAGTAATGGCGGCGATCAGTGATTTTTAGCAGGACTGCGACATTGTGGGGGACAGATCGGACACCTAACTGACATGTTTGACACTTTTTTTGGGAACCAGTGACATTATTACAGTGATCAGTGCTAAAAATATGCACTGACATTGTACTAATGACACTGGCAGGGAAGGGGTTAACATCAGGGGCGATCAAGGGGTTAAATGTGTTCCCTGTTTGTGTTTTCTAATTTTTGTATGGGGGATGGGCTCTCTGGGGAAATACACGAATCCGTAGTTCCTGGTTATCAGGAAGACAGATCTCAGTGTCATCCCCTGACAGTGCCCCAGGACGACGTCAGGTGTGTGACGAAACGTACGTAGGGAGGAGCGAAATGCTAATGTCACCACATGTACGCAGATCCCGGAAGCAGCGGGCTGCTATTGACAGCTAGCCGGCTCGATTCTTAAAGCTATTTTTAAGCTACATAACGGTAAGTGCAATCTTGCCCTTTTTTAAACTAAAAAAAAAAATAAGGAATTACATTTTTCTAGCCATTATTGTTTTTTCATGAGGACCTATTGAATATATCTGGGCATGATGCTTTGTACTTGGTGAGGACGCCGGGACCATTGGCGCACCATATAGAGACCCGAGGCGGGGGAATAAGCCACAAGTGAATTTGATCTCCCGTAATAGGAGATCACTTACAGCTGGTAAGCGGCAGTGTGTACAGAGGTGGAGGCCCTATTCTATTTCCTTTGCACACTTTTCTTGTGGTGTTATGCTTGTTTGCCACCGCAGGGGAATATATTGGTGCACTATTTTCAGCATATGGACTTTCTTGGTTCTCTTTTGTATCAAAGACTCAGTAGAGACTTTTTCACTAAATGTATTATTTTGTATTATCCTCTTTATCCTCTTATCCCCTTTCACACTGGCCTGTTTGGTAATTTGTTTTTGTGTCACATAATTAATATTATCACATAGGGGATTTACACGAATCAGCGCAACCTACATTTTTGAATTGTATACTATTGTGTGTGTCTCACAAGAGGTTGCAGCAGATATTTGGATTCATATGATTGTATATTACCATCTACCATCACTTTTTTATACAGATAGCACAGTATTTATTTTTTGTTAGAACGGAGATCTGCCTTGTTTACTTCGGCAGATCCGCGTTCTGTCTCCGCGGGCAACGATGGCGGGAGGCCGGTGGACATCGAGTCCACCGGACCCGATGATTGGCTCCCCCCGCTGGCCAGTCGGAATACTCGCACGCGCCCACGAAAGCTGGTGCGCGAATCGCCATACCAGTACGGCGATTTGCGCAGCCGAGCCACTGTGCCGCGGTACATCTGCGGCGGGTGGTCAGCAAGTGGTTAAAATTGCATTTCCATGTTCTGTGTACTGTGGGAGAGCAGATTTAGTGAATGCAGGGTCCGGGGTTTAGTAACACTTTAATATGCGGAGGCTTTCAGTTCTTCAATAATCCTCAAGCCACCAGCAACTACCATCAGGGGCGGCCCATGCATTGTGGCCCTTTCAGGACGCCGGATTTATGGATCCCTATGGCGGGCGTGGGAGGAGTTGGTACTTTTTTCAGGTGCCGGGTGCCTGAATTACAGTGGCGGGGGGTGTTTTTAAAGCACCTGATTAGAGCCATAGGCTCTAATAGGCGTCAAAATAGGTGAACTGCTAGCGCCATGCTTGGCCTCGCAGTTCACCCAGGTGTGTTAGAACAGCGAATGAATATTTGCTTTCCTAACACTGAACCGCCTCTCCGCCAATCAGGTGCTCGGGTCTGTTACCTGTCACCTGATTGGCTGAAACGACAAGCGCTGTGATTGGACGCTTATCGGGAGGAGCAGACGGGTGGAGAGGACAGGAGGAGACCCATGGAGGACACCACTCGCCGCCGCCACCCGCTGCCCCACCAAGACAGGGTAAGTGCCGAGCAGACGGCAAGCGGGTGGGGGGTCACAGTGGCAGCATTTGATGGCACAGTGGCAGCATTTGATGGGCACAGTGACTGCGTTTGATGGGCACAGTGGCTGCGTTTGATGGGCACATTGGCAGCATTTGAAGGGCACAGTGGCTGCGTTTGATGGGCACAGTGGCTGCGTTTGATGGCACGGTGGCTGCTATTGATGGCACAGTGACTGTGTTTGATGGCACAGTGGCTGCGTTTGATGGCACAGTGGCTGCCATTGATGGGCACAGTGGCTGCGTTTCATGGGCACAGTGGCTGCGTTTGATGGGCACAGTGGCTGCGTTTCATGGGCACAGTGGCAGCATTTGATGGGCACAGTGGCTGCATTTGATGGGCACAGTGGCTGCGTTTGATGGGCACATTGGCAGCATTTGAAGGGCACAGTGACTGCGTTTGATGGGCACAGTGGCTGCGTTTGATGGCACGGTGGCTGCTATTGATGGCACAGTGACTGTGTTTGATGGCACAGTGGCTGCGTTTGATGGCACAGTGGCTGCCATTGATGGGCACAGTGGCTGCGTTTCATGGGCACAGTGGCTGCGTTTCATGGGCACAGTGGCTGCGTTTGATGGGCACAGTGGCAGCATTTGATGGGCACAGTGGCTGCATTTGATGGGCACAGTAGCTGCGTTTGATGGGCACAGTGGCTGCGTTTGATGGCACGGTGACTGCTATTGATGGCACAGTGGCTGTGTTTGATGGCACAGTGGCTGCGTTTGATGGCACAGTGGCTGCCATTGATGGGCACAGTGGCTGCGTTTGATGGCACGGTGGCTGCTATTGATGGCACAGTGGCTGCGTTTGATGGCACAGCGGCTGCCATTGATAGGCACAGTGGCTGTGTTTTATGGGCACAGTGGCTGCGTTTGATGGGCACAGTGGCTGCGTTTGATGGGCACAGTGGCTGCGTTTGATGGAAATAGTGGCAGCAATTGATGGGCACAGTGGCTGCGTTTGATGGGCACAGTGGCTGCGTTTGATGGGCACAGTGGCAGCAATTGATGGGCACAGTGGCTGCGTTTGATGGGCACAGTGGCTGCGTTTGATGGGCACAGTGGCTGCTATTGATGGCACAGTGGCTGCGTTTGATGGCACAGTGGCTGTGTTTGATGGGCACAGTGGCTGCAATTGATGTTTTTTTTTCAGAATTTTTCAGTTTGTTTGCACCCCCCCAAAAATTTTGAGCACCAGCCGCCACTGACTACCATCCACTTTACATCAGTCTGTTCCAAAGCGTCTTTATTCGTTGGCCCCTGAATATGAAGCATGATCCCCCCCCCCCCTCCTTTCACTCTTAGATCATAGAGCGAGGACTCACCATGAACGCGTTTCATGTTTGGTCTCATTGGAGTATTTGAAGGATCAAACAGGCTTTGCTGCTCTTTGAGCCCGGCTTCAGCAGCGGCCTAGGTGGGCCAGGTGGCTTGGATATGTCATCAATTTCCAATCTCTGTTTATTGTGGATCTACCCTGGAAAACAGTGTACATCTAGGAAGCACTCACAGGCCTGTTTATAGAGAGAGAGAGGAAAATACACATATTGATTGCGCACACCGTGATACGGCGCAGGGAATAAGGTGGCGACTTGATGCAATTAGCCCCTGCCTGGAACTTCTGAGGGGATCATGTCGGAACGGAGAGCAGAATCGCTCGCAGAGGTCGATTGGCTGGAGCGTCTAGACACCTGCGTCACCCGTTCCTTTGTCACGTTGTAATATGAGTTTGCTGGTAGCCCCAAGGCTTGAACGGAAACAAGTGAAATTGAAATCTTCGGGAAATGCTGCAGTTCTATCCAAGTCACAATGTTCACGGAATATACGTGGCTTTCAGAATTCCTTGCAGCCAGGCTTGGTAGGCTTTTATGCCAACTTGTGGCAGCGCTGCAACCTCTTGTTACATGATTCTGTGAGGTGCACAGAGGGTTGGAATGAGGAAATTCACTGGCCTATGTGTTTAAGTTTATTTGTCATATAAAGTTTTTACACAAAACATCCATTTACAAATGTGAAAACTTTCCCAAAAATAAATAAAATTGATTTTAAAATGTGTCGAATTTTCCCTTTAATGCGTTAATGTGGGAGAGCCAAGTCCCTGTACAGGTCAGTACATTTCAGTAAGCGGAGTTGAGACACACTAGATCAGACTTTCATGATCACGGTTCCGGTTTCAGATTGCTTCAAAGGTTGCTGGGGGTTCCACACTGTTACACCGACCACCAATGTAAGGGGTCACCTCTACACTGACCACCAATGTAAGAGGTCACTTCTACACTGACCACCAATGTAAGGGGTCACATCTACACTGACCACCAATGTAAGGGGTCACATCTACACTGACCACCGATGTAAGGGGTCACTTCTACACTGACCACCAATGTAAGAGGTCACATCTACACTGACCACCAATGTAAGGGGTCACCTCTACACTGACCACCAATGTAAGGGGTCACATTTACACTGACCACCAATGTAAGGGGTCACTTCTACACTGACCACCAATGTAAGGAGTCACATCTACACTGACCACCAATATAAGGGGTCACTTCTACACTAACCACCAATGTAAGAGGTCACATCTACACTGACCACCAATGTAAGAGGTCACATCTACACTAACCACCAATGTAAGGGGTCACCTCTACACTGACCGTCAATGTAAGGGGTCACTTCTACACTAACCACCAATGTAAGAGGTCACATCTACACTGACCACCAATGTAAGAGGTCACATCTACACTGACCACCAATGTAAGGGGTCACCTCTACACTGACCGTCAATGTAAGAGGTCACATCTACACTGACCACCAATGTAAGGGGTCACATCTACACTGACCACCAATGTAAGAGGTCATATTTACACTGAACTCCAATGTAAGGGGTTCACATCTACACTGACCACCAATGTAAGGGGTCGCATCTACACTGACCACCAATGTAAGGAGTCACATTTACAGTGACCACCAATGTAAGGGGTCACATTTACACTGAACTCCAATGTAAGGGGGTCACATCTACACTGACCACCAATGTAAGGGGTCACATCTACACTGACCACCAATGTAAGGAGACACATTTACACTGACCACCAATGTAAGGGGTCACATTTACACTGAACTCCAATGTAAGGGGGTCACATCTACACTGACCACCAATGTAAGGAGTCACATTTACACTGACCACCAATGTAAGGGCTCACATTTATACTGAACTCCAATGTAAAGGGGTCACATCTACACTGACCACCAATGTAAGGGATCGCTTCTACAATGACCACCAATGTAAGGGGTCACATCTACACTGACCACCAATGTAAGGGATCGCTTCTACACTGACCACCAATGTAAGAGGACATCTCTACACTGACCACCAAGTAAGGGGTCACATCTACACTGACCACCAATGTAAGGGGTCACATCTACATTGAACGCCAATGTAAGAGATCATATCTACACTGACCACCAATGTAAGAGATCACATCTACACTAACCAACAATGTAAGGGGTCACATCTACACTGACCACCAATGTAGGAGGTCACATCTACACTGACCACAGATGTAAGGGGTCACATCTACACTGACCTCCAATGTAGGAGGTCATATCTACACTGACCACCAATGTAAGGGGTCACCTCTACACTGACCACCAATGTAAGGGGTCACATCTATATTGAACGCCAATGTAAGGGGTCACATCTATATTGACCACCTATGTATGAGGTCATTTCTACACTGCCAACTAATGTAGGGGTCACTTGCACACTGACCACCACTGTAAGGGATTACTTCTACATTGTAAGGGGTCACATCTACACTGATGACTATCGTAAGGGGTCATTCCTACACTGATCACCAAGGTAAGGGGTCATTTTTACACTTACCAGCAATATATTGGGCCAATTCTACAGCGACCACCATTGTAAAGAGTCACCCATATGCTGACCACCAGTCTAAGGGGTTACTCCTCCACTGACCACCTTTGTAAGAGGTCATCTGATTAATAGGTGTAGGCTAAATGGAAATCTTGGACTTCAGAGCATCATATGTATATAATATCGAGGAAACTGGGGGATCCACGGACTGGTAGTGCAGGAATAGAAGAGATTGAAAAAGCAGACACAGAACACTAGAACTGCATGAAAAGAGGTTTCCTGTTGTTTAATTGGAGAGTCCCTTTTAGAAATAATATCAAGCCCAATATTAATGCGGAGACGGAGATTCAAAGACATGAATTATCCTTGGACAAGGTTAAGGATTTCCATTTCATTGGGGTGAGTCAGTCTATACATGACCTTGGCAAGTGCTGCGACCTGCCATGTGATTAAAGGCATTTTATTTTCAGCTGCAGAACTTTTTTTTTTTTTCCTTTTTGTAGCAGAAGGGAACACGTGTTATTTTTATCCACTTTTTTGTTCACTGACTTATTTATCTTGGAGCGAAAGACTGAAGAACATGCTGAGTATCTCAGACAGGATCCTGGTGCAGGGCTCGGACTCTGCGGTGTTGATGGGATAAAGCACAGGGTTTGCCGATACACATGTGCCTTCTTGGATCCAGAGACGGTTTTCCATGAAACTCTCCCATCTCACATCTGTTGTCCAGGAACGGTTTGTAAGCCCCGCTTGTGTTAAAGAGGACATTGTTGTTGGAGTGGAGTTCTACCCAAAAAAGCTTTTTTTTTATAGTATAACTGAACTCCAGGCAAAAAACCCCCCCAAAAAACGTATATTTAAATATCTTTCTTAATAGCTATTGATATAAATCCACTTTGTGCGCACCAAATGCCTTTGCAAACCCAGATATTAAATTTAAACTTAAGATGCGCTAGTTAATAATTGATAGTCCGGAATGATACCTTAGATATGTGACATAAATGAGTCCATATATAACATGAGAAAAATACTCTTTATAATTAAAAATGATGCAATTGGTGCAAATATCACTAATTGATCCCTGACGGATAAAGAACCAAATCAATAGTCCAAAAGTTGTGAGTAGTACATCAATGTGTTCATCCACGGTGACACATGAACAAAACACCCCAGAAGAAGTGAGAAGGTAAAATAAGATAGTGCCTCCACCTCTGCACGCACTGCCGCTTACCAGCTGTGAATGATCCCCTATTACGGGAGATCAGATGTGCTTGTGGCTTGTTACCCAGCCTCGGGTCTCTGTGCTGTGCACCAAATTTCTCAGTGTCTTCACCAATGGATGTCCTCATATACATATATGTTCAATAGGTCCCCATGTAAAAATAAAGGCTTGCATAGTGTAAATCCTTATTTTTTATTAAAGTAAAAAACGAAATCGCACTTACAATTAGGTTGCATTAAAGAAGCATTGGAAGGTGCCCCAGGACAACGTCAGGTGCGACGAAACGCGTGGGGAGGAGCGACATGCTGACGTCACTGCGTGTACGCAGGTCCCGGGAGCGAAGGGGCTGCTATCGAGAGCCGGCCGGCTCAATGTATTCCAATGCCGATTTTATTCAACTTAATTGTAAGTGCAATTTCGGTTTTTACATTAATGTAAACGTGTATCGGCTCTTTCTCACTCATGTCTTACAGACGCGAATAGAGGAGAGCCGATCGGCTGCTCTCCTGACAGGAGGGGATCTGTGCTAATTGATTATCAGTGCAGCCCCCCCCCCCCGAGGATGCCCATCCAGGACCACCAGGGATGGCCACCACTGATGACCACCAGGTATGCCACCCATGGCCACCAGGGCTGCTAATCTGTGCCCACAAGTATTGCCAATCATTGCCCACAAAAGGTGCCAATAAGTGCCCATCACTAATGTCTGCCAGTGCCTCCTTATCAGTGATGTCCATCAGTGCCATCTATCAGTGTCCATCAGTACCATCTATCAGTGCCCACTTATCAGTACCCATCAGTGCCACCTATCAGTGCCCATCAGTGCCACCCATAAGTACCCATCAGTGTTGTACCACCTATCAGTGCCCATCCATGCCCATCAGTGCTTCCTTATCAGTGCCATCTATCAGTGTCCATCAGTACCACCTATCAGTGCCCATCCATGCCCATCAGTGCCCACCTATCAGTGCCGCCTATCAGTGCCCATCAGTGCCACCCATAAGGACCAATCATGTGAGGTCTATCAGTGCCCCTCAGTGCCACCTATGAGTGCCAATCTGTGCCGCTTATGAGTGCCCATCAGTGCTGCATATCAGTGACACCTAATAGTGCCCATTAGTTCCGCTTTTCAGTGCCCATCAGTGTCGCATAACAGTGCCCACCATTAGTGCCACCTCATTGGTGCCACCTCATAAGTGCCCATCAGTACTGCCTTATCAGTGCCCATCAGTACTGCCTTATCAGTGCCCATCAGTACTGCCTTATCAGTGCCCATCAGGGACGGAGAAAACGTACTTATTTACAACATTTTATAGCAGAAATGAAGAAAAACTTTTTTTTTTAAATTTTCAGTGTTTTTTTATTTGTTTAGCAAAAAATAAAAACCCCAGAGGTGATCAAATACCACCAAAAGAAAGCTCTATTTGTGGGAACAAAACTATAAAAACTTTGTTTGGGTACAGTCCAGCATGACTGCGCAATTTTCATTCAAACAGCGACAGCGCTGAAAGCTGAAAATTGGCCTGGGCAGGAAGGGGGAAAAGTACCCTGTATTGAAGTGGTTAAAATCGTACCACACCAAAAGGCATGGTACTGAAGTCACACATTTCCTCGAAGAATGGGGGTGCCATTAAGATTTGTGCTTGTCTGCAAAAGGCAGCTTATTATTGCACTGTGCAGAAAAATGCTCCATATTGCACGCATTCCATTCGAAAAATTGCACTGCACTGAACTACATAGGTGGGGGTTCCCTTAGGCATTAAAAAATTAAAACTTAATGGCAGCTCCGTGCGTCTGCTAAAGGGCAGCACATTTCTGTGCATGTCGGGAAAGTGCGTGATTTTGCGTATATTCCCATATATATATCCTAATATCCCTTTAGATTGATTTACATTGGATTTGATCAAACTGAATCAATCAGCTAGGGCTGAAAGAAATGATTGATTCTTTTTCCATCGATCGGCTACACTGAGATGCTTTGCTCACGTATTCAATTGTATTTTAATCAATCAGATTAAGAGATTACATGGTGGCGGCAAAGTTGCGATCGATAACTTCCAATCGTATCTTACGACTATCGATTAAAATCCACTTCGACCTCCTATTGTTCTTTTAACTGTTTATATAATTTATTATATTTTTTGCACAAAGTACGGCACAGTTGTTATCACTTTTTATGTGGATGGCGAATAGCGGAGCCCTGTCTTCGCGTCCTCGCCATCTGTTTCGTCTTAAGAATTAGCACAGCCAGAGTATCGCCGAAGACGACAATTCCATTTCTCGAGCTTCATTAGAAAGCCGCCAATGATGTGCGAGTGGACATCGGCACATAGTTGGGGCGTCACTCGCGGACCTGACGCTTGTAGGAATCTCACAGCGCGGGGTCAAACGCCTGAACTGTCCTCGATAAAAGCTCCACTTGAAAGACGGCACAGGAGATCAGACAAAGAGGAGAGAGATAGGGGGCCTGAGAAACGCCATTAGGGAGACAGGCAGATATGTGCCACTCTGGGAGATAAGAGCGCCATCAAACGCTGTCCGACAAAACTTCATTTCCTCTCCGGAGGGCCAGGGGATGCGGGGGGCCACAACTGTGTGAGAACTTTTCCTTCAGGACCCCAAGCTGGCCTGGGTTTCCTCGCAGTCTGGTGTGATGGTCGTGCAGATTAAAATTTCATAAAGGACGCAGGAAGGTTCTGGAAGAAAAAAAAAATTTTAGTTTTTTTTTTTTGTAGACTGTGTGAATGAGCAGAGATACTGTAATTACATGTCACATGGCTTCAGGGGCCACAGTGAGCACAAATCTGATTGTTAGCTTTTCTGCCAAAATCCATCCATTAAGTCACATAATAGGGACCAAGGTAAAGTTATGACTTATTCATGGATGCTGAATGATGTGGAGTATTTTAGCTGTGTTGCCATGTTTATTAAAGAAACTCCTCTATGACACGTGTCCAACACAAGGCCCGCGGGCCAAATCCGGCCCTCCAGGCCATTTCATCTGCCCCTCGCACCTCTCCTGCAGCTGTGGCACCCCCCTAATCTCTGGCCCCCCCATGCCATTTCATGTGGCCCTCGCACCTCTCCTGCAGCTGTGGCACCCCCCCTAATCTCCGGCCCGCCAGGTCACTTTATGTGGCCCTCGCACCTCTTCTGCAGCTGTGGCACCCCCCTCATCTCCGGCCCTCCATGCCATTTCATGTGGCCCTCGCACTTCTCCTGCAGCTGTGGCATGCCCCTCATCTCCGGCCCTCCATGCCATTTCATGTGGCCCTCGCACCTCTCCTGCAACTGTGACACCCCCCCTTATCTCCAGCCCTCCATGCCATTTCATGTGGCCCTCGCAACTCTCCTGCAGCTGTGACACCCCCTCTCACCTCCGGCCCTCCAGGCCATTTCATGTGCCCCTCTCACCTCTCCTGCAGCTGTGGCACCCCCCTCATCTCTGGCCCGCTATGCCATTTCATGTGGCCCTCGCAACTCTCCTGCAGCTGTGACACCCCCTCTCACCTCCGGCCCTCCAGGCCATTTCATGTGCCCCTCTCACCTCTCCTGCAGCTGTGGCACCCCCCTCATCTCCGGCCCTCCATGCCATTTCATGTGGCCCTCGCACCTCTCCTGCAGCTGTGACACCCCCCCTCATGTCCGGCCCTCCATGCCATTTCATGTGGCCCTCGCACCTCTCCTGCAGCTGTGACACCCCCCCTCATCTCCGGCCCTCCATGCCATTTCATGTGGCCCTCGCACCTCTCCTGCAGCTGTGACACCCCCCCTCATCTCCGGCCCTCCATGCCATTTCATGTGGCCCTCGCACTTCTCCTGCAGCTGTGGCACCCCCCTCATCTCTGGCCCCCCATGCCATTTCATGTGGCCCTCTCACCTCTCCTGCAGCTCTGGCACCCCTCTCATCTCTGGCCCTGCAGGCCATTTCATGTGGCCCTCGCACTTCTCCTGCAGCTGTGGCACGCCCCTCATCTCCAGCCCCCCATGCCATTTCATGTGGCCCTCGCAACTCTCCTGCAGCTGTGACACCCCCTCTCATCTCCGGCCCTCCAGGCCATTTCATGTGGCCCTCGCACTTCTCCTGCAGCTGTGGCACGCCCCTCATCTCCAGCCCTCCATGCCATTTCATGTGGCCCTCGCACCTCTCCTGCAGCTGTGGCACCCCCTCATCTCCAGCCCCCCATGCCATTTCATGTGGCCCTCGCACCTCTCCTGCAGCTGTGGCACCCCCCCTCATCTACGGCCCTCCATGCCATTTCATGTGGCCCTCGCACCTCTCCTGCAGCTGTGACACCCCCCCTTATCTCCGGCCCTCCATGACATTTCATGTACCCCTCGCACCTCTCCTGCAGCTGTGGCACACCCCTCATCTCCGGCCCCCCATGCCATTTCATGTGGCCCTCTCACCTCTCCTGCAGCTGTGGCACCCCCCTCATCTCCGGCCCCCCATGCCATTTCATGTGGCCCTCTCACCTCTCCTGCAGCTCAGGCACCCCCCTCATCTCCGGCCCGCTATGCCATTTCATGTGGCCCTCGCAACTCTCCTGCAGCTGTGACACCTCCGCTCACCTCCGGCCCTCCAGGCCATTTCATGTGGCCCTCGCACCTCTCCTGCAGCTGTGGCACCCCCCCTCATCTACGGCCCTCCATGCCATTTCATGTGGCCCTCGCACCTCTCCTGCAGCTGTGGCACCCCCCCTCATCTACGGCCCTCCATGCCATTTCATGTACCCCTCGCACCTCTCCTGCAGCTGTGGCACCCCCCTCATCTCCGGCCCCCCATGCCATTTCATGTGGCCCTCTCACCTCTCCTGCAGCTGTGGCACCCCCCTGATCTCTGGCTCTCCATGCCATTTCATGTGGCCCTCGCATTTCTCCTGCAGCTGTGGCACCCCCCTAATCTCCGGCCCGCTATGCCATTTCATGTGGCCCTCTCACCTCTCCTGCAGCTCTGGCACCCCCCTCATCTCCGGCCCCCCATGCCATTTCATTTGGCCTTTGCACCTCTCCTGCAGCTGTGACACCCCCCTCATCTCCGGCCCTCCATGCCATTTCATGTGGCCCTCGCACCTCTCCGGCAGCTGTGACAACCCCCTCATCTCTGGCCCCCCATGCCATTTCATGTGGCCCTCTCACCTCTCCTGCAGCTGTGGCACCCCCCTGATCTTCGGCTCTCCATGCCATTTCATGTGGCCCTCGCATTTCTCCTGCCGCTGTGGCACCCCCCTAATCTCCGGCCCGCTATGCCATTTCATGTGGCCCTCTCACCTCTCCTGCAGCTCTGGCACCCCCCCTCATCTCCGGCCCCCCATGCCATTTCATTTGGCCTTTGCACCTCCCCTGCAGCTGTGACACCCCCCTCATCTCCGGCCCTCCATGCCATTTCATGTGGCCCTCGCACCTCTCCGGCAGCTGTGACAACCCCCTCATCTCCGGCCCTCCATGACATTTCATGTGGCCCTCGCACCTCTCCTGAACCTATTGCACCCCCCTCATCTCCGGCCCTACAGGCCATTTCATGTGGCCCTCACACCTCTCATGCAGCTGTGGCACCCCCCTCATCTCCGCCTTCACTTTGTCTTGGCAGTTGGTAGCAGAGAGGAGGACAGAACTCCTTCCCCAGATCCTGCGCTTCTCTATGCAGCCTCGGAGAGGCTCCTCTCTGCCCCCCTTCCCCGTCTTAGCAGTTGCCAGCAAAAGGGAGGACAGAACTCCACCTACTGATCCTGCGCAGCCTCAGCACCCCCTTGTCTCTGCCTCCCCTGGTCTCAGCGTTCAGCAGACCCAGGCATCTGACTCCTGCCCTCCTCTGATCCTCCTCCAAACCTTGCACTTTTTGCTTCCCAGCTCCTCCTCCAGCTTCTTCCGGGCAGCAGGTAAGTGGGGTGCACTGTGATGTAATGGAGGGTGAGGGACTCTTGACTTCTGATGGTTGGGGGGTTCTGGACATCTAGTCAGATGCACCTGGCCCTTTTAGGGCAAGCATAATGCTGGCATGGGCAATGATGAAACTGAGTTTAACACCCCGTGCTCTATGACATTCCTGACCTGTCACAATATACGCAACAGTATCATTTTTTAGATATTTTATTATTAAAAAGCCTTCCTTGAGCTCCAATTGGTGACTTTCCCTATGCTGAGATGATGTAATGTAAAGAGAAAGAATTTCCTCAGTCTTCCCTCCCCCAGTGATCAGTCTGCTGCTGGCAGGAGGAAGCATTTCATCAGTCTCCCCTCCCCCAGTGATCAGTCTGCTGCTGGCAGGAGGCAGCATTTTCTCAGTTTCTTCTCCCACAGTGATCAGTCTGCTGCAGGCAGGAGGAAGCATTTCCTCAGTCTCCCCTCCCCCAGTGAGCAGACTGCAACATTGTAGCAAATCACAAGGTGGGAGGCTGCAGCAGGGGCTGATCTGTGTCAGAAATTTATGAACAAAGCCAAGAACTGTACAGGTACCAGGATCTCTATATGATTGTGTCATCTCTAAGCCGGCATCTCAGTCCAAGAAGAAGTAGAAAGTGATGATGCCTGAAAAAAAAAAAAGATGGTGCTGTCCTTCTGGAGAGAATGGAAGATGATGACATTGTCAGGGGGAGTCCTGTTATATCTATGAGAAATAATATATACCTGAAAGGGTTACACTGATACAATAGTCAGCCTGCCGAATTCTCTATATTATAAGTTCTAAAGGGCCGGGATCTGCAGTGATCTGCCACCTGCCAAGAGGATCCGATGACACTTGTTACACATAAAAATAATAATAATATTGATAGAATGCAGAGAGGATAAAGCTTGTAAATATCTCTGGAGTAGGGATGAGCTCGATGTTTGGATCAAACATAAGTTAGTAGTAGAACAAAACGCAAATGCGGCATGTAAACGCGGCAAAACGGACGTTTTAAACCTGGGTTACTATCTGTGAAGTTAAATCATTCAGGAGAGGTTGTAAAAACGTCCCGTCTACATGAAGCCTAAACATTCCTGGAGGGATCTGTTGGATTTCGATTTTTCAGCAAACAGCAAAATGTTTTATCTATCTATCTATCTATCTATCTATCTATCTATCTATCTATCTATCTATCTATCTATCATCAAACTATCTATCTATCTATCGATCGATCGATCGATCTATCTATCTATCTATCTATCTATCTATCTATCTATCTATCTATCTACCTATCTATCTATCTATCTATCTATCTATCTATCTATCTATCTATCTATCTATCTATCTATCTATCTGTACCGGTGACTCAGATGATGATTGCTCTCCAGCTCTGAGTGTTGTGAAATTCTGGTCTTATTTCTGGTTCTCGTGTTGATGTAACAAATGTGTTTTTAGGCGATAGAAGTGCGAGATTTGCCGTATCATAGCGCGTCTGCTCTTCTCGGGAAGGTGTGGGCGGTGGCTTCCTGTCTGAATCACCACCGATGACGTAGGAATATTTTTGCGAGCTCTCTTTAGGAAAAAAACATCTGCCAAAAAAATGAATAAACAGAAAAATAAGAAGAAATAAAATTGTCCAGCGTTAGATATGAAGTACTAAAAAGAAAAGAACAATGAACTGTGATATCTAATGTATATAACATTACAAACAGAATGAGTGAACTGATGAAAAGTCCAATATTTCCTGAAGTTGGACTAAATAATTAATGAAAATTCAGAAAGTATGTCCATCTCATGCTCAATGGAGAATCCTCAATAGAACAAGGACAGCGCAAACAATATGTAAATAGCTGTGCAAGTTGTGGGTGTAGAGAAATCCTCTGTCAAAAGGAATAAAGATGGGTCCTCTTACCGGATATGGTGGACCCACCTACCAAACAGTAGTGGGTCAATAGAGCTTATGTGGACCAAGTGCCACAGGGTTAGGATTGGCAGGAAATGACCACTCTAAACATGGTGGTTCCACTCCTCATCCGTGATGGTCCAGCCGGAGATCCTGGATCCTTGAGACTCTCCAACGCGATATAAGACTTCCACCCTATAGGGGAGCCGTCTGGAGGTTGTTGATGTGTAAACAATGGACTCAATTGGACCGGGATAAAAATAAGAGAAATACACCATATGGTGTAGGTCAAAAAAACCTGAAAGGTATTTATTTTAAAAATTGCAGTACATCAAGGGTCAACCCCTCTAATTGTTGGAGTTCAGGTGTTTTCAGTGAAGGGTGCGGCTAATACAAATTAATTCAAAAATATAAATAAATAATAATAATAATAATAATTAGTATAAGTAATAATCTAAATAATATTATTGTTAGTA
Organism: Lithobates clamitans; assembly: GCA_037952925.1. Lineage (NCBI taxonomy): Eukaryota > Metazoa > Chordata > Amphibia > Anura > Ranidae > Lithobates > Lithobates clamitans. The sequence continues at coordinate 14,203 of JBBGZY010001819.1, read as the reverse complement.
GTAGTAGTAGTGTTCCCCATAGCTTTCAACTGTCCCTCATTTGTCCCCCAAAATGGGCCGCCCCCCCCCCCCATCCATGCGCCCGGCCCCTTTCAGGAAACCCTGCGAGTGGGGGGGGGGAGTCGTGAGCTCAGTGGCTGCATTTGATGGGCACAGGTGGCTGCATTTGATGGGCATAGGTGGCTGCATATGATGGGCACAAGTGGCTGCATATGATGGGCACAGGTGGCTGCATTTGACATGCACAAGTGGCTGCATTTGATGGAGACAGGTGGCTGTATATGATGGGCACAAGTGGCTGCATTTGATGGGCACAAGTGGCTAAGTATGATGGGCACAAGTGGCTGCATTTGATGGGCACAACGGATGCGTTTGGGCACTATGGATGCGTTTGATATGCACAAGTGGCTGCGTTTGATGGGCACAATGGCTGTGGTTGATGGGCACAATGGCTGCATATGATGGGCACAGTGACTGCATATGATGGGCACAAGTGGCTGCATTTGATGGGCACATTGGATGCGTTTGATGGGCACTATGGACGCGTTTGATGGGCTCAAGTAGCTTCGTTTGATGGGCACAATGGCTGTGTTTGATGAGCACAATGGCTGCATATGATGGGCACAAGTGACTGCATATGATGGGCACACGTGGCTGTGTTTGATGGGCACAGTGGCTGCATTTGATGGGCAGAGTGAGGCTGGAATTGATGGGGGGGGGGGTTTTAGTATTTTTCAGTTTGTTTGCCCTCCCCCCAAAAAAATTTGAGCACCAGCCGCCACTGTTAGCATTTTGATAGGGGGGTGGAGGCTCTGCTGTGAAGGAGGTCACTGATGTAAAGAGGGAACCTCAAATGTAATGTGGGGCTTCTGATATAAATTGTGCTGCGACTGAAAAAAAGGTTGAAAAACACTAACCTAAAACAATGTTATTACTAGTCAGCATGGCAGGGAAGGGACAGTAAAATGGAGTTCAGAATGAAGATTGGCTGGAAAGTCAGCACTGATCAGCTCTGGTTTTCTTCTTTCCCAGCACAGGATTCAGCCAGAGGCTACACATGAGTGAGAAGAATCCAGGGAACCCATAGAATGTGCGGTCGTCTCAATCACTTTGTGAACACAATCTAATTGCAGCTCTCCAATGCAGTCACTTCAATTGTGGGAGCTGCAGACGGATCATTTAAAGCTAAATATAACCTGCAATAATGCCAGCGTATCGGAGAAAGTTTAATTGGATGATACAATGAAATACAATGCAATTACAGGGAATTAAAGGGTTACCTCAAATCACCTCAAACCTTCAGTTATCAGATCTAAAGAAAACCAACTTAAAGGGGTTGTAAACCCTCGCCGTTTTTCACCTTAATGCATTCTATGTATTAAGGTGAAAAACATTTTTTAATGCAGCAGCGCCCCCGAGCCCCCCTTATACTTACCTGAGCCTCCCGAAATTTGCACAACGGGAACGAGCACACCAGCCGGCCGGTGTCTCGTGTCCTGATTGGATAGATTGATAGCAGTACAGCCATTGGCTCCCGCTGCTGTCAATCAAATTCAATGACCCGGGGGCCGGGGCCGAGTCATACATTTGGCAGCTATGGACGCCGAATGATGGACTCGGAAGCGCGCCCCCAAGGTAACCCCCCCCCAGGAGAACGCTACTCCTGGAGGGTTATCTGATGAGGGGAGGAGCCACGAGAGCCGCCGGGGGAACCCTGAAGAGGAGGTTTGGGGGCCACTCTGTGCAAAACGAGCTGCACAGTGGAGGTAAGTATGATATGTTTGTTATTTAAAAAAAAAAAAGAACCCTTACAATCACTTTAAACTCCAAACAAAAAAAACCCCCAAAATTCTCACATACAGCAAACAGAACTGAAAAGGGCAAAAATGGCAAGCTGCCCCCCCCCCCCCCCATTTATTACGAATGAGGCGTGGGTGCATAATATGCTGTAAAATGTAAAAAAAAGTCCTGCTATATTTTTTACCACACTGAAGAGGAATTGGGAGCAAAATCGGCCCCATTGTTATGACAATAGTAGCCCCAGCATTGACGTCAGTGGATGCAATAATAATACCCAGCATTGGTGCAAGTTTCTGCAAATACAACCCCAAGCATTGATGCCAATTTACACAGTAAAAACTGAAGATTATTGACAGTTCCTGCAATAATAACCCTCAGCAGCTGTGCCAGTCTCCACAATTATAACCCCCAGCATTGGTACCAATTTACACAATAATAACCCCCCAGCATTGGCTTCAGTTTCTGCAGTAATAACCCCCTAACACCAGTGCCAGTGTCCACAATAATAACCACCAGCATTGATTCCAGGTTATGCAATGATAACCCCCAGCATTGATTCCAGGTTATGCAATGATAACCCCCAGCATCAATGCCAGGTTATGCAATGATAACCCCCAGCATTGGTGCCAGCTTTTGCAATAATTACCTCGAGCACTGGTATCAGCCATTTTTTACAATAATAATCCCCAGCATTTGTTTCCGTTCCCATGTTCCCGCAATAATAACCCCCAGCACTGGTATCAGTTTTAGCAATAATAATTGGCAGCAGTAGCAGCAATAATAACCCCCAGCATCAGTGCAGGTTTCTGCAATAAAAACACCTTGCATTGTATTAGTATTAGTGTAAGTTTCCGCAACAATAACCCTCTAGCTCCTGTGCCAGTCTTAGCAATAACTCCCAGCAGGGTGACAGTTGTTGCAATAATAACCCCCAGCACTGGTGCCAGGTTCAGCAATAATAACCCCCAGTATTGGTGCCAGGTTCAGCAATAATAACTCCCCAGTACTGGTGCCAGGTTCAGCAATATTAACCCCCAGCATTAGCACCAGTTTATTCAATAATACCCTTCAGGATTGGTGCCAGTGGCAGCAACAATAACCACCAAAATCAGTGCCAGTTTCTGTAATAAAAACCCCTTGCATTGATTCCAGTTGATGCAATAATAACACCTACATTGGTGATCAGTGGGGTTATGCTTTTGCGGCCCCCTTCATTGTTAGCCTCTTAATCTTATTTACAGTTACACAATAATAACCCCAAGTATTAGTGTTAGTTTCCGCAGCAATAACCCTCTAGCACCAGTGCCAGTCTTATCCAATAATAACCTCCAGCAAGGTGCCAGTTTTTGCAGTAATAACCCCCAGCATTAGTAACAGTTTCAGCAATAATAACCCCCAGCATTAGTACCAGTTTATGCAATAATAACCCTCAGAATTAGTAACAGTTTATGCAGTAATAACCCCCAGCATTAGTACCAGTTTATGCAATAATAACCCTCTGCATTAGTACCAGTTTATGCAATAATAACCACCAACATCAGTACCAGTTTTTGCACATTGGTGCAAGTTTATGCAATAATAACACCTACACTGGTGATCAGTGGTGCTTTGTTATTTAGACCACCTTCATAGCCTCATGGTAGCCTCTTAACCTTCTTCTTGCTTTGATAGTGAGTGGCAGTGCTATTTAAAACATCCCTCCCCATTGTCAGTCAGTGGCAGTGTTTATTATCCCTGTCGTGATGCATTAATGGCCAGTGGCACTGCTTACTCCTGCGGCGCCGCACTCACTCCTGGCCTCTAAATGACGTCATGTCAGAGCCCGGGACTAAGGCAGGCCATACATGATTCATTTTTTTCGTTCAACCAGTGGGTTGAATGACAAAAAAAAAAAAACAATTCCCTATCTACACATTTGATGTGGATAGGGGAATCACTCCCGCTGAGCTATTGTATTCTGCTGGGGAGAAAGGCTATCGCCAGTGACACTGATTGTTTGAGAAAAACTTGATGGACTGGTTGTACACAAGTTAATTGATAGAGCAACTTGTGTACAACCAGCTAGCTTATACAGTGATAGAAATTCGGGCAGTCCCTGCTGAACCACCCAAATTTCGATACATGTATGGCCAGTGTTCTGCCGAATTAGACAACCCGTCAAAATCTCCAACTACAACTCTCCAGCAGCAGATTTCGACGAGTTGGCTCTACTGGCCATGCGCGCGCGTGCACCCGACAGAATAACAGAAATCCCCGGCAGCTCTTGGAGAACTTAACGAGTTTTCATCGGATCTACCAATCGTCGCAGTGTGCATGTGCAAGGTACGCCACTAACCTTTTTTGAAAACTCGAGTTCTGCAACAGCTGCCGGGGGTTCTGTTATTCTGACGGGTGCACGCGTGCGCATGGCCGGTAAAGCCAACTCGTATAAATCTGCTGCTGCATAGTCAATGGAAGTGACTTAGTTGGAGATTTTGACAAGTTGGCTATTTCTGCAGAACACGGCTTTAGTCATCTGTCGGATGAAGATCACTACACCTGACAGAAGTGTGACTAATTTTATGCAAGATCTCTGTTGCTCTTTGGCAGTGCTGGAGAACCTTGGCATCCCAGGTGTTTTGGAACTACATTTCCCATGATGGTCAACTACACCTCAGTGTGCATCAGTATCATGGGAATGTAGTTCCAAAACATCTGGGGTGCCAATCTCCATCACTGCTCTTTGGGCTCTCTGGTAATGACAAACATTCCACTCCACCTTCTGCACCCCCTCTCCCTACTTAATTGAAGCTCCTCTAGTGCAGAGACTGATGTAACTTGCTCAGTCTTCTCTGTACAGCACTGTGGTATATGTCAGAGCCATATAAATGTATAATAATCATAGTGTGTGACTGTGGAGGGACATTAGAGTGTAAGCTCCTCTGGGGCAGAGACCGATGTGACTGGCTCAGCCTTCTCTGTACAGCCCTGCGGTTTATGTCAGAGTTATATAAATGTATACTAATAATAATGTGTGACTATGGGGGGACTTTAGAGTGTAAGCTCACCTGGTGCAGAGACTGATGTGAATGGCTCAGTGTTCTCTGTACAGCACTGCAGTATATGTCAGAGCTATATAAAAGTGTAATAATATTAATAATAGTGTATGACTGTGGGGAGACATTAGAGTGTAAGCTCCTCTGGTGCAGAGACTATTGTAACTGGCTCAGTGTTCTCTGTAGAGCCCTGTGGTATATATGACAGCTATATAAATGTATAATAATAGTGTGTCACTATGGGGGGACATTAGAGTGTAAGCTCCTCTGGTGCAGAGACTGATGTGACTGCCTCAGTGTTCTCTGTACAGCACTGCAGTATATGTCAGAGCTATATAAAAGTGGAATAATAATAATATTAATAGTGTATGACTGTGGGGAGACATTAGAGTGTAAGCTCCTCTGGTGCAGGGACTATTGTAACTGGCTCAGTGTTCTCTGTAGAGCACTGTGGTATATATGACAGCTATATAAATGTATAATAATAGTGTGTCACTATGGGGGGACATTAGAGTGTAAGCTCCTCTGGTGCAGAGACTGATGTGACTGCCTCAGTGTTTTCTGTACTGCACTGCGGTACATTTAAGAGCTATGTAAATGTATAATAATGGTATGCGACTGCGGGTGGGGGGGCATTAGAGTGTAAGCTCCTGTGGTACAGAGTCTGATGTGACTGTCTCGATGTTCTCTGTACTGCGGAATATGTCAGAGCTATATAAATATAGAATAAATAATAGTGTGTGGTTGTGGGGAGTATTAGAGTGTAAGCTCCTTCTACCTGAGGCTCCACTATACTGTAGCCCTAGTCTATCAGTGAAGTACAATGGCCCTATTAGCGGCGGTGGTCGATGGGACCTCTATGACACGCCCGGTGTCAGACTAAACATCCCAATCAGCTTAGAGCTGAACTATGAAGAGAGGGACCTGTCACCAGTCAGGGGGGGGGCGATGATGAGGAGATGGAGACGAGCTGTCCAGCAATCACCTGGAGAGGAGCTCCAGAGGAATCGTGGTGGTGATGACAGACAAATTGAGAAGGCTCAGATCCTCGCTCAGCAGCGTGTGGGCCCAACGTGTGGCTGAAAACCTACAAATGACAACCCTTTCATCTCCATGACTGCAACATTCTGTGAAAACGTGGAGATCACTTTTACTTTTATATATTAACACCGTCATTACCAAGTTATCATATGTGCAAAATGTTTAAAACAACTGGCCACCCTCTCTTTAAGACGTATCTAGACCTGTGACTAAAATGTAATATATTGCAGGTCAACAGTTCTTGATGTGGGGGCTGCGTTCATTTTTTTCCCTTTATTTTCACCTGGTGATCCTGCTAGTAACAAACTTCTTGTCCTAAGGTGACAACACCCACTCACCATTAGTGGCGGCTGGTGTTTTTTTTTTGGGGGGGGGGCAAACAACCACCCCTTCCCCCCCTGGGCTGCTGGTGGAGTGGCATTAGCACAACTAATGGACGGGCCTCCACTGCTCACCATACCGTATCTATGGAGAAGTCACCCTAAGGCAGAAAGTGTGTTAGGACTACAGAATCTCTCCCCATCTCTATATCATAAGAGAGGGAGGTGTTCTGTAGTGCACAGAGGAGAACTGGGCAGAGCCAGTAACTCTGTAACTCTTATGCAAGCTTATGAGAAGGGAGAGAGAGAGCACAGCCCACACCTCCTCTTGTCTCTCTCTTCCTCTTCTTGCCGCTTTCAGTGCTGAGCTGACAGAGGTAGTGATGCCACGGTCACTGCTCCTATCAGCCTTATACTAAAAGGAATTTGTGGCACCCCCTATCCCTACAATACACCCTGCGCCCAGGGCAGCCGTTCCTTCTGCCCATCCTTTTATTTTTTATATAATATTGATTTTTTTTTTTTATTATTATTTTAAAAATGTGTATTTAATATTTTAAATATGTTTAAATGTGTATGTATTGTACCAAATGGGAGCAAATAGGACAAGTGGGGCTGCCATTGTCATCTGTAAAGGACCATTTACATTTGTGTGTTCCACTAATGCAGGTGCATTACTAAGTGATATGTCACGCATTAACATGAACTTCATTAACGCAGCCTATTCAAAATAAAGGACTGCCATACTTGTTAAAAAAAATAAATAATAAAAAATAAAGGGGTGCCGATGCACCAAAACATCCTAAAATCGGATGTGCCACAACATTTTTAAGGCAATGTACTAAAATGTGGTGCCAATGATTACTCACCACAAACATGATGGGGAAGCCACTGTCTTCCATCTATCCTCAATTTTCGCATGCATATGCTTCTAAATTGACAAGTGTATATTAAGGATGGGTGACCCTACTGAGGAGTTATGGGATGACTGTGTACAGGCATACCCCACTTTTAAGTACACAATGGGGTTTATTTACTAAAGCTGGAAAGTGCAAAATCAGGCTCACTTCTGCATAGAAACCAATGAACTTCTAACCCCAGCTTGTTCGATTAAGCTTTGGTAATAAAACCTGGAAACTCATTGGTTTCTATGCAGAAGTGAGCTGATTTTGCACTTTCTAGCTTTAGTAAATAAACCCCATTGTGTACTTAAAAGTGGGGTATGCCTGTACACCCCTATGTACCTCAAATGGTATCTGCCCAAAACAGATTTATTCAACTTACATTTCTACACAGGGCATACTACACTCCACAACGCCTAGCCAGTATGTGCCCGACCTTTAGCCCCTTGTATCCGAGATGTCAAACGTTGGTTGGTCCATTTTTCCCATTTGCTGTGGGCTTGCCCACTAGTTCGCCATTTTTGGGCTGCTGTCGTTGATGTTATTAATACCACCTATAATTTGAGGTTGGATCCTAAAATATTCACAAAGTTCACAAAGATAACATAAAAGTATAAAGATCCTTGTTTTTAAAAAAAGTGACGGTTATTTTTCAGCCAGAGTCCAATAAGTTTTGATTATTACAGCGACATGGATACTTTAAAGATCCTTATCCTTGTGTTAAAGCTTTGTGAATTGATGCTGCTAAATTTAGTTTGGAGAGCTATGCTTGTATGGCCTCACAAAAGGGTTACCACTATCTTGGGTGCCCCACCCCTGACACCGACAGCCTGTCTGGAAATGTGTCCTTTTATTGGTGAACGGCTGTAGGTCCAATTGCACGTTTCTTAAGCCATGTACACACGATCGGACTTTCCGATGACAGGCTGTTGGTGGTAAATTCAACCGTGTGTATGCTTCATTGGACAATTGTCGGATTTTCCACGGACAAATGTTGGATGGCAGGTTTCTAACATTTTCCGCGGACAAATGTGTGTTGTCGGATTTTCCAAGCGTGTGTACACAAGTCCGTTGGACAAAGTAAAAACACACATGCTCTGAAGCAAGGACGAGCCGGAAGCGGTCGGTCTTGTAAACTAGCGTTCATAATGGAGAATTAACATTCGTGACGCAGCAAGTTATGAAATCTCGAAATGCAGCGCACAATTCTCTTCTTCTTTAAAGTGATAATAATGAAGCTGCTTTGTTGGTGATACTGATGGAGTTTTTGCAAACAATTTTTCAAAGGCTTTTTTTTTTCTAGTGATATCAAGAATAATATTATTATGCTTTTTTTTTTTTGGGCAAGTTACCACAACACCATTATCCCGTAGTTTTTAAGATCAAAGATACAACTATGTTGGTGTCCATTGTCAATTTTACATTGTATTTTTTTAAATGTAACTGCCGACTCCCAAACTGTCATTTGAAGTAAAACACATAGCCAAGTATTATTCTCCACAATATTTTTTATTGTGCATTAAAAAAAAAGAAAACAAATAAAATTAGACATGCTATCTGCGAATAGAACTTAACCAAAAAGTGCATTCTATGCATCCAAAAATATAGAAAATATACCAAATCAAATCATTATTCAACCAAAAAAAGAATGTCAAAGCAATAACTCCAAGGCCAATAATAAATAACGCGTTATCTCCTCCGATTCCGCAACATGTCTGGTTGACGAACCGCCACTCAGAAATTAACTGAAAAGCGCGAAATAAAAAGTGCGAATCAACACTCACCAAACCTCTACTAACACGGAATTAGCAGAAAGAGCCCAAAGGGTGGCGCTAAAGAGCTGAAAAACAACGTAGTACGTCACTACGTTCGTATTTGTTGGCCAACAATTGTGTGCCGTGTGTATGCAAGACAAGTTTGGGCCAACGCCCTTCGGACAAAAGTCCACGGTTTTGTTGGCCAACAATCCGATCGTGTGTATGAGGCTTTAAAGTTAGGCCGGCCATACACGATTCAAATCTTGGCCGGTTCAGCAAGGCTGACTGTAGTTGATTGATCGATCAACTTGAGTACAACCAGCCTGCCAGATTCTCTTGCGATTATCGCTAGCGGCTGCTATAGCCTCTAGCGATAATCACTGTCTAATCCCAGCGGGAATGGCTTCCTCCGCCTGCCCCTTCCCCCCACCAGGAGAAGACAATGGCCCGGCAGGAGGGATTCCCGTATCAACACTGTCTGTGTTGATGGGGGAATCAAGTGAATTTTTTTCCTGCAACCCATGGTTTTCTTTATAAAGAGAAAGAAAGTTTCTAAAAAAAAACCTGATAGTCACCCAAAAAATTTAGATTTTTGTTTCCATGCACTGCTCTGATGATGACCAACAAGCTTAAAACAAATTGCTGTATTCAATATTGGGCTGTATCTGTGCTGTAAATCAGCTGTTATGGATGTACAGATGGATAAATTGGATAAAAGAATGATTTGCATCTCTCCACCCACCGTCATAAAATAGTAGGGGAAAACTATTTTATTGTGATAGCAGATAGACATGTAGACATGTACTGATTTAGGAAGGTTCTATAGTGCTTCACATTCACTAAAGTTTTTTTGGGGTTCCTTTTGTCCTCCCTCCCCATATTTAATATAAATTCTCCACCATTTATAATAAGCCCTCATTCAAATGGCTGTAACAAAAAAAAAATAATTTAAAACAGTTTTTTATTTAGAGATCTGACCAATGGCGGCCCATCCATTAGGGGCGCCCGAGCTCCGCCCTCTCTCTCCTGCCACCCCCTATATGCAATGGATAGATTCATGCATAGCATGAATCTATCCACGGCCGCCGCTGCTACCCCCTATTCATGTGTTCAGCCCCAGGCGCATGAATTACAGCGGCCAGGATACAGCAGCCAGAGGCTCTAAAAGGCTTGAAAATAGGGTGGCCTCGGGTTGCAGAGAATGTGACCGGAGCCCACCCAGGTGTGTTAAAACAGTGAATGAATATTTGCTGTTGAAACACTCATCCTCAATCCAGCCAAACAGAAGCGGGTCTGAGACCTGTTTTCCAATTGGCCGAAAAAAGAAGATTCTCGATTGGCCGCGTGGAGGAGGAGAAAAAGGAAGCTGCTGCCACCTTCGCCGTGATTATCCGTGGAGAGCAGGAGAACGGGAGGCTGCCGAGTAGGGGAAGCCGCCGGTGATGGGGTAAGTGCTAATGACTAACTGGGGTGGGGGTGGCATACGGTTTGCCGCCCCCCAAAGAAAATTCCACCAGCCGCCACTGGATCTGAATGCAGCTGCACTGTTTTCAATAGAGACATTCATACAGGTGCGTAAAAATGCTCTGCTTTCAGATCTGTAACACAATAGCCAAAAATTACACTCATACCGTACTGATCTATTTACTATTCATTAGAAGTTTTGTTCCTTGCCTAATGATCATTAGAAAAAAATTACTGCTGTGGCACGCTGTCACCACTGAGAGGGCTTCCATCATCCCCCAGTCTTCCTTTTGGGATCGCGGACTACCAGCATGCATGGGAGCCCTCGGTTATGGCACGGTGCTCTGAAGGTCCAGCGTACCGTGCCGGTGACGTCACCAGGTGCATCCAGGGTGAATCTCTCCTAAACAGTGCATGTTTAGCAAATATTTATTTTACCTACAGGTTAGCCTATTATAGGCTTACCTGTAGGTAAAAACCACTTTTAAGCTTTGGCACAAAAACCTGGAAGCTGATTGGTTTCTATGCAGAATTACACCAGATTTTGCAGTTTTAGTAAATCAACCCCCTTTATGTCCAGAAAATAGGAGCTTGGCATGCTGATCGAGAAGTCTAACTTTTGTTTCCAATTTTTATAATCACAAATTATAAATGTAACTACATTCAAATGTGTATTTTTTTTTTCATTTCTTGGGGTTAGCTGTTGCATTGGAAATGTGTGCACAGTGTGGTTATATATTTTATTATTTTGAAATATTGCAAAACAGTCAAAGATATAAATTGGCAGTTTTGACTGACCCCCGAGAAGATCACAATTGCACAAAAAATAAAAAAAATAAAATAAAAATCTGATCACTTAAAGACAAAATTGTCACAAAATTGGATTCCATTTCAATTCAATATTTTAACCCTCTTGTATTGATTTGTATTGCTGCTGTATTATCTCCCTTTATATTGTAAAGTGTTGTGCAAACTGTTGGCGCTAATTAAATCCTATATAATAATAATAACAAAAATACTGTACCTAAACTGTCAGTAACTTCCTAATCAAATGAAATCTGATGGTTAATGAGAAGCATGTTTTTTGGATTGCTTAGTTTCTGGCAATTACTAGCAATCAGTTTTTGCAATACTCAGTGGTTCAAAAGTGATTTGAAAAATTGACTGAAAATGGCCATGTGTATGGCCAGCTTTACACTTACACTGCTGTCAGCATGCTCTGCAAATGAAATTCAATGTTGCTGTTAAAGTTTTAGATTAAAAATGATAGTTTTAGGTTATATATATGGGTGCCCCCTCCCTCTATGTGTGAAGTGGTAGAAGTGTGTGTGTGTGTGTGTGTGTGTGTGGGGGGGGGGGGTTGTGACAAACAACAACAGAGAGC